>CM035156.1:77844880-78433076 GCA_020205615.1 Panax quinquefolius | reverse complement strand
AATTAGGTATACATCACCCGTCTTGGGTAGTCGGATACGTAGTGCGAAATTTAATCTGACTTACTAATATAAGCGTAGGTATGCAATCTGACATAAAGCTGTGAGTTTGAATACAAATATTGTCTACTAGATATTATACAAACTCGAAAAAGAGTCCTCATTACAATTATTATCACCTTTATTTCACGAATAGTGAGGACTACTAATCTTATCCTACGGACCATTACTCTCGTTCCCAGGCTTCGTCCCGGCTATATTCTCATTTCACGAAGAAACGGTGAAAGAAAGGGTGAGCTCGACTAGCTTCGATGAAATATTATGACTAAGATAATGCGAGAATAAATTATCATTAGCCTTCAATGATGTTAAAGCGATAAAATATAATGAACATCAAGTTTAAGCTCTGGTGGGAACAATGATCCATTAAAAAGTCAGTAGAAAATAAAATCTACTATCTTTTATGATTTAAAGGTTTTTCATCTTTATTATATTTGAGACTCGACTTTAATAAATATTCCACATCATCGAATCACTTACACTTTTCTGACGAGGATATTCTTTAGTATCGCGACCACAATTATTCATGCTTCTACGGGCGAGAATAGTTGTGTATTCATTAATGGTTAATGATCGTACCAACAAGCTGTCCATCGATGCACTACTGACCCTTTGAGGACTTTTACCACATCATTTGTAACATTACGGTCGTGATTTACAAGAATAGTCTACAGTCGTAATCATACCAAGTCCCATCATACTCTGAATACGAGATGACTTTCAAAATAATATAAACATGAGGATGATGACAATGATATAAGAATTGATAAAACAAGTTCAAGAATTATTTTATCAGGAATTATAACATCAAATTATCGACATGATCTTTGTTTTGTAGAGTAAAATTCAAGAATGATCGAAGAAGAATATTTCCATGAAAGATCTTTGGATGAAAGCGCAAATATCGAGGATATTCCACTAATTTCATGGAGTATAGAAGTCAAAGTTTTAACTTATTTGGGTATAATAAAGAATGGAATAACAAAAGAAATCACCGTAAATGCGATAGGCCAGCGCAGGCGAGTTATTCAAGCGAGAATAATAAATAACGGAAACGGTCGGCGTGAAATTCGCGCAAGACGAGGATGTTCAACGAGAATAATAAATGGCGGAATAATAAATGATGAAACCCGGTCAGGTGTAATAATAAAGAGCGGAACGGTCGATGTTCAGCGAAGCGGATGGCGAATAATAATAAAAAGCGGAACCCGGTCGGTGTAAAAAACTTGAGACGAGGATGTTCAACGAAGAATAATAAAAGCAGAATAATAGAAGAATGTCACCGTATAGGGTGTAAAACGTATCTGAGTTTTCAGCGAGGGATAATTCAGCGAGAATAATAGAAGAATGTCACCAAGTATAGGGTAAATAGCATTATCACGAGTTATTCAATGCCGAGAATAATAAGAGAATGGAATGGAATAAACAGTTCTCTTCATGAATAAGAAAGAATAACACCCCTTACAGGTCTGACAAATAATATTCCCTACCTTAGAAGGCTGAATATTGGAAAAGTGAAGTAGCGAGAATACTTTTCTTCTTTCTCTATATAGTTTCTCTCTCAGAGTTTGATGAATTCGTGAAATAATGAAGGAATGAGCTTTCTATTTATAGAAAAAGCGAGGGTGGCTCTTGAGTGCTTATGAAGGGTCGAAATGACTCTTGGTAATATTGAAGAGACAACTCTTATTTGCTTGAAGGGTAATTAACCCTTGGAACAAAGAAGAAGCGAGTTAACTCTTGGTAATATTGAAGGGACAACTACTATTTATTGAAGGGGTAATTACTTATTGTGAAGGTAATTACTATTGTGAAGGTAATTACTATTGAAGAAGGTAATTACTATTGATTGAAGGTAAATACTATTGATGAAGGTAAATACTATTAATGAAGGTAAATACTATTGTGAAGGTAATTACTTATTGTGAAGGTAATTACTATTCCTGAAGGTAATTACTATTCACAAAGGTAATTACTATTGTGAAGAGACTCTTAGATGATGACATATGAATTTAATAAAATAATCAAACTTACCACAAGCGTCTCATATGAGACTCTTTATATACATCGAGGATTGAATAAATATTACCACAAATCATTTTATTTTTAATCAACACATTTTAATCTTTCAACAATTATTAATCATTTATAACTTGTCGTCTCGATTAATAATATAACATATTATATGAGATGATCTTTGTGTGATAATTGAATCGATAATATAAGAGATATGATCGTGATTCTTGTAGTGATAATTGAGTATAGCTAAGTGACTTCTCACGTAAGCATCGATAATCAATCTGAGTGTCTTCTTATGCGACCACAGCGTATTCTTGTACTTTTACTACTAGGGTAGTTCAACGAGTTTTAACGGTAACACCTCGTAGTTATTTTTATAGAAAGATAATTTTGTCGTTTTCTAACTACGACAATACTTAGTTTAATGGGGTCCACTGATGATTGGTAAATAAATGCGAATATTCCCAAACAAAAGAATATTCCCAGGCAAAGCGAATATTTTATAACAACTTGCTTACTTTGCAAAATTTATAAATATTACCTGACTATAACATTATATCAAATTTATTCCATAATATTCAAAAATAATATTTATAGAAAATTCATCTTTATTTATAAAAGTTGGGGTCTTCTGACCTCCCTTCTTATGAAATTTAAGCCCTCGAAATTAGAATGCGATACGGTATGTCGAAGAGGTAAGGATACCTTGATTTCATTTGATTCTAACTCCCAGTCATTTCCTCGACATCGTGGTTCCTCCACAAAACTTTGACTTGAGGTATAACCTTGGGCGTAGAATATGTTCCTTCTTATCAAAATTTGAGCAGGAACCTCTTCATCGTCAAATCTTCCGCTATTTTAAATGGGTTACAACTTCGATAATATGGTTCGGGTCTTTCACATATTTACGTAACATGGATATGTGAAAAGCGTTATGAACACGAGACATATTTGGCGGTAAAAGCGAGTCTATAGGCCACAGTTCCTACTCGATCGAGGATTAAAATGGAATAGATGAATCGAGGATTAAGTTTTCCTCTCTTTCCAAATCTTGTAACTCCTTTCCATGGAGCGACTCTTAACAACACATGATCTCTATATCGAATTCCCGTCCTTTCGATGAAGATCGGTATAACTCTTTTATCGATTTTGTGAGGTTTTTATCGTTGTCGGATCGTTTGAATCTTTTAGTAGTCATACGTACCAACTCCGGTCCCAACAACGTTGCTTCACCCACCTCATCCCAGACATCTTGGAGAAGCGACACTTTCTTCCATCTGGCGCTTGAATGGAGCCGTGCGATACTTGCTTGATAAGCTGTTGTTGTAGGAAAACTCCACCGATGGTAAGAACTTGTCCCGACTCCCTTGAAATCAAGGACCACGAGTCTTAATAGATCTTGAGAGTTTGAATAGTCCTCTCCATTGTCGGTAAAATGCGAGGATGATATCTTAGAAGCTAAATCGTAAGTCTGTGCCCATAGCTTTTTGCAAACTAACCCAAAATCGTGAAGTGAATCTTGGGTCTCGATCGGAAACTATGGATCTGGCATACCATGCGATCTTACAATCTCGTTTTATGTACATCTGACGAAGGCGTTCAAGTGTATAAGTTTCTCGTGTCGGTAAGAAATGAAGCGGACTTGGTCGATCTATCAACAATGACCCAAATCGCATCGATGCCTTGAGAAACCTTAGGAAGGCCGTGCTTGAAATCCATGGTAATGTGCTCCCACTTCCATTACGGAATTTCAAGTGGTTCTGATGGACCTTTTGGTACTTGATGCTCGCTTTAACTTCGTTGACAAGTTAGACACCTTGAGATAAAGTATTATATCTCTCTCTTCGTATTGCTCCACCAAAATGTATGGCGAATATCATGATACATTTTGGTACTCGAGATGGATTGCAAATGGTGTGTGTGTGCGCCTCCATCGTGATATTATACTTTAAATCGAGGTCGTTAGGAACCTGAAAGTTTGGAGTTGACTCGAAGTATTCCTTCTTCATCGATTCTTGCTTCCGGCGTAGCACCTTCTTGCACTTTTTCTTCCTCATCGCATCGGCTCAGTGCGTAGCTTGGCGGCTTTAACTTTATCGATTAAAGTCGGTTTCTTTCGTATACTCGCTATCATCACATCGTCCACAGAGTCTTTAACTCTATCTCCATCCTTTGCAAGTCACACAAAATGGGCCTTTGCGTTGACAATATACTTTTCGTACTTGCATATGATCTTCTACTCTTTAAATCGTCGGCTACCACGTTCGCTTTTCGGGATGGTATTGGATGGTATGATCATAATCTTTCAGCAGTTCAAGCCCAGCGTCGTTGTCGCGTGTTGAGTTCCTTTTGAGTGAAGAAATATTTGAGGCTTTTATGATCAAGTAAAGATCTCCACTTTCTCCCCATCTGAGTAATGCCTCCAAATTTTAAGTGAAAGACAACATTTATGACTCTAGATCATGAGTAGGATAATTCCTCTCATATTCTTTGAGTTGTCATGAGGCATAAAGCTATAACTTTTCCATGTTGCATGAGAACACATCCGACCCTTTGCCGAAGCATCTTTGTAGATGACAAATCCCTCAAGAGCGGATGGTATTGTCGAGCAGTCTTTGAAATAAGTCTCTCTTGAGTTCTTGAAAACTCTTCTCACATTCTTCGCTCAATAGAACTTTGTATCTTTTCGAGTCAATTTGAGTCGATGGAGTAGCGATTCGAGAAAATCCTTCCACGAATCTCCGATAATAACTTGGCTAAGCAAGAAAGCTACGTGCTTGGTCCTTGATTTAGGTTGTTCCCGACTTTGAATAGCTTGATCTTTCTTTGGGTCAGCGGATATTCCATGACTTGATACCACGTGCCCGAGGAATGCTACTTCTTGAGCCAGAACTCGCATTTCTTGACTTGGCATAAAGCTTATATTCACGAAGCTTTTGGAGTGTCGACCTCAAGTGTTGCTTTCATGATCTTCACGGCTTTTGGAATAAATAAGGATGTCATCGATAAAGGCGACCACAAAGTGATCTAAATATTCCTTGAATACTCGGTTCATCATATCCATAAAGGCGAGCGGGGCATTAGTCGATCGAAAGGACATGACTAGGAATTCATAATGCCGTCTGGGAGTTACGAAAGCCGTCTTTGGAATGTCGTGATTCTAATCTTGATTGGTGATATCCAGGAGCGAAGATCGATCTTTGAAAAGAATTTGGCTCCTTGCGGTTGGTCAAACGGGTCATCAATACGTGGCGATGGATACCTATTTTGATGGTGACATGATTGACTCCAGATAATCAATCAAAGTCGCATACTCCCATCTTTCTTCTTCACGAATAGAGCAGGAGCACCCCGAGGAGAAGTTGGGGCCGAATAAAGCCCGATGTCTAACAATTCACAAGTTGGGTCTTTAACTCACGAAGTTGATAGGAGCCATTCGATATGGGGCTTTGGAAATAGGTTTTATCTGGGTTGAGTCGATACAAAATTCAATTTCACGCGCTGGGGGTAGGCGAGGAAGTTCTTGAGAATCGTCGGAAATTTATTAAAATAGAAATATCATTCAAAAGCGGCGTATTTTTGTTTAAATCGTGACATGAGCTAAGAAAGCTTGACATCCGTTTTTGATAAGCGAATAGCTTTATGGCTTGAGATGGCCGTGATTGATTTTAATGGTTTGGTCGTTTGAATTAGCATAATAGGTTGATTAGGAATATGAAAGCTAACAACCTTACGAAAACAATCCATTTTTTCATGATAAGTAGTTAACCGATCAATCCTAAAATCACGTCGAATCAAGTATTTTTAATGAAATAAGATCGACGAGGTAATGTGAGAAGTACCGATTTGAACCAAACAAGACTTATAAGCGATGGATGTAATGAAGGTTTCTCCAAAGGAGTTTCCACAGATAAGTCAAAGTCTAACTTCTCGAGTCAAATTTAATCGATGGCGCAAGTAGGAGAAATAAAGAATGGGTAGAAGCCGTGTATCAAATAAAGTATAGACTTCATTAGAGTTTATGATAAGCTTACGTGATGACCTCATTCGGGTTCCTTGCTCTCTGGGAGGTCACAACAAACGCCTCTCCCTTACTACTTTCTAGGTTTTGACTTTTACGGGAATGACCTTTGGTGCCTCCATCCTAGTTGAATTTGTCTTGAAACGACAAAATCGATTTGAGTATAATAAGGAATGGAATAACAAAAGAAATCACCGTAGGCATGCGATAAATAGCGCAGGCGAGTTATTCCAACAGAATAATAATTAACGGAACCGGTCAGGCGTAAACGCCTTGTGATGCAGGATATTCAGCCGAGAATAATAAAGGCGGAATCGGTCAAAGCCCAGAAACGCATGAACATGATTTTCAAATAGAATAAAGACGTAATCGTGTCGGTCAGGCGTAAAGCATGCATGACAAGATATTTCAAATGAGAATAATAAAAGGCGGAATCAGTCTCGGCGTAAAATGCCTGTGACAGGATATTCCAATGTAATAATAACGAATGGAATAATGAAGAATTTCACCAAGTATAGGGTAGCCCGCGTATCTGAGTTATTCCAATGAATAATAAATAATAGAATAATGAAGTTCTCTTCTTCTTGAATACAAAAGAAATAATACTTCTTAGTAAAAAGCTGGATATAGGAAAAGAAAGTTACGACTTCTCTTCTTCTTTCTCTCTATAATTTTATCTCAGAGTTAAATTGAATTCGTAAGAAAATAATGAAGGAATGAAACACTATTTATGAAGAATGAATCGTGATAATAATTAATTCATGATGAATAATTAGGATTGATTTACTTTTTAATTGGATTTTCGATTTAAAAGAAAATCTTTAAATAAAATATAATATATATATATATATATATATATATATATATATATATATGTCTGAAAAAAAAAAAATCACGTGGTGGAAGACGTGAATTCATCTTACTCCCTCTGCCCATTTTTTCAAACCTACATATATATATATATATATATATATATATATATATATATATATATATAATATACAATAATAATACTCCTTACGTCCACCCCACCCCCCCCACCCCCCCCCCTTCCATTATCAATATTATATATATATATATAATACTTATATATATGTATTCATATATATAAAAAAGCAAATGAGATAACTTCTACTAAACAATTTTTTTTAAATGAGAAAGTGGGGTCTAAATAATAATCACAATTGACAACAATTACTTATAAAGAATAATTGAACAAAATGAGTGAAATACCTCACGTGGCGATCAATAATCGTCTGGTGTCTTCTTATCAACTACGCCAGACATTGTCTTTAAAAACAGGGTGTTTCAATGAGTTAACGGTAAAAGCTTATGTTATTATTTTCATAAAGTATTTTGTCATTTTCTCAATCAAATAATAATTCCGTTGTGTGGCCTAATAATTGTTATTGGTTATGCGAATATTCTTGTTAAAAGCGAATATTTAAACCAATCAAATATTATATAACAATCACTTGCAGATTTTACAAAATTTATAAATATTACTCATAACTATAACATTATATCAAATTCATTCCGTAATATTCAAAAATAATATTTATAAAAAATTCATCTTTATTTATAAAAGTTTGGGTTTTACAATTATTACACAAAACCAATTCTATCGTAATAAACCCTCCTTTTACTCTGTCATCTTCTTGCCCTCGCTCTCTCTTTCTCTCATTTCAACAGCTGTATAGAAGAAAAAAAAACAACTTTAACTCCTTAACAGTAGATCCGACGACAACTCCCTAGGAGTAGATCGGTGGCTGAACTTCCTAGCAGTAGATCGTGGCGACGAAACTTGCCGATGAAACCCCAAGAGTCGTGGTCATTACCTCCGGCAAAGGCGGCGTTGGCACAACCACTACCACCGCCAACATCGGTCTTTCCCTCGCCCGCCTTGGATTCTCCGTCGTCGCCATTGACGCCGACGTCGGCCTCCGCAACCTCGACCTCCTCCTCGGACTTGAAAACCGCGTCAACTACACTCGTTGAAGACCTCAACGACAATTGCCGCCTTGAACAAGCCCTAGTTCGAAACAAACGCTTTTCCAACTTCGAATTACTCTACATTTCAAGCCCCGTCCCAAACTCCCAATGGGGTTTGGTGGAAAGCCCTAGTTTACCTAAGTTCTTGTTTCACTCTTTCTCTCTCGTTACAGACGAACGGTACAGTAGTTAGGATTTTAGTGCAAAATTGGAAAAGAGGTATGATACACTATTTGGACCACTGGGTGCATAAATTTAAAGTATTTGAAACAGAATGCTTTTTATTTGGTATTTGATTTTACTTTTACAGTTGCCAAATTGACTGCGTTGTGCTAATGGAGTGAGTAAACCCTCGTTCTGTATACACCCCATGTTCTATTTGATGTGCTTATCCCCATGGTTACAAACTGAAGCAATTTATTGTTTTCCTTTGTAATTGTAATCAGCCCCAAGACATTTGTTGCAGGGAATAGATTTTTTGAGGGAAGGTATAGTAGAAGAAGTTAGATTGGAAGGCGGAGGAAAACTTGAGGTGAGGAGGTGTTTTATAGGATGAAAATGGTAAAGCGGTCCCACTTTATCAATTCAGATTAACAGTGGGGCTTTTTAAAGATCAGACCATTGCAATATGATGTCAGTCGACATGTACTAATGCAGCATGGCATATATGTACACAGGTAAACATAACACATAAGTCTATATATAGGTGTTCTTTTGTCCTTTATGGTCATGTAATGGTTAGATGCCACATGCTTGCAATGAGTCATTATCAATGGCACTTGTGCTTACATGGGAAAAATAAGTTTTATGGTAGATAAATTATGGGAATAAACAATGCTGCAGATAAGAGAGGCAGAGAGAGAGATTATCAGTATCATTCGTTCATACATGGTGAAAATGAGTTGTACTGGATTAATTTTCAGATCAAATAGTGGCTACATGAGAGAGAGATAGGGAGTTCATATTGGGAAGTATAGTTTATTAAATGAGAGAATACTTTTTGGAAGAGAAAAGAAAATAAAAGGAAATGAGGTTGGAGAAATTAATCTTAAAAGCGATGTTTGCAGAGCCAAGCCAATTAAGATTGTTTCACTGTTAGATGTTCTTTTCAAGAACGCAAGGTGACGTAAAGGCATAGGAGGAAGGAGGTTGGAGAAGGCAAGTCTTTTCTATAAGTGGAAAAGATTGTATAAGAAATTGACGACTCCGTAATCACTTTGATGAGACCCCAACCAAATAAGTTATAGTATACTTGATCTTTCTTTATAATATTATGATTAATAGAAATCATATCTCTTACACTGTTAGGCACCATATTGCAACATCATGGTAGGGAGGGGTTTCTTAGTCATCGTTGCATTAAAATATGCATAAAATGCTAATGGCTACATTTCCACACCCTTCTCTAGGAAAATGCTGAAAAATGACAGTAGCATTTTCCACTGATTGGCAAGTGGTAAAGTTGGAGTAAAGTTTTGATGAGATATTTTACCAAGATACAGTGTCACTTTATTATGATGTGCTTGAATTCAATGAAACAGACTTGTTTCTTCTGATGTGGTGTTGAGAAGGCAAAGAATAAATGCCGCAAACTATAGGGAAATATGAAACTGCATCCGTTCTTTAGGTCGTAAAAAAACTGTCACATATGAAAAAGAACAGGCCTGTTTAGTGATTCTCAGCAGAATGCATGATCATTAACTGCATTGTTGAATTAGATAATGAAATTATAGAGAAATTAGTTAGTCAATTTCTGGTTGGATGGCCAATTGTGATCTAAAGCTGTTTGATGTTTCTCACAATTCACAAATAGACTATTAGTTTCATATGGAAATTTATCTCTAGGATATAATATAAAATTATTTTCTTCTTTTGTAAGACGATTGCTAAGAAGATGAGCAAGTAAAGAGCTTTAAAAGAAAGGAAAAGTTAAAGAATATACTTTATAAGAAAGAATAGGGTCTAAATTTTTAGTTCTTTGTTTAAAGTATGAAATCTTTTACATTATGGAATGGGATATTTGTTGCAATAATTTCTTAATCCTAAAGGTTGATATAATCTAGTAGTGTTTAAACTCATTTATTTTCCATGTCTCAATAGTTGTTCTTTGAGTTAAGCCACATATGTGTTAGTAAAGCTTTATGGAGAGCTAGATCAGATAAGTCTGTTTAGTTTTATCGTATGGATTAGGTTTTGTTCTGACCACAAAACTAACTACTGTTCAGGAATTGGGGAAAAAACTTGTTAATATGATGGTGGGGATTAGGAGGAGGAGATATGGATGTACTTTGAAATGCAGTCTCCCACTAATGAAAAGAACTTTATAATTCAGCCAGAAGCAGGACTCTATGGAGGCAAATGTTCTCTCCCTTCTTCTTGTTGTGTCAAGTTGAGTGGACTGGATGGTCAACAATACCATTAGACAGATTTGGCTCCTCTTCCTTTTCTTGTCTTTAAGTTGTTCTTTCTGTGTTCTCATTATATTTTTTTGTTTGTGTATTTTTTTTAAATGTTTTTCAATAAAGAAGTATGCAAATAAAGTATGAGAGTTTAGAGGTGCGGCTAATGTAGTTGTATACATAGATTGTTATATCCTTTTATCTTGTGTACCTGTATAGATACATTACTTTTAGATCCTATTGTTGGTCTTTAATTTTCTTATTATCTCATCTGATCTGGCATCCAATTTTCTCTCTGCAGGAGCATACTCTTTATATAACTCGTTGGCGCCGAAACTATTTACACAAGAAAGGAAGCCGAGTCAAAGTAAGCTTAAGAGTGTAAACTTTGGAGCCCACTTACTTGTCTTGGCTTTAGGTTTATCTTGGGAATGATGACTTTGACTGATTCAATTTTTGTTAATATTTCATGTCATTGAAGTGTGTCTTGTCTCCATGATAACATCAACTATTTCTTTTGGATTACCACTTTTTAGAAAGTGCAGCCCATGTCCTGAAGCAGATGTTAATTCTGGTATCAAATGCCCTAAATCCACCAGGAATGTATGGGAATTATATAAATGTAAGATATGATATTGTTCTACTTTCTTTTGATTCTGTCTAGGTAAAAATTTAGGCTATATTTATTCCTCTATCAGGCTATATTTGCAAATTTTGTGATGTATTCAGTATGTAAATTGATAATGCTTCATATACTAGATTAATTTGTGGTGGGAGCTCATATCTTAGAGAGTGGGATTACACGAGATTTAGACAGATTGCTGATAAGTGCGGCGCTGTTTTGATGTGTGACATGGATCAAATTAGTGGTCTTATAGCAGCTAAGGTGAAATATTCAAGTTTAAACTCTGATTTTTTTTTGTGCTTTAGCTTGTTTACATGTCTTGCTTGAAATTTAATTTCTTTTGTTAACCTTATGAATAATCTATTAGTTTTGTGTTAGCTATGGTTTATAATTTGAGAATCTGAAAGTAGTACACTGTAAACAACTATAAAATAAAAAAATGAGAATCAAGATGCAATTTGTTGGAAATGTCTTCCAGATGAATGTGGGGAATCATTGATACTACATCAGGTTTACTTGAATTTTTGGTCAAGTCTTTCACAGGCTACTTGGCTTGGATTGAATTGATTATCCTTTATGTAAGACAATGAGGTTTATTTCCTAGTGTACATAGATTAGCTGCTATCTGATCTCTAAATAATTCTTACAACAAGTCCTTTGAAAATATTGTAGGTTGCAGAAGTTAATATGGCAAGGGCAGCATGCCAATTTTGCTCCCTGCTTTTGCTAGATTATTGGTAACTGTAGATTAATGCTATTATTAGGATCCTTTGATGTACTCTCTTATAATTCTTTTAATAAATACTTCTTCTTTCTGAGAAATTATAGATAACCAAGTCCTTACTATATAACAAAGTTTGTGACACTTGGAAATACTTAACCTTGTTCTTGCCCATTATAAAAGGAGCACAATGGAATTAGAAGTTTAGAGAGTTTGGTTGTCAATCAATCTTATAAGTAACAACGCAACAAATCAGGATTAAGAAACGAATTCTTAAAAGTCATGTAGATATCGTTATCTATGAAACATTAATTTAGGATCTTCTTTGAACTCCCTTGAATCAAGTGTACATGTCTTAGGATTTTTTATAATGTGTTATAATATGTTCTACTTTATAGTGTAAAATGTGTTTTACTTGTTGTGTAATTTATCTAGAAATGGATTTTTTCGTATTTAGCAGATTCAATACGATAAAATGCAGATGGACTCTCTGTGTTCTAACTTTCGTGTAGGAGTTTGTTTAACATTGATTTTATTGAATTTATCAACTAGGGAACTCATCCATAGGTGATTTTGTATGTGCTCTATTTGAGATTGTGTGATGTTTGTGGTTGTGGAATGACCTGAATTATGACTTGAGGTCAACATATAATAATAATCTACAAGTCTTGTAATGTGAAAATATGTTTACCACTATGCTTCATCGAAATTAATTCATGAAATGGCCGATTAAGATTCCAATTTTTCTTGTAATGAGAGCAATCATATAGTCGCAGACTTTGAAGGTTCTTTTTCTATTTGGATTTGTAGCAAATGATATTGTGATTGCCTATTTATCTTTTTCTGCTTATGAGCAATACGGTGTACATTAGTACCACGTAGCAACTCCATTGTCTTTATGTATTGATTTTTGGCACTAAGTGCCTCTGGTGACCTATTTGCTTCATTTTTTGACTTGCTATTATTTTTAAATATGTGTAGGAAGACTGCTTCTACGACCTGCCTTACAATACTAGGTATCAAATTTTCGTGCTACGTTTACGGAAGACAAGGGATGAAATTATGAAGTGTACTCTCTATATATGTAGATATATACTTTGATTGAAGAACTATGGTAGTTTTAGATGGTTAATTGTAAAAATAATGAATGATTATGTAGTGGATGATTTTATTAAGTTAATAATATTTTAGTTTTTTTTTATTTTTGCCATTATTTGCTATGGGGACATTGAGCCATCCAGTTATACAAAAAGAATGTCAAATTTTGATTTGGTAACAATATAATTCGTTACCAAAGTATTGAAAAAGTTTTAATATAGCAACAATTTTTTATGCATTTAGCAATAAATTTTTCGTCTTAATGGTATTAAAAATATAATATTTGGCAACGAAAAATTAACCTAATAACAACAGTGAGGATATTGTTGCTAATACTAACATAAAAGGCAACATTTTTTATCGTTGCAAATCATATCAACTTTCGTTGCATATATAAAGAAACGACAACATATAACGTCGTTGCTAATCGATGACTTTTCGTTCTTTATTGAAAAATAACCAAAGAACAAACATTTTAGATTCTTGATTCAAAGATAATGTCGTTGCCAAATAATATAATCAAGAGCGAAAATCGTTGCTAAAAAGTTTACATTCCGCAACGAAAGCAAGCTTAAGCAACAAATTCCATAATTTATTGGAGCGAAAAAATGTCGTTGCAAAATGGTGTCATTTACTAGCGAAAATGCATAGTGGTCGTTAAAAAAAAAAATAGTTCATTTCGTTACCAATTAGCGGTGCTTTTGCAACGAAATGGAGTTTTTAGTAACAAAATTTTAGTTATTACGCAACAATACATTTTGTTGCTAAAGGATCGATGTCTCTATACGAAAGACAAATTTTGTTGCAAAATGTATTACTTTTTGCAACGAAAAAAAAACGTTTGTTGCGGAATAATTAGTAACGCTCATTGCGTAACGAAAGACGCAACGACAGTAAAGTCGTTGCCAAAACCCTTTTGCAACGAAATTTGGCACCTTTAGCAACGAAAATTGGTTGTTACTGAAGGCCCATTTTTTTGTAGTGAGCACAGCTGCGCCGACCTTTGAGTTTAGTTTTTGTTTCTGTTAGGTACTGTTATATGCTAGCATGTGGTATATCATTAGAACAAGCATGTACACATAAATAACATGTATATATGAGTATCATGATATGATATAAACGATAGTATACATTATTGATGAAGAACTTATAGTTTTAAAATAAAAGCTATACTTTTTTATATGATCTTTGATACATGTGTTCTGTGAGGGCCCCGAATCCGAGGTCCCGAATCACCGCGGATCCGGTTCAATTATTCTATACCACTATTACTATTTTTACGGAAGATATAAACATAAATTGTTTATACATTAAACTTACACACTTTTCTCCAAGGTCGAGTAACCTTAACTTATACACAATACATAACTTATTTAACTTACAATAACATTAATATATAATACTTATTACAACTCTAATTGCACATATTAACTTACGATGGGCTGTCTTTAATCTTTCCTTGTATCAACGTATTCGCGCTTTAATACGCAATGTTTATCATGATATAGCAAGGTGAGCATAAAAGTTGCCTAGCAAGTTTAAGTTCAATAATTTAACGATATATCATGATTGAAAGAATTCGAATAATAAGTGGCTATAATTCAACAATATAATTCATGAACCGGCACGAACAAACTTTTGGTGATCAAGTATATAACATGAACAAATATATCCGGATAGAAGGGTAATGAAGGTGATCATCCTTTCATACCTGACTTATACATGCAATATGTATAGAGTACAATTCTACAATGGCAATCAACAATGATTATCCATAAGCATATCAGAATGAAACAACTCTAAGTAGAGTTAAGTAAAAACAAACTTGCATGCACCGTTGATTACTGCTACGCAATTTATAATGCTTTATCCGAAGACCTAATATTAATAATATATACCTCCAATATTAGAATAATATCATCATAATATAATACTATTATATATATACATAGAATAACCTAAACACATAACACAAAATCCTATGAGTCTATAACACATATAAGACTCGGTATCAAGTCAAACTATTGCAATCTGAGTTGAACCCGACACAATTCTAACATTTCGACGGTCTAGTCGGACAAATCTCGAGTTTAAGATCAATTAAAATATATCTAAACACTTAACAATTATCACAGATAATTTTATTATCAGTCAACATATTTTTCAAAGTCTCGTAATAATTTTCACATATTTATTATTATTTATCATGAATTTTCAATCATTAATATCGTATTTATCTAATTTAAATACCACAATATTCTAATATCATTAATATCTATTTAATATTAAATATTAATAAAAAACACGTCATAATATTATAATATATTTATAATATCACAAAGTATTTTAATACCTTAAAATCACAATTTATGATTTTAAACAATTAAATTCATTATCCGATAATTGCTATTAATATTAAAATATTAATATTTTTATGACAAAATATCAAAAGTTATATTTTATAACTTAAAATATTTTTGTAACACATAAATCATTTATATATGATTTATAAATCATTAATTCTATTTTTCCATAATTTATTTAATATAGTTATTAAATAAACTAATTATCATTAATATTAATTAATTAATGAAATTCATCCTAAAATATTAAAAGTTACTAAAATATTTTTTATACCATAATATTATTTTTATGATTTTTCATGTATTAAAATCATTTTAAATAATTTACTTAATATTATAATTAAATAAATTAAATACCATTTATATTCCAAAAATATTAAATATTTATGAAATATACTCTAAATAATTAAAACTATTTTTCACACTTTAAAATAATTTTAGGAATTTATTTTGTATTTTTAATAATTAGAAACAATTTTTTAAATAATTTAGGAAAATCGAAATTCAAAATTCATAAAACCGTCGTTAAAGGGCCTCTATAGCTTGACGTAACAAAATGCATTATCGTGTTCTTGAGCATTTCCGTAAACTTCGTGTTAACACAAGTTAGCAACTTTGACCACATTTTGATCTCGTGATCCCGAGGTTTCGGATGCTTGATGTTATAAACATATAGTATTAATGTAATACTACACTTACAAACAAACATCATGCCTAAAAACATCAAAGCAAGTCGTTATTAGCCCCCAAATGTCGATATCGATTTTCTTCATTTCGGGTTTTCCAGAAAATGAAGAACAGACGAAGGTGCTATATTTAGATCATTGTAGCTTCCAGTATATGTATTATTTGTGTGATATAATGGTTGGATCGTATAGAGAACATGTCAGGCTACAATTACATAACATCAAGTACTAACAACAACATCACATATGACATAACAAGGATAGTCAAACTATGTCAGAAAAATCGCATATGAAGTTTCTGGGTTTTTTTCTTGATTTTGACAAAGCGGTGGTCGATGCTACTTTGACCTGCATAACTTTTTATTCTATGCACGATCCGGGTGATATAAAAGCTTGATTGTGTAGTCCTTATAGCCACTACAAGTCCATTACACAAACATGGACAAATCACTTGTCAAGAGCAAGATCGAGGCCTTTAAAGATGTTATCGAGCTACGGAAAAACTGGGTTTTCCAAAAAGCTTTTTTGTTTGCTCAATCGGCGGTCTTTGACGGTGTCATATCAAGAGATCTAGACTTGATCGACCTCGCTTCCAATTTCGAGATCACGATCCTCATGTCATAGAATGATTCAAAACATAAAACACGTAAAATGACTAACACACATGGATCTAGAGGCGGCGACATACGATCGTCGGGCCTTAAAATTGTGGTTCTTGGTCAGTTTTGAAAACTTGATTTTGTGCCTCTAGATGTTATGGATCCATGATCCAACAACCCAGATCTCTAAATGACACCTTATAACACATATCTAACCAACAACTAACATCAAAACACAAGATTTATAAAAATTAGGGTTTATACCTTTTGAAGCTTTGATCTTGATTTTTCGACTTTTGATTCGATATATGAGAGGCTATGAATTGATTATGGCTCACCTTCTCTCTCTCTCCTCTCACTCTAAATCTCGAAAATGAAGAGATATGATGGGTTTGGAGAAAAATGAGAAGTAAGTGCCCTTTTTCTATCTCTTTAAATCAATATATGTTAAAATGCAATGCATGATCTGCTGATTTCGCCTGGTAGCTTGATATTTGAGTCACATGGAGTTGTTGGGGTGGTTGAACAACTCAATTATTGCAAGATTGACAAGCTAAACCCAATAATACAACAAAAGTCATTATGGTCTTTTTGATTTTAAATTTAATGACATTCTAGTAAATGGCCAAACCCTTAGGGTTTAGGGTTTGAACCCTTTAGGGTTTAGGGTTGGAACCCTTAGGTTAGCAATTTTGTTTCTAACATTTCCGAATTTCAGTTTTCAAAATAGAAAATTAATATTTCTAAATTATAATTATAATTTTCTAATTATATTAAAATACTAATCATAATTCAATCTTGCTAATTAGGATTAAAGTATCCTAATTAAAATTGCTAATTAAGCAATTAGGATCAAAATTGGTCATTAGGGTTTATAACCCAAAATTAGGGTTTCTAATAGAAAAATAATTTTCTAATTTAAAAATTAGATTTCGTAATTAGATTAGGATTTTCTAATTACTTATAACTTGAAAATTAGGATTAATATTTCCTAATTATCAATAAAATTATTGAACTAACAATCAGGCTTTCCCTAATTACAAATTAGGGTTCCTAAACTAGAAATTATGGTTTCACTTTTGAAATTAGGGTTTTCTAACTAATTTGTTAAGATTAACCCTAATTAATTTTATAATTATTTACACTTACGCCATTAAGTTCCCAATTTAGGGTTTCATACACCGAATTAGGGTTTCGGATTCCCAGAACTGAAATTAAGGTTTCCAGAACCGATTTCTAGTGTTTCTTGTTAATTGCTAGGGTTTTCTAACCAAACGTTGATGTTCTTAATATATACCTAGGGTTTGTTACATATATCGTTTATCTGGTCAACCCCTAACCCTTAACCACATACTGTACACATGCATATACACAGAACATATTCATGTATACACTTAATCCTGAATAATTCACCTAAATCCTTCACAGAATTTTGAAATCCTCAAAATTCTATCTTAAAAATATCAAACGCATACACTTATTTTCTGTCTAGGTTCTTATTTTGAACCTCAAACCAATTAATTAAAATTTTTAAAAATATTCAAAATTCCCGGGTTGTCACATGTTTCGACCTTGTAAGCGCATTTGTATGACTTAGAAATGCATAAGAGTTGGTATTAACTTATAGTATGTGTTCATGAACTTTCATGGCCATGTTAGTCCATACTATGGAAGGAAAACGTATGATCTTAAAATAAAACATATGGTGTTGGATTTGAACCTTGACGCCTACATAGCATTATATATTCTGATTTGGTGAACGTAGTCATGTGGCCTATATTGACATGAAAGGCATGCTTAAAGTGTTGAGCACACACTAGCATACATGATTAAAGACTACTTTGATTTCAAAAGACAAACTTAGAGTTTCTAGACGTATATATAGGATGTCCACATTCCGATCATTTGAACACGTATAAGTGACTTGTTTAGGTGCTCTAATACATGAGAGTCGTGGTTTGAGGCACTTGACATGTACTAAGTTACCTTGTTGACTTACGCGATTTTTCATAAAAATTTAGAATGTGTAAGATGATAGCATCAAACACTGTGTGAGTTACATTATGATCATGCGAACATGTATATTAAGATTCATTATGCCTATAGACATGTTGACATAAGCATCATGTGATGAAACCTGGATTTCACCTACACACGCATATTCAAGGAAATGAATTTCTAAAGCATAAACTATGTGATTAAGTATACATGTGTATTATAAGCACGAGCATGCCTACTTAGTATTGTTTAAGCTTGTTATGTGATAACATGACCTTAGTAGTTGACCTTAAAGCATGGACTTGAATTACTTAAGGTATATGAAAGTCTGACATGAAAACCATGTAATTTTGAATTGGATTTGAATGAGCATGCTAGGTTTTAAAACTTGAGTTAAAAACCATGATAAAACCAAAAAATAAATATTCAAACATTGGTCAGGCCAGGGGACGGTGCAGCTGCGCCAGTCCCAAGCCTAACCTCAACGCAGCTGCACTGCAGGGCAGTTTGGTCTGGATATTTTATTTGCTTTCTGATTTTGGCAACTTACTTATAGTACTATCCTAAGCTATAGTACTTGACATGGATGATGTTTTAAGCCTAAGAGCATGTAATGGTTATATAAAACCCAAATTTGTTAAAATTTATTAAAGTTTGCAAAAGGCAAGAACTATATGAAACATTCATCAATGAGTTTGAAATGTGTAACGAACACATAGCGAGTCAATTGTGTGATAAATATATATGAATATTGATGTCAAGTACGAGTGGTTAAGGTATACCTAGACATACCTAACTATTCTAAGAGTATGATGAGAAAGTGAAATGTAGGTCTTATGAACCAAGATAGAGAACAATGTAACATTATTATTACATTAAGAATGTATAAATGTGTGACTAATGGATATGAATCCATGATTATATAACTGTGTAAGAATACACGAATTGTAGATAAGCTTTAAGTAGTTAAATCGTAGTTGATAAACTACGAATCAGGAAAGTCTTTCAGTTCCTATTTGATATATGAATTTGATAACTGTTAGTTGAGCTATATTATGCTATGAAAATGTTGATGTATATATATGAGAAAAATATGAGATATGTATGAAATGTGAAAGTTGATCTTTGATGATATGCTTGTGATATAAACCTCCATGTCTGTTATGTGAGAAGTAACCTGCGTAGTAAACATTAATCGATTATGAATGCATGAACTGAATATGCTATTATATGCTATGTGATGCATGAAAACTGCTAGAATTGTTGGGCTGTCGAGCTCACCCTTGCAAATAACCACTTTTGCTGGTTAAGGACTCACGGTAAAGATTTTATGCTACTTGATTGATAGACTTCAATAGTATTGAAGGAGATTGATTCGTTTACTTAAATATTTGCTTTTGAACCATGTTTAGGTTCTAGGAGATGTACATGATAGTAGTTTACGATGTGTAATACATGTTAAGTTATAAAGTTGTACTAGGCGGAATAGAGAAATTCGAATTGAGATATAAATATTTATACAGTAATTCGAATAGACTGATTCATAACATAATTTAATTCAAGGATATGTAATTGATTCAAGTTAAGATATCAATAAAAGATTATTTTTCAAAGGAGATTTAAAAAAGTTTAAATTATTCCGCATATATATATATATATAATATCGAATGTGATGTAAAACAGGAATAGTAATGACCAAGTTATGAAACTTATAAAAGTTTGGGGTCATTACATAGATCCTGAAATGGAAAGAATTTATATTCTAAATTGTAACAAGTAAAGTTATATTCATTAAGTTATGAATAAAAGATATAAATAGTTAGCGATAATAGTATCGTGGCGGACCGGATCCAGGTGGTTGAAGGACCCAGATTTAGGGCGTCACGAGAGTTGTAGTATCAAAGTCATGAGGTTATAAACTTAGGTAAGTGTACCTTAGGGTATAACCTGAGAGAGAGAGAAAGATAAAGATTTAAAATACATATAACTGAAGATTCAAAGAAGAATCTTGAAGTATCTAAGAGAATGTGAATTCAGGAGTTTCCTAACTCTGGTAGTAAAAATGTTAAGATGTTATCTATAAGATGAAGATGAAAAAGATAATGAGAATGAACTTGAGTGGAGTTTTGTTGATAATAGGGAAAGAACCCTAAGGTAAATAGTTGATCACGACGTGATCAGAATGAGATATGAAGTGATGAATAGTCTGTAACGACTAAGTGCGTATAACTTGATGCTATAAGAGATTGTACTGTGAAATGGTACGGTGTGAACTCATGAGGAGTTGCACGTGATGAGATACGAAGAATTTGTATCGAGAAAAGAGCAAGTTAAGAGTGATATAGAGTTTTGTTAGATTTTAGTTGAGGACTCATGTGAGAGTTGAGTTGTACAAACCTTTGTGTGGGCGGAGGCTTTGTCCTCACAATGATAATCAATGGAATGTCGGTGTCGCGTTATCGATATGCTTATGGTGAGAAGGTGATTCTTTTCTCATATCATATTTGATATATAAAGACTATTAAGATTAAGATATAGAATATTAAGATTAGTTATGAGTTCTTAAAACTCATACTTTTGGTAAGTTCGTGACTCATAATTATATGAAATGTTTTTGAACCCCTCAGCGAATGGACGCCTATGGTCTGACTAGATAAGTTCTTAAACTCATATAATTGTGGCAAGTTCCTGAATTTCCAAAGTGTGGTAAGTTTGATGAACTGTATCGGGTATATATATGATATGAAGTTAGAAATTTTGGTAGAGTAAAGATTGTAGTTGATGGAGAAACGTGGATTTTCTAAATCTTCTAGCTCTACTAGATTTTCAAAATTTATATACTTCGTCTTTGATGTTTGCACTTCTATTTTCTTGAAAAACATTGGATCTTGTGATTGAACTAATGATGCTTTAAAAATAATACCGTTATCCATATGTTTATGCTAATTGTTTCGGCTAAGACAAAAATGATTTGAAAATTTTCAAAATGTATTTCTAACCATGTGCATCATTTGATATGGTGTAAAAATTGTAAACGATGGAGTCATCCATGCAGTTGAACCTAGTGTTGGTTGTGATCGTAAGATCGTCAGCCAATTTTGGTATGATGTAGTATGACAACGTCACATAATGACAGAATCCTCAACGTACTCATAATCTAAGTATGGTATCATGACGTCTTAAAAAACAATTTTGGTTTTCTTTTAATTTATGAAAAAGGTCAATTAAGTTGGCCAAATTATTTTGATTGATGTCTGAATTGTTGATAAAAGTCTAAGCTATTTGATTCGGCTAGACGACTGTCAAAAAATAATTGTGAAATTCAAGTAATCTCGAATATTTGTGCCAAACCCGATTGCTATGGTGCATATTCAGTTGTTGAAAAGCTGAGGTGAACAACCCTATAAGGGGACATGTTTTCGGGGACAATGGTTCCTAGCGTAACGCATGTAGTTGTTACAAAACACTATGTTGCGGCCCAACGTATTAGTACAATAGGTTGGCCACCTAGTGTACGTGTGGAGGGTGTTTTCAGTCTTTGTGATTTATAAACATTCTGGTTTGTAGTGTGGATAATTGTATTGAAGCACTAGTTCACGGTCTTGTGTGACCCCTCGGCATAAATTGGAATCTGAGTTATTCATACTACTTCTCGATTATCGAAAAATCGTGGAAGACTTTTATTCTTCTGTGTGATGAAAGTAGTAAGTAGAGTGTTCCTTAGAAAGGAGAATGTGGTAGAATGCAAGTGAGAAAGTTATAATAAAACTTCTGAAAAGTGAATGGATAAAATTATTTGAAATAGCATCGAATAGAGGAGGTTTCGGTGATTCCGAGGATGGAATCCTTAAAAGGGGGAAATGAGGTAAGAACCCGAATTTTCAGAAAATATTAAAATAAGAATTTAGTAAATAAAATTCTTAAGGCATGTTGTGACGCCCCCAAAATAGGTATACATCACCCATCTTGAGTCATCAAATACATGGTACAAAATTCAAATACAACTTAATAATATAAATGTCGTGTAGAATACGACAAGACATAACTGAGAGTTTTAATACTAATATTGTCTTCTAGACAGTATTTAACTCATATGGATTCCTCAATACATTTATTATCACACTATTTCATAGAATAGTGAGACTACTAATGCTATCATCTGGACCGTCACTCCGTTCCCCGACTAGTCTCAGCTACGTTCTCATTTCCTGAAGAGAACAATGAAAGTAAAAGGTGAGCTCAACTAGCCCGAAGAAGAAATATTATGACTAAGATAATGCGAATAATTTATCGTTAGCCTTCAATAGTGTTAAAGCGATAAAATATAACAAACATCAAGTTTAAGCTGCAATGAACAAGCAATCCATTAGAAGAGTCAAGTAGAGAATAAAATCTACTATCTTCTATGATTTAAAAGGTTTTTCATCACTTTTATCATTTGAGACTCAACTTAATAAATAATCCACATCATCCCCACAGACTACGTCGACCAAGGATATTCATTAGTATCATGACCACAAATTATCCATGCACTACGGGTCAAGGATATTCGTGTTTTCATCAATTGTCATGATCATACCAACAACTGTCTATCAATGCACTACGGGCCAATAATGACTTTTACCACAACATTTGTAATATTACGGTCATGATTATACCGAATAATCCCTGGTCATAATCATACCAAGTCAATCTATGCACTACATGCCACATATGACTTTCAACATAATATAAACATGAGGATGACGACAATGATATAAGAATTCAATAAAACAAGTTAAAGGATAAATTTTTAAAGATTTATAATTTAATTTTTCCAGAAATCAATAACGTCCAAATTGTCAACATGATACTATTTTGTGGAGTAAAATTCGAGAATGCTCGGAAGGATATTTCCATGAAAAGATACTAGATGAAGCGCAAATATCAAGGATATTCCACTAATTTCATGGAGTATAGAAGCCAAAACTTTAACCAACTGAGTATAATAGAATATATGAAGCCATGAATGGATTTTTTGCACGACACGCAGTAATCCACGTGAGATGATCATTTCCAACATAATAATAAAGAATGGAATAACAGAAGAATTCACCAGGCATGCGTAACCTGCACAGACAAGATATTCCAATAGAATAATAAAGAATGGAACCAGGTCATGCATAATCCACACAGACATGATATTCTAACAGAATAACAAAGAATGGAATAACAACAGAATTCACCAGGCATGCGATAAACTGCACAAACTTATTTTTCCAACAGAATAATAAAGAATGGAATAACAACCCTTACGAGTATTGAAAGAAAATTACTCTCTTCATGAATACGAAAGAAATAATACCCCTTACCTTAGTAGGAGATCGGATACTGCAATAGTGTATTAACAGAATACTCTTCTTCTTTCTCTCTTATTCTCTATATAGCTTGAATGAATTGGTAAAAAATAATGAAGAAATGAGCTTCTATTTATAGGCTTGATAGAGTAAGGGTAAAATAGTTTTTTCGCCATAATTTATGACATCATTGTTGGGTAAAATATATATACGCAAATCACGCAAGTATAAGTGGTCAACAAGTAATATAGTAGTGAATAAAGTATTGTTCCCACGAGGATAAATTAACAAGAACTTTAACTTCACAATTATCAATTTTCTATTAATCCTAATTCTATTAAACTATTCAATTCAATGATTTAAAATTATAGAAACTAAATTAATAAATAAGTAAATTATCACAAAACAATCACAAATATCAAAATTCGGAATTTCAAACAATTAATGGAGAATTAGACTTATGATTTCACCTTAAGCTTCACTCTGATTTTCAAACCTTTATTCCAATTCAACTCAATATCTTAGTTTATTAATCAAGAACGCGAATGTAGTACTAGCCACCTCTCGATGCACTAATACCGTATTAACTTAAATCCCCAATTTAGATAGAAACAAGTTAAACACCTAAATCAACTAACTCGCTATATCTCTATGCGAACTGAAATTAAAGAAGGTTTAAGCTTAAGTTCTCTCCCCAATTACATGTGATGTCAAGCATATCTCTACCTTAACAATAATCAAGAATCTTTATTCACAAAATTCACGACACATGCTTTATATTAACTAAGTCTAGATTTGAATATCCTCTCTCGATTCCATACAAATCCACAAAGAATTGTTGATCAAGTAATTCATAAATTCAAGCTCAAATTAACAAAGATAAACTGAAATATTTTATTGAACTGGAAATCAAAGTTATAAAATCATCGTTTCACCTAAGGATCCATCACAAGCCTAATAAGCAAATTAGTTCATAAAGACTGAATTAAAAATTAAATAATTCAAAGGAAACATCCTTCCAATTACAAATATAAAACTAAGATGAAGAATAATGCGAAACCACCCTTCACGTAGCCTTAATCTGCAACCGTCACAAAATTCTCTTTCAATCACTCCTCCAAAGCTTGAAAATCAAAATCTGAAATTATCTCTGTAATATGCTTTGCGTGTTCTTTGATTTGTTGTTTTTAACGTAATATATATCTCTCCCTATGTTCTGGCCGAAGTCCCCCCCTTATTAGAGTCCATGCGCCTAACAAAAGTCTAAAATCCATGTCCCATCAGTCTTCATAAGGCAACAGAGACTCTGAGATTTGGCACCCCACCCCCGATCTGGGGTACAAGCAAATAATGTTACTGCCTTGCGCAAGCTAGTCCACTGTTAATGAATTTTTGCCACCTCATGCATTTTTCCAACTTTGCTCCAAAAGACCGCCTTTCTTAACCACTTGCCCCCATGACCACCTTACACATAAAAGAACATGAAACGAGTGAAAACAAACACAAAACAAGAAGATAACTACGAATTTAAACTTGATATGAACATCGATTCGTGTATATTAAATCCACTTATCAAAATCCCCCAAACTTAAACCGTGCTAGTCCTCGAGCACAAAACAAACTACATGTTATGCAATGCAATGAGATGAGATAAATATAATCTAACTGCCTATGGATCCAACAATATCGCAGAATCAAAATTATCCCATCTACTTAGAGAAAACAAGCAACTCTACAATATGAATCACCAAAACTAATCCACGATTTCAGATTAATCCTCAAATCTTGAACAATTATCCCCGGTCTAGTGTGCGTGTGTGTTCAACATCTATGAAAACCGTCACGGACTCCAATTCAATACATAAGTAATTTCTTAGAAGGAATCATACAAAGTCTGCAAACTTAAAAATGTCAAAATAGGCACATTCCAACTAAAACTAAAACTACGCAATACCAAATTTAAGGGTTTAAATGCAGGTCGATACTTCTTTTATTTCATTTTTTCCCACGGGGACTTTTTGCTCTTTTCCGTTATTATCCTTTTCTTACATACAAAAATGACTGTGCAATGCCTCATCCCATTAGGCTAACAGTGCTACCCCTTAGCGAGCTTTCGACCAACGACTCCCATACCATAAAAGACCTTAGGGCGCTAGGTGTAAAGACAATCCCCTCGGGAGTACTAGTCACAATGTATATCCTTTTTTCATATATATTTTTTTCTTTTTTTATTTTTCTCTTTTTTTTTTCTTTTGTTTTTTTAAACCTATGTACCTCACATATACTCCCCCAAACTTACGTTCTTGCCTAATTTTAGCCTTTACTGCCTATCCTTGCCATTTTCTCATTTACCCTAGCATTATCCTTTAGAAACTATTTATGTATCGATTGGAACTGACCAATCAACACAGATGTTATTAACGTTGCTAACTTTTTTATAACAGTTTCAAACAGGTGTAAGATTCGATTCATAAAAGAAATTATATCACAGTTCTAATAATCAATACTGTATTGGTTAACTTGTTCACAATCTCATCATTGGCCCACAAATAACATAAACTACAGCACTATTGGACATATACAAACACAATATTTAACTTTTTTTCTTTTTTTTTAAATATGATAATAACAGAAATGAAAACAATGTAATATCAAAAATAACCTAGACTACTATGCAAAAACCTAAGCTACTATGCAAACTAGAATGTAAACAAAAATAACATATGCATGCAAACAAGAATTAAATCCCCCAAACTTAAGTAACACAATGCCCTCATTGGACAAAAATCAAAATTAAGTGCATGAGGACTTCCCTGCAATCGCCTAAGTCTGGGGAGGTGGTTGTTGCTCTTCTTAATCAGAATCACTTGGTGGAAATGTCGGCAGTGGTCCGGGTTGCTGATATGGAAATTGAACCGCCGGGTTGAAACTTTGAAGGGTTGTATTGAGTGAGGCGAAAGATGTGTTCATAGCATCAAACATGTGATCTTTTCGCATTATAAATCGCCGCATTTCTGACGTCTTTGCGTACGCTTTGTTATTATGCGCAAATCATCCGATTTTGGAACTTAAGGAACCGAGGGATTGGATAGTGCCTCGATTCTCATGCAGACCGCTTTCGGTTCCTTAATCTCACATAGCCTCATTCTCCGAGGTATCTTCTGCGTTAACTTCATCTTCCAAAGCTGATGGAAAAATAAAGCCCAGACCTCATGGATGTGACTCGCCTCCTGCCCATACAGAATACCGTGTTATCATTCTAGAATCAAGCAAAGCGAGCGGCATTTGTGTGGGCTCATCGTCGGACCATCTCACCCCTGCATTGCGACACAACCCACATATGAGTGATGGGTGTGGCAAGCCGCCATAAAATTTCCATGTAAACACCGACCGGACAGAAACCGATAATAGCCCCGACGTTAATAATGAAATCTTGCACAATTAATTACAGACAACAACAACGCCTTCTCTTTGGTGAAGTCCGAGGTGTGTTGGGATGGAAGCAATTTAGTTTATAAGAATGCGTACCATATTTTTCCACATCGCTAAGGTCCTTGCTATGGAACATCTGTACCTCCCTTCCCGACTTTGTCATCCCCGTGATTATTTCATCAAGTCCGGATCAAAATCATCACGAGTCGAGCATATTGGCATTGACGAGGTACCCCCAACTGATAATAAATGTTTATTGAATCGACACTGAATGGAACCAAGCGACCCCGCACACACGCGTTCAATGGGGCTTTGTCCTGAGCGTTGGCATAAAATTCCTTGACAATGTTAACCACAGCGGGTTCCAGATTTTCGGTGAGTTTGATCCATCCCCATTGATAGATTTGAGGCATCATCTCCCCATCCTTTGCCTCGGGGGCCAATCCCCGCTCCGGCATAAGGGCTTTGGTTAGCATGTACTCATACAGGTTGGCGGCGGCGACACTCACAAATTTTCGGCGATCATAGGTTCGTGTCGGTTGTGCAGATCTTGAACTCTCTCCCCTTTGGCGTGGATGATTCGGTTGAGAAGCCATTGATTTACGGATGTTTGAACTCATTATTGTAACGCCTTCAGAAAATCGGATTTTGAGAATTAGATTTTTATTTTTATTAAATGAATTTAATTAATTATTTATGGAGCAAGCTAATCAAACGTCGTTCACTGGCCTAGAAATGTCAGAAAATCGTAGGATTTTGGCTACGTGGTAGAATTAAAGTGTTTGAATTTCTAAGACGAAAATTAAAGCTTTCCGAGAAATTTTCTGAAAAACACTATTCACACATTTCTGCTCGAGAATTATTTTTGAACTTTCGAGAAATAGGTAACGATAGAATATTGATGTGAGATGGAATATCCAATAATATTTCAGTTATGGAAAATGTAATTTTTCACCTGTGGACTTAAAACCTAACGTTTAAGGAAAATGATTTATGAGAAGGAAATGTAATGTGATTAATGAATTAAGTGATGATTGTATAATACGTAGGTATTGTACAAGGTAGAGAATACGAGTATGATATGAGGTATTATACGAGTATGTATGAATACTGGTATGTCGTACATGTTGAATTAGTATACGAGTTAGAATACGAGATGAATACGTGATTATACGTTATAAGGCTTTAAGCTCAATGTATTGAATTTGTAGAATTGGTAGGATTTATTAAGTATTATGTGAGCCCAAGTCTTGAATGGTTAAGTCCAATGTGAATTTATTAATGTAAGCCCAATGTTTGTTTAATTACAAGCCCAAGGTAATTTAATGCAAGCAAGCTTAATGATTAAGTAAGTTAATTAAGCTAAGGCCCAAAGTAAATATCCAATGGGTAAGAACCATGGAGCAACCCATGGATGATCCAAGGTGATGAACAAGCAAACTTAGAGGCTAAGTAAGTGTGGTGAGCACACAAAGTGCTTAAGTGATAAACAAGTAGCTTAATGGCTAAGCAAAAAGTGTGGGGAGCAAGATAACTTAAGGGCTAAGTGTTGTGATGGCCAAGTAATTTAATTGGAGAGCAAGTTTACTTTTTGCTTAAGTTAAAAATAGTAAGGAGGTGGAGTGGCCTTATGACCATTATACCCTCATCTAGGATCTCCTATAAATAGCAAGCTTCCTTTTCATTTTGTGTGTTGTTCATTTCATCCAACTTATAAGTTGAGAGCTTATTTGGTAGAGAAAATAAGCACATATAAAGCTAGACTTCCTTTGTTAGATTTTCCACCAACAACTTATAGCTTATTGGTTTGAGAGAAAAAGCAAGGAAAGATAGAAGTTAACCTTTGTTATTTCAAGAAGCAAGAAGAAGAAGATTAAGGATTAGCAAGTGTTCATCAAGAGTAAGTAATTCATAGACCTTGTTTCTCTTTCTCTTCCATTGATAGAGAAGGGGGTATTGGTAGAACAAGCATGCTAAGAAGAGGTTGGAATAATGAATCAAAGGGCTTAAGTCTTAATAAGCCGTATAAATCATGAATAAGCTATTCGTAATCATTTAAGTTACGAACTTATGAAGAACAATAATGAAAGTATAAGGACTTGTAAGAAGTGGTAATATGTTTACATTAAGAAGTTAGCATGATTAATAAGAGGTAAGAATAAAGATTAAAGGACTTAACTTATTAATAAGTCATAAGCAATAAAATTAAGTATGTTATACTTTAATAAGTAGTTTATAAGTTTATGAGTTTTGAACTTATTAAGAATAATTAATAACTTATCATGGATATAAGTTAACGAAGCATGTATGTCAAGATGATAGTATAATGGATTGAATCCAAGTGAAATGGTTTAAAATCTCAAGTAACGAAGTTTCAATTCTTTGAATTCACACGATTAGAGACGACGATCGTCAATTCGTGAAATTCTCGGAATGGAAGTCAAATTTGATATTGAGCTTGGAAACATTGGTTTTCAATGGAGACAAGTCGATTTGTCATTATAGAGTTGCGAACTTGAAAATGGCCGGATTCGACTTAGAACGAAGAACGGCGTTGAACGCTCACTTAACGTTTATCGTTTTCGTTAAAAAGGGACTAATAGGTGAAATTTTAGCAAACAAAGTCAAATAGATAAAATTCTTGCATGAACGACAGAGTACATAATTTATGAACCGTAGGCTTTTGAGCGAGCCAATTCGGACTTATAACGAAGAAGTTACGAGTCCGGAATCTCGCAAAGTTGAAAATCATCAAAACTATTCTGTGGCTCGAGTCAACCGCCATGGCAGTGACTCCAAGCTTAAATAATGACGACTGCAGTGCCAAAGTGAGCTTTAGACACCGTAAGCTTCATGCCATGAAGGCGATAGTTAACAAAGGGACTCAGCCCAAATACGAAAGTCCGATCTCCATGCTCTTTATCGGGCGATGACAAGCAGTAGGCTTAACAAAGGAATACCTGCACAAGCAATACCTTGATTTTAAAACATAGACAATGAAGAATGTTTACAAGTGGAACATGAATGGGAATTGTTAACAATGAGTTAAAGAACTTAATCAAACATTATTAAGTTATAATTGAACCCCAAGTATGATCACTTAGGGTTAAAGAAAGTCAATGGAAGATGAACACAAAAGGTATGCAATAAACGTACTTAATCAATGACGATCGCGTTTCGCTTAAATAACATAAAGAACGTTAGTAAGCAGTGAGGACGGATAATTAACTCGAACCGAGTTGTAATAATGAAATAATTTCACTTAAGTGTTAGAAGAGAACGAAGTTAGTAAGAATGATGTAAAAGAATGACGAAAAGCCGGAACCCATAATAATAAATCTAATACGGGATTAGATTGAGAAGTAGGGTAAGATTCTTTAGGAACTAAGTATGTTCATTCATGATCTAATGTGATATGTTATGTGCTTATATGTTGTAGAAACTGTAAAGGCTCAAAGGAAACATAATTGTACTATAGCAGACGCTGAAGGCAAGTTTTTATTAAACGCTTGTCTAACCTTCGTGTTAGCCAGGTTTTCAAATGATTCAAGTTATGAGATGCATGTATGGTTTTAAAGAAAAAGTCGATGCCAGTTTTAGCTCGGCTAGACTAATCTTGATAGATTGATTGATTTATTTACAAGTCTTTCAATATAGAATTGCTAATGCTATCCTATGCCAACTCTTTGGTACGGATTTAAGGTAAGCCTGAATATGTATAAACAAATGTATTTTCATCGAGTATTCGATGGGCACGTGAGGTTGCCACAACTTAAACGTATACATGTTTAATGGATGTAGTGTTGATCAACATAGGGTACTATAGGCTGATCACCTAGATGTACTCATAAGCTATGCCGGACTTACGAACTTCGTGTCGCGTTGTCATTTTCAAAGAAACTATAAGACGTTCACGTCTTGAACCAGAATTGATGAATTGATGAATATTGTTATTGTAAAATGTTTTGAAGGAAAAAGGAAAGCTATTTTAAATTATTGATAGTACTTCGTAACTATCATCCAGTTATTGAAGATATACGTTTCCTATGTTTCAAGCATGCTTTTAAAATGAAATTGTTGTACTTGCTGAGCTTGTTATGCTCACTCTTGCTTGAACCATATGAATGCAGCTTAGACCGAATGGACCGAAGGATTCTACAAGGATAAAGAGAAGGCTAAAGTGAACGTGTAGATTGCCTATGTAATAGTATAGGTTGGTAATGATAATATTTGATATTATAACAAGAACAAATGTAACGGTTATAAAGAACCTGGGGAATGGTAGTATTGTTTTGGAATATATATAAGACATATTCGTTCTTTTGAGGAATTTCAATTGAATGTTTGTGTGAACTGTAGCACCGTGGAGCACCATATGTCGGGTTGAAAGAGACCCGGATTTGGGGGCGTCACAGCTATCACACACTACCTTCCCCTATCACTTGGTTCACTCAACTTCTCAAACACTTGGTGTGCAGTTGGTGTTATCTCCCCAAATTGAAACCCTGAACTTGCAAATTGGTGTACTTGGAATGGATGAGTTGGAGCACTAAGTAATCACTCGAACTTGCTCTCCAATAGCCTCTATGACTGCCCTAATTCAAAAATAGTTGCAGATTTATGTGAAGAAATTGAGATGAGAGGGAGCAATATATAGAGGTGGTATGATTGGGTGTATTGTTTGATTGAGAAGGTGGGGTAGTGGCAATCGTGGTTATTAGTAGTGGGGATGAGGTTTTGATTGTGGCGAGAATAGTGGTAGAGATAGGGTGTAATGGTATTAGTTGGTGTTCTAGTGTAGGAGAAGGAGTGGGGCTCGTGTGATGCAACTGCCAAATATGTATGCCTTTAAGTTTGGGACCCCACTTCCCGGTGGGGTTACATACATATTTGAGTTCTCGCCTCGTGGCATGCCCAATCGACTTTGGATTTTGGCTTCAAATTGTGTAGATCAAAATTAGCCTATTTTCCTTCTTTTTCTTGTCTGTTGTTGTTAATACTAACTTTTGACTCCTCCTGCAACCATAAACATGTAAGATGTTAGATTATTGATGACTTGGAGTATGATTGAGAGATTCAACAAAATTTTACTCTAAATAAACCTAACTAATACTTAATAAAACTACATTCTAACAATTATAAATGAAATTACGAAAAATAACGAAATATTGGGTTGCCTCCAAATTAGCGCTTGATTTTAAGTCGTTTAGCCTGACTACTCCCTGTTTTACTGTGTCTCGGTGAGGGTGATGTTGACGACATCCCAGTTTGAATCACCACCCCAGTAATGCTTTATCCGTTGACCATTGACCTTAAACGTCTCTAATGGATTACGACTGTAGAGTTCAACGACACCATGAGAGAATACCCGCTTTATAGTGAATGGTCCCGACCATCTTGATTTAAGCTTTCCTAGGAACAATCGCAGCCGTGAGTTGAATAAGAGTACTGATTGACCAGGCTTGAATGTTTGATGCACAATTTTCTGGTCATGCCATCTTTTTACCTTTTGTTTGTATAATTTGGAGTTCTCATAGGCGTGAAGGTGGAATTCGTCGAGCTTATTCAGTTGAAGTAGTCTTTTTTCCCCTACAACTGCTTGATCAAAATTGAGTTTTTGAACCGCCCAATAATCCTTGTGCTGTAGTTCGACCGGTAAGTGACATGCCTTCCCGTACAGTAGTTGGTATGGTGACATCCCGATCGAAGTTTTATACGCAGTCCGGTATGCCCATAATGCATCATCCAATCCAAGTGACTAATCCTTACAACTTGGATTTACTACTTTCTTTAATATTTTCTTTATTTCCCGGTTTGAGACCTCAACCTGCCCATTTGTTTGAGGGTGATACGTTGTTGCTACTTTGTGGTTGACCTCATACCGTGTTAAAAGAGTTGTGAATGCCTTATTGCAGAAGTGACTACCTTCGTCACTGATTATTTCTCTTAGCGTGCCAAACCTAGTGAAAATGTTTTTCTGTAGTAATTTGAGGACCACCGTGGCATCGTTGGATGGTAGTGTCCGCAGATTCAACCCACTTTGAAATGTAATCCACCGCGAGTAGAATATCTTGATTGATCAATGACGAAGGGAATGGCCCTATGAAATCGATGCCCAATACATTAAAGTTTTTCACTTCAAGGATTATTTGTAGGGGCATCTCATTCCGTTTCGAGATGTTTCCCACCTTTTGACACCTATTGTATTATTTGACAAATTGGTGGGCATCTTTGAATAACGTAGACCAATAAAACCCAACTTGCATTACCTTTGCTGCTGTCTGCTCGGTACCATAATGCCCGCCATATGCAGATGAATGGAAATCATACATAATGTTCTCTACTTCACTATAGGGGATGCACCGTCTAATCATTTTGTCGGCGCATTATTTGATCAAATACGGTTCGTCCCACATGTACCACTTTACATCATGAAGAAACTTCTTTTTCTGTTGTCTTGTGAGGTCAGGTGGAAGAATTTTGCTTACAAGGAAATTTTCATAATCCGTATACCAAGAAAATTCTACAGAAATCCCAAACAGTTGCTCATCTGGAAATGACTTGTTAATTTCACATCTGTCTTCTTTTACTTTTCCTTGGTTTTCCAACCTAGACAAGTGAACGACTACTTGATTCTCCGTCCCTTTTCTATCTTTAATTTCTAAGTCAAACTCTTGAAGTAGGAGAATCCATCGGATAAGGCGTGGCTTAACATCTTTTTTCGTTATTAGGTACCGAATCGCCTAATGGTCCGTGTAGACTATCACCTTAGTCTCGATCAAGTATGCCCAGAATTTGTCAAACGCGTACACCATTGCAAGCAATTCTTTTTTCGTGGTTGTATAATTCATTTGAGTCTCTGTGAGTGTTTTGTTTGCATAGTATATGGCGTGAAACACCTTGTCTCGTCTTTGGCCCAAAACAGCCCCAACCGCATAGTCGCTCGCATCACACATTAGCTCAAATGGTATATTCTAGTCCGGTGCGACTATCACGGGGGCTCTAGTTAATTTCTTCTTCAATAATTAAAACTCTGACTTGCATTCCGCAGTAAAACTGAAAGTAGCATCCTTCTCTAAAAGATTGCATAGAGATTTTGCAATCTTAGAGAAGCCTTTTATGAACCTCCTGTAGAACCCAACATGCCCCAGAAAACTTCTAATACCCTTAACTAAGCTCGGTGGGGACAGTTTCTCGATTGTTTCCAGCTTTGCTTTGTCCACCTCAATCCTTGAGCCGACACCTTATTGGCCAAAATTATGCCTTCTTCAACCATGAAGTGGCATTTTCCCTATTGAGTATGAGGTTTGTATCCTTACACATTTGCAATACCATGACCCATTCCCTATGCAAGTATCAAAGTTATTTCCATAGACCAAAAAATTGTCCATGAAGACTTCATCATTTTTCTCCACCATATCTAAAAAAATGGCCATCATACACCGTTGGAAGGTTGTAGGTGCATTGCATAACCCGAATGACATCCTCCTGAATGCAAATGTGCCGTAAGGGCACGTAAATGTTGTCTTTTCTTGATCCTCAGGAGCGATGGCGATCTGGTTATAGCCCGAGTATCCATCCAATAAACAGTACTAATCATGTCCCGCTAATCTGTCTAACATTTGATCGATAAAGAGTAGCGGGAAGTGATCTTTTTGGGTTACCTTATTCAACCTCCTATAATCGATGCACACCCTCCATCCTGTCACTGTTCTTGTTGGAATTAACTCATTATCCTCATTCTGTACCACAGTCGTTCCCCCCTTTTTTGGCACATAATGAACCAGACTAACCCACTTACTGTCTGAAATCGGATATATGATACCGACATCAAATAATTTCATAATTTCCTTCTTTACCACTTCCTTCATAATAGGGTTAAGTCGACGTTGATGCTCCACGGATGGTCTTAGACCATCTTCCATCAGAATCTTGTGCATGTAAAATGAAGGGCTGATTCCCTTTATATCCACAATTATCCAACCGATCGCTGATTTGTGTTCCCTAAGCACCCTCAGCAACTTTTCTTCCTGCAATTTGTTAAGTGCAGCAAAAATAATTACAGGTAAAAAATTTGAATTGCCTAAGTACGTATACCTGAGATGTTTAGGGAGTGGCTTAAGTTCCAATGTTGGTGGCTCCTCCAATGACGGTTTCAATTTTTCTACTGGCTATCTCCTTAGTGTGCAAAGGTTCAAACGGTGTTCAAATCCGCTTACTCGTGGTAATGAATCTAACATCTGTAAGTAGTCCACAAATTCCGGGTTGTCATTTTCTTCATCCCCCCAATAAAGTTGTTTCTAACAGATTGTTGACCAAGCTCTTACTAATATCTTCACTGATGATTTGCTCAATTAAATCCATCCTAAAACATTCTTCCTCATCCATAGGGAATTTGATGGCTTTGAACACATTAAATTTGATTTCTTGATCTTGGACTCTCATAGTAAGTTCTCCTTTTTGCACGCCCACGAGTGTCCTTCCCGTGGACAAGAAAGGTCTCTCTAGGATAATTGGAATGTTCTTATCCTCCTCGAAATCCAGAATGATAAAGTCCGTAGGGAATATAAACTTATCCACTTTAACCAGAATGTCCTCTACTACGCCTCCCGGATATGTGATTGACCTATCCGCCAACTGCAATGAAATATTCGTAGGCTTTGGCGCGGGCAAACCTAATTCTGTGTATACTGACAATGGCATAAGGTTCACACTCGCCCCCATAATAGAGATGGCTAGGATGGAAATAGAAGTAAAGATGTCGAGTGATTCGAGGCAGTTACTCTTTGCGACGGAGATGCAATCTACCATCGTAGACAGAGTCAAGGAGGTATAACTCAAGACCGACGAGTATAACCAAATGAAGAAACGATTATCCGAGAAGGAAGATGCTAAGTATAGTCTTGATAATGAGGGATTATTAAGATTTCAAGGAAGAATTTGGGTTCCGAATGAGACGAAATTAAAGGAGCAAGTGTTATAAGAAGCTCATAGTTCGAGGTACTCGATACATCCTGGTAGCACTAAGATGTATCAAGACCTTCGACAGAGTTTTTGGTGGCCAATCATGATGAGAGAAATAGCAGAGTACGTGAGTAGGTGCTTGACTTGTCAAAATGTTAAGGCCGAACATCAACGACCCAGTGGCTTATTACAGTCATTGGAGATCCCAGAATGGAAGTGGGAGCATATCACGATGGACTTCGTGGTGGGACTTCCGACGACACATAAAGGGTACGATTCGATTTAGGTAATAGTGGACCGGTTGACGAAGTCGGATCACTTTTTGCCAATTAGGGTCAAGTATAACTTAGACTTGTTAGCTAAACTTTATGTTAAGGAAATCATTTCCAGACATGGAGTACCAATATCAATTGTGTTAGATCATGATCCACGATTCACATCGACTTTTCGGAGGAGTTTGCAAGAACAGTTGGGAACACAGCTGAAGTTAAGCACATCTTATCATCCACAAACCGATGGACAGAGCGAGAGAACAATTCAGACGCTTGAAGACATGTTGAGGTCGTGCGTCATGGATTTCAAGAGTAGTTGGGATGATCACCTACCACTAGTAGAGTTTGCGTATAACAACAGTTATCATGCAAGCATAGGCATGCCACCGTATGAAGCTTTGTATGGAAGGAAAATGCAGAACACCATTGTGTTGGGATGAGGTGGGAGAACACCGGATGCTAGGAACAAAATTGGTGCAGCAGACAGCGGATGTGGTAAAGTTAATACGGATGCGTCTCGTCATAGCTCAGGACAGACAGAAGAAGTATGCAGGCTCACATAGACTAAATCGAGAGTTTGAAATGGGTTCATATGTGTTTCTAAAGGTATCTCCCTGGAATGGAAAGATACACTTTGGAAAGAAAGGAAAGTTAAGTCCAAGGTTTATAGGACCTTTTGAAGTATTAAAACGGGTGGGAGAGGTAGCTTATGTGATATCATTACCTCCAGACCTAGAACGAATACATAACGTGTTTCACGATTCGTATTACGTCCATATAAATGGGACTAAAAGCATGTAATCGAGTATGATCCAATTCATATCGAGAAAGACTTAACATATGAAGAATCGCCGATGCAGATCATTGATAGAAAGGAACAAGTTCTGAGGAACAAGATAATACAATCAGTAAAGGTAGTATGGAAGAACCACGATGCTGAGGAAGTAACGTGGGAATTAGAAGAAAAGATGAAGAAAAATTTTCCCCATCTATTTGATTAAACGTAAGACAAAATTCTGGGGACAGAATCTTTATAAGGGGGGAAGAATGTAACGACCGAGAAATTCGGATCTTATTGTAAAATGATTTTATTAAATTAAATAATAGTAAAATCATATTCCATGTGTTATCAAGACGGTTGTCATTATATAACCTATTGATGTTAGAATGTCGTAGTATTTGAGCTACGTGGATGAATTAAAGTGTTTGAATTTCCAAGACCAAAATAAAAGTTTTCTGGGAAATTTTTCGAAAAACACTATTCATCGGTATTTGCTCGGGATATAATTTTGAGTTTTCGAGAAATACACAATGATGGAATAATAAGGTAAGATGGATTATGTAATAACAATCTAGTTATGGAAAATGTAATAATTCGCTTGTGGACTTAATTTATAAATGTTAAGTAAAGCAAAGTGTTAAGGAATAAGTAATAATTGCATGATACTTGGTATTGTACGAAGGTGTGAAAACGAGTATAATACGAAGTATTATACGAGTTTGTATGAAGGATGAAATACCGTATATGAATTCTATATGAATTAGAATACAAAAATAATACATCAACAATATGTATTAAGAAATGTTAATGGACTTGGATGATTGGTTAACAATTATATACAAGTCCAAGTGAATTAAATATAGAAGCCCAACAATTAATTAATGACCCAACTAGTGGTTATTAATGCAAAGCCCAAAGAGTGAATTAAAGTAAGCTCAAGCTAGAATCCATGGGTTGTATGACCCATGGGGGCAAACCATATTGATATGGTTATTGTGGTGACCAAGTAATGTGGTGATCAAGTAAGTGTAATGACCAAGACTTAGGAGTATTGACCAAGACTTTGAAGTAATGGCCAAGTATGAGATAAGAGAGTGGTTAACAAGTAATGAATAGTAAGGAGGTGGCTTAAGGAGGTGGGATGATTTAATGACCAATCTACCCTAACCTTGGAAAGTCTATAAATAGAGGAAGCTTACAAGTCATTTGTTGGTTGATCAAATAATCCAACACTTCTAAAGTGCTTAAGTGTTAGAGAGAATAAGCTACATATAAGTCATTCCATAAGCAAGAAGAAGAAAAGCTACCTTACCAAGACTTCAAAAGAGTAAGACTTCTTCTCAATTATCTTCTATCTCACCGTGATAGGATGATAAGAAAAGATGGATTAAGAAACATGAATGATAAGAAGCAAGAAGAAAGTATAAGTCATGAACTTAAGCCACATAAGTCAAGTAATAAGTCATTTAAACTTATAAAAGTTATAAACTTATTATATGTTAACCTTGAATGTTAAATATGAAAATATGAACTTGTGATGAGTTTAGTAAGAAAAGTGAATTAAGAACTTATATGATTATATGATTCATATATATATCTAAATTAAGTTATATGTTAAGAACATATAAGTATGATGATTAAGAAACCTTAATTGTCATAAGTCATGAATAATCAAATCTTAAGTAGTTTATAAATGATAAGTTATAAGCTCATGAAGAATAAGTCTAAAATACGACAATGAATATAAGTTGTTGTATTACGTTTGTTGAGATGTTCACATGATGAATGAAGTTCATTTGTAATGTTGAACAAATCATAAGAAGGAAGAATTGCCGAAATTTGCACGATTGGACGATAATCGTCTAATTCGTGAAATTCTCGGAATGGAAATCAAATTTTGTGTTTGAACTCGGAACCATTGTTTTCCAATGGAGACAAGTCATATTTGGCATTTAAGAGTTGCGGACTAGAAAATGACCGGATTCCGACTTAGAACGAAGAAACGAGCGTTGAACTTTCACGAACCTATTGATGTGATTATCAAGATAAACTTTCCGATATTCTATGTGTTATCAAGATGGTTGTCATTGTATAACCTATTGATGTTAGAATGTTGTAGTATTTGAGCTACGTGGATGAATTAAAGTGTTTGAATTTCCAAGACGAAAATAAAAGTTTTCCGAGAAATTTTTCGAAAAACACTATTCATCGATATCTGCTCGGGATATATTTTTGAGTTTCCGAGAAATACGTAATGATGGAATAACAAGGTAAGATGGATTATGCAATAGAAATCTAGTTATGGAAAATGTAATATTTCGCTTGCGGACTTAATTTATAAACGTTAAGGAAGGCGAAGTAGTAATGAATAAGTAATAATGGTATGATACTTGGGTATTGTACAAAGTAATGAAAACAAGTATAATATGAAGTATTATACGAGTTTGTATGAAGGATGAAATATCATATATAAATTAGAATACGAAAATGATACATAAACTATATATATATATATGTATTAAGAAATGTTAATGGACTTGGAAGATTGGTTAACAATTGTTATAAGTCCAAGTGAATTAAAGAGTGATGCCCAATTTTGATTAATAAACAAGTAAGGTTTATTAATGCAAAGCCCCAAGATTTAGTTGATCCAAGCCCAAGCTAGAGTCCAAGGAATTAATTAACCCATGGGGCAAACCATGTTAATATGGTTTAACTTGGTAATCAAATTAAATGTGTAATGATCAAGTTAATGTGGTGACCAAGACTTTGAAGTAATGGCCAAGCACAGGATAAGTGTTGTGATTAACATGTAATGAATAGTAAGGAGGTGGCTTAAAGGAGGTGGGGAGATTTAATGACTAAACTACCCTAGCTTTGCAACTTCTATAAATAGAGGAGGCTTACAAGCCATTTAACACTTGTTCAAATAATCCAACATATTGCAAAGTGCTTATGTGTTAGAGAGAATAAGCTACAAATAAGTCATTTCATTTGTAAGAAGAAGAAGAAAGCTACCTTACCAAGAATTCAAAAGTAAGACTTCTTCTCTAAATTATCTTCTATCTCTAACATGATAGGTTGATAAGAAAAGATGGATTAAGAAACATGAATGATAAGAAGCAAGAAGAATGTGTAAGTCACTTAACTTAAGCCACATAAGTCAAGTAATATGTCATTTGAACTTATAAAAGTTATAAACTTATTATAAGTTAATCTTGAATGTTAGTATGAAAATTATGAACTTGTAATGAGTTTATTAAGAGAAGTGAATTAAGAACTTATGTGATCATAAGTATCATGTATACATTAGTAAAGTTATATGTGAAGAACATGTAAAGTATGATGATTAAGAAACTTTAATTGTCATAAGTCATGAATAATAAAATCTTGAGTAGTGTATAATTTGACAAGTTATAAGCTCATGAAGAATAAGTCAAAAATCCAACAATGAGTATAGGTTGTTCTAATAAGTATGTTATGATGTTCACATGATGAATGGATTTCATTTGTAATGTTGAACAAATCATAAGAATGAAGATTTGCCGGAAATTGTACGATTGGACGATAATCGTCGAATTCGTAAAATTCTCGGAATAGAAGTCAAATTTTGCGTTTGAACTCGGAACCATTGTTTTCCAATGGAGACAAGTCATATTTGGCATTTAAGAGTTGCAGACTCAAAAATGACCGGATTCCAGCTTTGAACGAAGAAACGAGCGTTGAATGTTCACGAACGTTTATCGTTTTCATTAAAAATGTACCAATAGGTGAATTTTTAGCAAACAAAGTCAAATAGATAAACTTCTTGCATTAACATGTAGATTATGTAATTTGTGAACCGTAGGCTTTTGAACGAGCCAATTCAGACTTATAACGTAGAAGTTATGAGTCCGGGAAGTTCACAAAATTCAAAAACTGAAATTTTTTTCTGGTGCACAGAGTTGGCGTCGCGGCGCCAACCCTAGGCTAAATGAGTGTCATGCTGCAATGTAGCATAACGGTGTCCCGAAGCACATCGCAAGAGTTTTCTTGCAGAGCGAACCATAGTAATTCTATGAAATATGAAGCAATACATGCCATGTACAAAGACAAAAAATCCTCAGAGTGTGAAATAGCAATATGACTCAATAAGTAAGGACTCGCAGCAAACACCAGTCTCGTAACAAGGATAGTAATGAAGGTTTTTAAGTACAAAGAAAAGAAAGCTAATTGATTTAAAAGTAAACACAACTTAATGAATGTAATGTAACATTGTTTAAACTTTGTTAAACCTTAAGGATGTTGTATAAGGGTTGAGATAACCTAGTCGAATATAAATGCAAGGATAATGAGAAACCGAAACAGATAATAACTGAATGTAATACACAATTAGATTGAGATGAGGGTATGATATAGTCATATACATACTTGATTATATGTGACCTAATGTAAGGCATTATGTGATTATGTATTGTATAGACTTGAAAGACTTGAACATAAAGTTAATATACCGTAGCAGACGCTAAAGGCAAGTATTTTAACTATTGTCTCAGTTCAATCTGAACAAGTTTTTGAGGTTCATGTATTCTTTCGCATGAATTGAGGTATGTTGAAGTTAAAGCCAATTCCTTTGGCTAGACTTGATGTATTGATAACCTATTCATTTATTATCAAATGTTGTTATCTTTTGTCAACTACTTGATATTGTTTTCAAAAGAAGACTGAAATGTTAAACAAATGTTTTGTTGATAAAACGACAGGCAAGAGTTGCCAAATGCTTAAACGTGCATACGTTTAATGAATGTAGTGTTGATCAACGTAGAGTACAATAGGCTGATCACCTAGAAGTGCTCATAAGTAATATCGGGCTTACGAATTTGCTTCAGGGTTGTCCTTTTCCAATAAAGAATGAATACTCGAGGTGTTTGAATTAGGAGTGAATGTTTTAGTAAATATTGTTAATATTGTAAAGCATTTTGAAAGAAAAGATGAAGTGCTATTTTGAATTATCAATAGTACTTCATAACTATTGTTCAGTTATTGAAGATATACGATTCAAATGTGTCAAGCATGTTGTTATTAAATTGTTATACTTGCTGAGCTAGTTATGCTCACTCTTGCTTGAACCATATGAATGCAGCTAAGACTGAACGTCCCGAAGGATCGAAAAAGGATAAGGGAAAAGCTAAGGCAGATTTCTAAGCTATCTTGTAATAGTATAGGTCTATTGTTGTAATGTAACTGATATTATGACAAAGAACCTTTGTAATGGGAATAGAACCTGGGAAATGTAAATATTACTTTAAATATATAGAAGTTATGTTCGTTCTTTGAGACTTTTCAATTGAATGAATGTATAAATGATTGTACAAAGATATAGCACCATCGTCGGGTTGGAAGATACCCGGATTTGGGGCGCTTACATCCATCTATCGATTTTCTAAATTCTTGATAGCCATCTCTTGTGATTTCATTGCCATCTCTTGAATTTTCATTATCATGCTTGATTTTTCATTGTTGCCTTTTTGCTAGTTATGTACATCGACACTATTTCCTCGAAATCTAATTTCTTTTCCCGATAATGAACCGATTGTTGGTGACTGACGAAAACCAGGGGTGATATAATGGCCGTGGAGCTTGATTTTTCTTTGGTTATTGCTTCATGAGAAATTTGGGTGGTTCTTATTCCCTAGTTGTAGGTGTTTTGGTATGTATTCTACTAATTTATTATAACTACCTATGAATCGGACAGATACTAGATTAATTCACAAGATCGATCTGTAGGATGATCACCCGCACAATTCGCACACACACCATGCAACTCGTTGTACTTGAGCCCTGTCATAGCATCCAACTTCTTGGACAAAGACAAAAATCAGGTCAGATAGTTGTCACCCCATCTACTTCCAAAATCCCAGCCGCCTTTGCTTGTGTCATTCTTGCTATGGGCCACTGGTAGTTATTGGCTACCATGGTTTCAATTAAATTATAGGCTTCCTTGTAACTCTTAGCCATGAATGCTCTGCCCGATGCTGCATCAATACTGGTTCTGACATTCCCATGTAGTCCGTTATAAAAGGTGTTCATTTGCAACAACTTGGGCAATCCATGATGTGGGAACTTTCTAAGTAACTCCTTGTACCTCTCCAATGCCTCATATAGCGACTCCCCATTTTGCTGGTCAAACATTGTTATGTCATTCCTCATTTTAGCAGTTTTTGCCAGTGAGAAAAATTTAGCAAGGAATTTTTGAGCCAAGTCCTCCCACGTAGTTATCGATCCCGGTGGCAGAGAATGTAACCAACTCTTCGCCTTGTCCCGTAGAGTGAACGGGAACAAGTGAAGTCTCACCGCCTCATCCGACACCCCGTTGTACTTGAAAGTGTTGCACATTTCCAAAAAACTGATTAAATGCTCGTTCGGATCGTCATTTGCCATTCCCCCAAACTGAACTGAATTTTGCATCATCTGAATGGTCCCAGGCTTGATTTCAAAAGTATTCATAGCTATTGCAGGCCTAGTGATGCTCAACTGCAGATCAGTCACCTTAGGTGTTGCAAAATCCCTCAACGCTTTCTGGTCTTTGGCAACCATTGTTTCTTCCTTATCAGAGTTTTCGAATTTGTTCCTTGTTTCCTTGATCCAATTACTTAACCTCTGAAATCTTCTTTCAATGTCGTCCTCAAAAGGAAGCAAGTCTGGATTTTTGGATCGTGTTTGCATACACCAATGTCAAAAACCTAAAATAGGGAGAACAAAAACAAAAACAAAAATGTTTAAGTAAAACTGGACTAATTAAACTGATATTGTAAAAATATTAAAATCTGGACTAAATTGTCCCCGGCAATGGCGCCAAAAACTTGATGGGTAAAATCTATATATGCAAATCACGCAAGTATACGTGGTCAACAAGTAATATAGTAGTGAATAAAGTATCGTTCCCACGAGGACAAATTAACAAGAACTTTAACTTCACAATTATCAATTTTCTATTAATCCTAATTCTATTAAACTATTCAATTTAATGGTTTAAAATTATAGAAACTAAATTAATAAATAAGTAAATTATAACAAAACAATCACAAATATCAAAATCCAAAATTTTAAATAATTAATGGAGAATTAGACTTATGATTTCACCCTAAGCTTCACTCTGATTTTCAAACATTTATTCTAATTCAACTCAATATCTCAGTTTATTAATCAAGAACACAAATGTAGTACTAGCCACCTCTCGATGCACTAATACCGTATTAGCTTAAATCCACAATTTAGATAGAAACAAGTTAAACACTTAAATCAACCAACTCACTATATCTCTATGTGAACTGAAATTAAAGAAGGTTTAAGCTTAAGTTCTCTCCCCGATTACATGTGATGTCAAGCATATCTCTAGCTTAACAATAATCAAGAATCTGCTATTCACAAAATTCATGACACATGCTATATTAACTAAGTCTAGATTTGAATATCTCTCTCGATTCCATACAAATCCCCAAAGAATTGTTGATCAAGCAATTCATAAATTCACGCTCAAATTAACATAGATAAACTAAAAATATTTTATTGAAGTGGAAATCAAAGTTATAAAATCATCGTTTCACCCAAGGATCCATCGCAAGCCTAATAAGCAAATTAGTTCATAACGACTGAATTAAAAACTGAATAATTCAAAGGAAACATCCTTCCAATTACAAATATAAAACTAAGATGAAGAATAATGTGAAGCCACCCTTCACGTAGCCTTAATCTCAAGAACCGTCACGAAATTCTCTTCCAATCACTCCTCCAAAGCTTGAAAATCAAAATCTAGAAATTATCTCTATAATACGCTTTGCGTGTTCTTTGATTTGTTGTTTTTAACGTAATATATATCTCTCCCTATGTTCTGCCCGAAGTCTCCCCTTATTTATAACGACCCCAAAATTCATACAATTTAATTCTCGACTTCGGTCGTTAATAATACATTCGACCTTTAATTTTACATCATTAAACGATAATACAACCATTGAAATTTGCGAAATAATTAAAATTTTCTATTACAAACTATCCTCGTTCCCAAAACCTTCAACCTTTACATCTAAATATCTCAGAATCATTTTAATACTACAAAAGTTTACATTCGCAAATCAATATTACAATTACAACATAAATACATTTACCGAAACATTAGACATGGTTTACAAGAATAACAACTTAGCTAGGATATTAATGTAACAACCCGGGTCAAATCCTGAGTCCGAAACAAATCTTGGGTCAAATCTCAAGTCCGAATCGAATCAAATCCATCAAAATAAGGCCTCAAACTACCGGCCCAATATTATCTTTTTGGGTCAACTTAGCCCACCACAGGCTCACCCAAAAGGTCATGACTTGAAGGTACTATTGGTAGTAACTTATTTCCTTATATGCAGACAAATTTTTCCCCTTTCTTTCGATGTGGGACTAGGTGTTACAAACTCCCCCACTTAAATTTCTGACGTCCCCGTCAGAACCGATCACACACAACCCAAAGATCTTTGCCTCTCTAGCCATTGTGGGATAATACCGGCTGGCTTCGTGTCCCCACCTCCGGACCTCCATTTCTCCATTCTAGGATAATACCACCAGCCTTCGTGTCCTCACCTCCGGCAACCCGATCGGATGACCCGACCCGAGCTTTCGAGAGTCGGCTTTGATACCATATGTAACAACCCGGGTCAAATCCCGAGTCTGAAACAAATCTTGGGTCAAATCCCAAGTCTGAATCGAATCAAATCCATCAAAATAAGGCCTCAAACTACTGACCCAATATTATCTTATTAGGCTACCACAGGCTCACTCAAAAGGTCATGACTTGAAGGTACTATAGGTAGTAACTTATTTCCTTATATGCAAATTTTTTTTTCCCCTATCTTTCGATGTGGGACTGGGGTGTTACAATTAAATCTTCATATATCACTTTTGATCCATAACAATCAAGTAACACATAGCGTTACCTTCAATTCTTGAATCTTCAAAAATGGTTATTTGCAAGAATGAGCTCGACAGCTTAGCAAAATCTAACAGTTTTCATGCATCACGTAGCACATAATAACATGCTCAACATACAAGAATAATCATAAACAAACATAGCATACATGTTGTAGTTCACATAACAACTATAAAGATTGAGTTCCTTACTCAATCAACATTCATAGTTCAATCATCATAGTCATAGATTGACTTTCACATTTCATACTTTTGACATATATAATACATCATACACTAAAATTTTAAAGCAGATTATCATCAAGTTCACATAGCAAAAAGGAACTGAAAGACTTGCCTTTACCGACGTTTTACCAACACGCTAATACTTCGTATCCTTGCACAACCTACACTGTATGTGAGATTGATAATAAATAAAATCAATACTCAATCTCATGGTAAAATTTATTCTAAGACCTTACTTTATCTTATTATCCTTTATAATGTCTTTATAGACATCTAACTATTTTATATGCAACTCAGCTTTATTTTCATTTTCATCACCACACATGCTAGACTATCGCACTTGTAGTTTAATGTGTGTATATCACACAATTTTATTATACCAATTTGGTTTCAAAAATGCATATTCAACACATTGTTTACAAGTTTAATTTTCCTTCAAAAATCAAAAATCGCCCTTTTCAATTTTTTCCCATTATTATTCATGTATTATCGTCTTTTCATACTCAGATGCACATAACATCCAATATTAGTCATTAGATAGACACTTTGTATACGAAGGTTTAGAAACACTATTACTCTTAGGCATTTTATCGAGCACGTTATGTGCACACATTAACTTATCTCAACTCTTGATTTTAAATGGTTAATTGTGCATAAAATATGATAACACATATCTATACTCATTACATATGTCAAAATATATTTTTAATCATCAAAATATACCATCACCCAAAATCTTAATTCAAACAGAATTATAAAACTCATCTTCACAATTTCTTTAACAAAACGTTGTTTTTGTTTTTACATAACTCCTTCGTTACATGTCCTTTTTTGTTCCTTCTTATATAGAATTAACCCTTACTCAGTGTACTACAACCTCATCTAGGCCTTAAAGTCAAATCCTTATCCATCTAAACTAGATTCTGTAATTCATCAACTAGTCTAGAAAATTTCATTTTCTGGACATCCTTACTAAACAATTTATTTCGGACATGATCCGGTCCATAAAATGGCACAATCTCGAAAGTCTGGCTAGTAAACTTCCATATCTACAACATTTCAGTTTAAAGTTTCTTCAAATTCAAAACACACGAATTTATATGAATTGTTCAAAGTCAGAAACCGTAACAGTTTTTATTTTATGGGTGATTATTTTCCTTCGCATCAAAGCCTTACTAAAACAGACATTGCAAGAAATCTACAAAGCGTTTTCATGTGATTCCACTTTCAAAATATAGCTTACTTCCATATCTTCGATTTGATATAAAGCTCACTTTCTAACTCATTATACCCAAAGAGATATGAATTTCACAAGATTTGTCCACAATTACTCAAAACCTACGAATTTTGTTCTTCAAATTTTCTTTCCATTTCATTTTCTTTCTTGAATCCTCTTGTTTGATTCTTGATAATCCAAGATTAAACCTATACAACAAGATTAAGCATGATCAACTACCTTAGAACATAAATCTACCCAAAAAAAATCAAAGATTAAATAAGAGTTTAGAAGTTACCTTCTTCTAGCTTTTTTTTTCTTCTTCTTCTTCTAGCTCATCTCAATTCCTCTATTTTCTCTATCTCTCTCAATTTCTCAATACAACTTCTATATAACAATTATCGAGAACTACATTATGAAGAACATAAAAATATAATTAAAATAAGGAATTTAGATTATAACCTTATTAGTATGAATTTAAGAGAGAGATGGAGATAATGATGATGGGGCTTGTTTTGTCTTCTCAAAGCTTTCCATTCTTCTTCTTTTTCTTCCTCTTCTTCTTCTCCTACAACTCTCTCTAACTCTCTTCTTCTTTCTTTGATTTGTTTTCTAAAATTAATGTACTAACTTGTAGTATATACATATAATATACAATACTAGTAATATATAATATATGTAACTACTAGTAATTATTATATATACTAATTACTAGTTAATACATATGTTACACCAACTTGAACTTGAAAAGCCTAAGACCATGTTTGGCAAATACTCATTATTTTAATTAATCAATGGTTTAACATCAATCAATCTCATCAAATTGTCACATAATTATATTTACTTGTTAATTATAATTTCGTGTAACAATCATCACATAACTCATATAATTTAATTATCTCAATTAAATTAGAATTATAACATAAAATTATTATATTAATTAAATTAAATACTAAATATTCATTTAATTAATCTACTACACTTAATTACATTACTCTATAATCAAAACAAAAATTATTTATTTAACTCAATAAATAATTCCATTAAATATTATATATATATATTAAAATTAATATATAACATTCTCTTCACATCAATTCACATATTCTACAATATATGACATACACATACTCACACCCAACATATCTCATAAATAATACTTTTATTTATAAAATTCTCATTTATAAATTCTAAAAATCTGGGATGTCACATTATTAGAGTCCATGCACCTAACAAAAGTCTAAAATCCATGTCCCAGCAGTCTTCAAAAGGTAGCAGGAGACTATAGGATTAGATTTTCGCCCTGCTTCTCATGGGATACAAGGCAAATAATGTTCCGCCTCAAGCAAGTTAGTCCATCGTTAATGAATTTTTGCCACCTCATGCAATTTTCCAACTTTGCTCCAAAAGATCGACTTTCTTCACCACTTGCCCCCATGACTACCCTACACATAAAAGAACATGAAACGAGTGAAACGAACACAAAACAAGAAGATAACTACTGAATTTAAACTTGAAATAAACATCGATTCGTGTATATTAAATCCACTTATCAATCATCGCTGACATCATCGATCATATTACATCATTGCTTACCTCATCGCCCGATGACATCATCGCTTACCTCATCCTCCGATGACATCATCACTTACATCATAGGAATTCAAAATCAATTTGTTCTCTTCCACCTCCTTTTACTTTTATACTATGAATTTACTATAATAATGCTACCATTCAAATTATAAAAACGTATTTATTATATAATCACATCATACTACTATAATGTAATATTATAATAATATATTTGAATGAATTACTTTATCGTAAAAGATAAAATACCAACTTTCAATAAATGTCACATGCTAAAAATTCTTCAGTTTAAATCCACTTCGAATAAATATTTTCTTATCATATATATCAACAATTAATTATTCACAAATAATATTACAAAATTGCAATATTGACAACCAGGTCGTTCCCTGGAAAGAGGGGACTTTCAGATAAGGATTTCTCCCTATCGCCGTTAATTAGGTGACTAAACCCTCTCCCCGATAGAACTTTCTAGACTTTGTCAATAATATAAATAATAATATTATTCAAATAATATGAATTATTGATTTGATAATTTGAATTACTGTGCAATTACAATTATTGAATCAATAATATAAAATATCAATGTAGCAATTATTGAATCAATAAAAAAGTATCGAATAAAGAATGATCGTAATAATTATTGAGTAGTGACTTTTACGTAAGCATCAATAATCCAAGGTATTTGTACAATACCGCAGTGCTACTATGCAACCACGCCAGACATCGTATTTTTTACCACCGGATATTTCACAGATTAACGGTAGAAACTTTTGCCGTTATTTTTGTAAAAAGATAATTTTGTCATTTTCTAACTCCCACAATAATTACATTTCAGGGGGTCCAATGATGATTGTGTCATCGCATCTAATATTCCTGCATAAAAAGAATATTCCCCACCAAAGGAATATTTTATATCAACTTGCTTACTCTACAAAATTTATAAATATTACCCACAACTATAACATTATAACAAATTCACACCTTAATATTCAAAATGATATTTATAGAAAATTCATCTTTATTCATAAAAAAGTTGGGGTCTTACAACCTCCCCTTCTTATGAAATTTCTCCTCGAAATTAGGATAATGCACTGCTATGTCGAAGAGGCAAGGATACCTTGATTTTATTTCAGGTTCTAATACCCAGGTAATTTCCTCAACATCGCGGTTTCTCCACAAAACTTTGACTTGAGGTATAACCTTGGAGTGTAAAATATGCTCCTTCTTATCCATGATTTTAACATGAACCTCTTCATACGTTAAATCGTCCGCTATTTCATCCAGTTCTAACTCAATAATGTGGTGCGGGTCTTTCACATATTTACGTAACATAGATATGTGAAAAACATTATGAACATGAGACATACTTGGAGGTAAAGCGAGTCTATAGGCCACAGTTCCTACTCGATCGAGGATTAAAAATGGGCCAATGAATCGAGGATTGAGCTTTTCTCTCTTTCCAAATCTCGTAACTTCTTTCCATGGAGCAACACGTAACAACACATGATCTCCAATATCGAATTCTATGTCCTTTCGATGAAGATCAGCATAACTCTTTTGTCGATCTTGTGAGGTTTTTATATGTTGTCGGATTGTTTGAATCTTTTTCGTAGTCATACGTACCAAATTCGGTCCCAACAACGTTGCTTCACCCACCTCATCCCAGCATAGTAGAGAATGACACTTTCTTCCATACAACGCCTCGAATGGAGCCATGCCAATACTTGCTTGATAACTATTGTTGTAGGAAAACTCCACCAATGGTAAGAACTTGTCCCAACTTCCCTTGAGGTCAAGGACACAGAGTCTTAATAGATCTACAAGAGTTTGAATAGTCCTCTCCGACTGCCCGTCCGTCTGAGAATGATATGCCAAGCTAAATCGTAAATCTATGCCCATAGCTTTTTGCAAACTAACCCAAAATCGTGAAGTGAATCTTGGGTCTCGATCAGAAACAATGGATACTAGCATACCATGCAGTCTTACAATCTCATTTATGTACATACGAGCAAGTCGTTCAAGTGTATAAGTTTCTCGATAGTTAATAAATGAGCCAACTTAATCAATCATCAACAATGACCCAAATCGCATCTATGCCTTGAGAAACGTTGGGATGACCGGTAACGAAATCCATTGTAATGTGCTCCCACTTTAATTCTGGAATTTTAAGTGGTTGCAATGGACCTTTTGGTACTTGATGCTCTGCCTTGACTAGTTGACAAGTTATACACGTTAAGATAAACTCTGCGATCTCTCTCTTCATATTGCTCCACCAAAATGTATGTCGAAGATCATGATACATTTTGGTACTCCCAAGATGGATTGCAAACGGTGTGTTGTGCACCTCCATCATGATTTTATACTTTAAATCAGTGTCATTAGGAACACAAAGTCTTGAGTTGACTCGATGTATTCCTTTTTCATCGATTCTTGCTTCCGACATAGCACCTTCTTGCACTTTCTTCTTCATACGCATGAGCTTCAGGTCTGTAGCTTGAGCACCTTTAACTTTATCGATTAAATTCGATTCTACTCGTATATTCGCTATCATCATATGGGTCCCTGGAGTCTTTAACTCTATCTCCATCCTTTGCAAGTCATGTAAAATGGGCCTTTGCATTGACAATATCGCACTCATACCCGCATATGATCTTCCACTCAATGTGTCAGCTACTACGTTCGCTTTACCAATATGGTATTGAATAGTATGATCATAATCTTTCAGGAGTTCAAGTCAACGTCGTTGCCGTATGTTGAGTTCATTTTGAGTGAAAAAATATTTGAGGCTTTTATGATCCGTAAAGATCTCCACTTTCTCCCCATACAGGTAATTCCTCCAGATTTGAAGTGCGAAAAAGACAGCTGCCAACTCTAGTTCATGAGTAGGATAAATCCTATCATATTCTTTGAGTTGTCGCGAGGCATATGCTATGACTTTCCCATGTTGCATGAGAACACATCCTAAAGCCTTTTATAAAGCATCACCAGAGATAACATATATCCTCCGCACTCGCAGATGGTATTGTCACAACAACCAAGGTCTTTGAAATGAGTCTCCTCTTGAGTTCTTGAAAACTCTTCTTCACATTCCACGCTCCAAAAGAATTTTGTATCTTTTTTGAGTTAGCTAAGTTAATGGAGTAGCGATTCGATAAAACCCTTCTACTTAATCTCCGATAATAACCATCTAAGCCGAGAAAGCTACGATTTTGATCATCGATTTAGGTTGCTCCCGACTTTGAATAGCTTCAATCTTTGTCGAGTCAACAGATATTCCATGACTTGATACTATGTGCCCAAGGAATGCTACTTCCTTAAGCTAGAACTCGTGATTTCTTCAACTTGGCATAAAGCTTGTTTTCACGATGATTTTGGAGTATCAGCCTCAAGTGTTGCTCATGATCATCACGGCTTTTGGAATATATGAGGATGTCATCAATAAAGACGACCACAAAGTGATCCAAATATTCTTGAATACTCGGTTCATCATATCCATGAAGGCAGTAGGAGCATTAGTCAATCCAAAGGACATGACTAGGAATTCATAATGCCCGTACCGAGTTCTGAAAGCCATCTTTGGAATGTCATCGGTTATAATCTTCAATTGGTGATATCCGGAACGAAGATCGATCTTTGAAAAGAATTGTGCTCCTTGCAACTGGTCAAACAGGTAATGAATACGAGGTAACAGATACCTATTCTTGATGGTGACATGGTTCAATTCCCGGTAGTCAATACAAAGTCGCATACTCCCATCTTTATTCTTCACGAATAGAACAAGAACACCCCAAGGAGACGTACTAGGACGAATGAAACTAATGTCTAACAATTCCTGCAATTGGGTCTTTAACTCCTGAAGTTCAATATGAGCCATTCGATATGGAGCTTTGGAAATGGGTTTTGTAACGGGTTCAAGGTTGATACAAAATTCAATTTCACGCCTGGGGTAGGCTAGGAAGTTCTGTGGAATACGTCAGAAATTTATTAACAATAGAAATATCATTCAAATATGATGTATTTTTGTTTAAATCTGTGACATGAGCTCAGAAAGCTTGACATCCATTTTTCAATAAACGAATAGCTTTATGGCCTGAGATGACAGTGATTGATTTTAATGGTTTGGTTGCTTAAATTCGCATAATAGGTTGGTTAGGAATATGAAAACTAACAACCTTACGAAAATAATCAATTTTTGCATGATGAGTAGTTAACCAATCAATCCCTAGAATCACGTCAAATGCAAGTATTTTCAATGAAATAAGAACGACGGGTAATGTGAGGGTACCGATTTGAACCAAACAGGACTTATAAATAGTGGATGTAATGAAAGTTTCTCCCAACGGAGTTTCCACAGATAAGTCAAAGTCTAATTTCTCTGGAGTCAAATTTAAAGTGGAGCGCAAGTAGGAGAAATAAAAGAATGGGTAGAATCGGTATCAAATAAGGTATAGACTTTGCTAGAGTTTATGATAAGCTTACCAATGATGACCTCGTTCCGGTTTCTTGCTTTCTGGGAGATCACAACAAACGCTCTCCTTTGAACTACTGGTTTTGACTTGTCTGGGACGGCATTTTGTGTCACCGTTCCAACTGGACTTGTCTTCGATGCACGACAAAATCGGTCTAGGTGACCTTCTCTTCCACAATTATAACACGCTTTGGATGGCATTGCGCAGTTTGAACTTTTGTGTCCCTCCCCTCCGTATTTGAAGCATATGATAGGTGGTCGTTCTCCTTCCTTAACAACGGGTGCTGGTGATGACATCTTTCCATCAATGTTGAATTTCCTTTTCTTGAAATGTACTTTTATTGTCTTAGCCATGATTACCACCGAAGTGGTTACCATTTTTGGCATGTTGATTCCCTCCACGTTTGTTGTCACCGCTTCGATGACAGCTACCACTGGTATTATCAATTTTTCTGCTGCTTTCTCTTGGTTGGGTTGACTCGTTATCGCGCTCCAATAATTAAGCCCTATTTACAACATCTGAATAAATACACAGTTTATAAGAAATTAGATATTAACGTATCTTGGGTTTCAAACCTCTTATAAACATCTGCGTTATTCTTTCCTCATTGTCAACCAAGTGAGACGCAAACCGGGACAACTCGACAAACTTAGCTTTCAGATCGCGACATGGTCATATTATTTTCGCTCCAACTTGATGAACTCTACCTCTTTCATGTGATTTAATACTTTCGGGAAAGTACTTGTCGTTGAATTGTTCTTAGAACTTCTCCCAAGACATCTCTTCAAGGCGGCAGTTGAGTATGCTTTTACCGATTCCCACCAATAATCGCCTCTCCTCGCAACATAAAGGTGGCAAAGGGAACCTTTTGCTTCCTCGGAGCATCCCAAGACATCAAATATCTTGGTGATCTCGCTTTATCCACGCCGGCTCTCTAATAAACTCGGTGGTCTCGGCTCCTTGAATCTGCTTAGCGATGACCGCCCAAGAGTTTCCAGATTTCCACCTTCACATTTTCGACGAGAGCCTCTCTCACCGATGTTGTATGAATTACATAAAGCCTCCGAACATTCCATCGCTCATCATTTGGTCGGTGTTGTTGTTTGCATGAGGATTGTCGCCTTCCTGATGCACATTATCTTGATTATTGATCTTTGAAGACTCAACGGTCTCTCGTGCTCTATTGCTACTCTCAACATTCTCGAATGTCATTTTCAAATACTGCCACAAAACAAGGGTTAATTGACATGCAACATAATATCCCTATACTCTGACCGACCAATTAAATACCAAATAAACTTTGGTAGATCATACTAGCGAAGGAATTCCTCGTCTCTCCCCTCCTAGTTCTTGTCTCACATCTCAACCAGGGATCATATCCCTAAGCTTTGATACCAACTATGATGCCCCCAAAATAGGTATACATCACTTATCTTGAGTCGCTAAATACATGGTACAAAATTCAAATACAACTTAATAATACAACTGTCGTGTAGAATACGACAAGACATAACTGAGAGTTTTAATACTAATATTGTCTTCTAGATAGTATTCAACTAAAATGGATTCCTCAATACATTTATTATAACACTATTTTATAAAATAGTGAGGACTACTAATGCTATCATCCGACCGTCACTCCATTTCCCGACTAGCCCCGACTACGTTCTCATTTCTCAAGAGAACAATGAAAGTAAAAAGGTGAGCTCAACTAGCCCAAGAAGAAATATTATGACTAAGATAATGAAGAATAATTTATCGTTAGCCTTCAATAGTGTTAAACCGTTAAAATATAACAAACATCAAGTTTAAGCTGCAATGAACAAGCAATCCATTAGAAGAGTCAGTAGAGAATAAAATCTACTATCTTAGTAGCACCGGTATTGATTATTGATGCTTATTATAGTGATAATGAAGTTTTGTTTTATTCATTATTATTAACGTAATAAAAATGAAACATCTTTTTATATAAAGCGAATACTTTATTAAAGTTATTCTATAAATAAAATATATTATATTTTATTATGCATAGTATTTTGCATAGTGTTTTGCATAGTGTCAGTATATAGTGTTTGCATAGTAAAATGTTTTATATAAATAGAATATATTATATTTTATTTAAAAGATTTTGCTTTAAATATGGACCGATCGATTAAAGTAAATAAATGCTGGACCGTTCATGGATTAATTACTATGCATTCTATTTTCCTATAAATAGAAGCTCATTCCTTCATTATTTTCTTACGAATTCACCTGAAACTCTAGAGAGAGAAACTATAGAGAAAGAAGAAAAGTATTACGCTACTTCACTTTGCGATATTATTCTTCTAAGGTAGGAAATATTATTTGTTGTACGTAAAGGGATATTATTCTTTGTATTCATGAAGAGAACTTCAGTTATTCCATTCCTTATTATTACATTGGAATAACTTTGTATCGTGGACTACCTATACTTGGTGAAATCCTTACATTGTTCCATTCTTTATTATTACATTGGAATAACTTTGTATCTGTGATCTATACCCTTAAAGTGACATTCTTCTATTATTACATTGGAACATCACATTCATGTGTTTACAGGACTGGTTAAAATCTTATTATTATTCCATTGGAACATCACATGCATGTGTTTTACAGGACTGGTTAAAATCTTTATTATTATTACATTTGGAACATCTCACCTGCATGTGTTTACGCCTTGGGACTGGTTCCGTTATTTATTTTTTCATTGGAATAACACATGTCCATGCGATTATATCGCATTTATGGTGATTTCTTTTGTTATTCCATTCTTTATTATACCCAGTTGAGTTAAAACTTTGACTTCTATACTCCATGAAATTAGTGGAATATCCTTGACATTTTTGCGCTTCATCTAGTATCCTTTCATGGAAATATTCTTCTCAAAGATTCTTTGAATTTTACTCTACAAAGCAAGCAGTATCGTGTTGTGGTTTGGATGTTATTAGTTCTGAATAACTTAATTTTGAACTTGTTTTATCAATTCTTATATCATTGTCATCATCCTCATGTTTATATTTTTTTAAAGTCATCTCGTGACCGTAGAAGCATGGATGAACTTGGTATGATTATACCGAGGGATTATCGGTGTAATCATGATAGTAATATTACAAATGATGTGGTAAAAATCCTCGGTGGTAGTAGTGCATTGATGGACAAATTGTTGGCATGATCATGACTAATTAATGAATACACAACTATTCTTGGGCGTAGAATGAATAATTGTGGTCATGATCTAAAGAATATCCTCGTCAGTAGAAAAAGAGGGGTGATTCGATGATGTGGATTATTTATTAAAGTGAGTCTCGGCTATAACAATGATGATGAAAACCTTTTAAATCATAAAAGATAGTAGATTTTATTTTCTACTGACTCTTTTAATGGATTGCTTGTTCTATGAGTTAAACTTGATGTTTATTATATTTTATCGGTTTTAACTTTGTTGAAGGCTATTGATAATTTATTACGCATTATCTTAGTCATAATATTTCTTCTTTGGGCTAGTTGAGCTCACCCTTTTCTTTCTTTATTCTCTTGTGAAATGAGAACATATTTGGAGACGAGTTGGGAGCGGAGTAATGGTCCGGAGGATAGCATTAGTAGTCCTCACTATTACGTGAAATAGTGTGATAATAATTGTAATGAGGAATTTGAAAGTAGTATGCACACAAAGCCGATCATGTTTGATGATAAAGCATATACTTTGTAACAATCTTATTCATTTATTAATAAAAAGTATTAATTTATATTTAAAGGCTTTTAATTATCTACATAATCTTTGTTTTATAATATGTGATAAACCCATAGTTTTAAGCAATGCTTTTAGAATAATGATGATGATCATTCTAATGAGATCTAAATTCTTAGAAAGCTTAAAACTAAAATAGTTTCCCAATCATTGGATTACTAAATTGGGGATTAGTGAATCCAGGATAGATTGGTACACATCGTTGTTTGCTCATTGGATGAGGATGATTGATCTCATGATCATTTGTGTGGAGACACTAAAGCAAGTATGTAGGTGTTTATTAGAGAATAAGTTCAATGAGCGTGGCTCGCTAAGGAATACCTAATGGAGTTTTATTTACTGTCGATAGGAATTTCTGTAGTGATAGTAGTACAAGTAATCCTTGGACTTGAGATCATCATAGTATCTTGTGTATGATGAGTTATACTTTGACTTATTCCTTAAGACCCTTAAGGTATATCAAAGGGTATACTTGGGTATAATAAGTTGTACATGGAGATAATGTATGATCGATAAAGAATCTACCACTTCTAATAAAAGAAGAGAAATGTCTATGTGATTAGATAAATGACAACCCGGTAGTCCTTGTTAAGCGAATGAAATTAGAAAGGAGTTTCTAATTTGCATTATTTGGAGTTGTGCATTTAAGAGTCGAAATACATATAATTAAATAAAATAAGACTTGTGATAATTCCATGTCTTATATTTAATTGGGACATTGTATGGTGGAAGGATTGAATTATCGGTAACTATTTACTCAAAGGTTCTTTAATGATTAATGTTGAAATCTATATTATCCGGAAAGTCGTTGATCGTTGGGAGGCTTATCCTATTGTAGAATAAATATTATTTAAATAAATTAATTGTTTAATTTATTTATTTAAATAAGATTAGAATTGTTCTAATTGATTTATTCACAATAGATTTAATATGGAGAACCTAAAGGGTCACACCATAAAAGGAAGAATAATTATTTAAGAAGTTAATGGCATAATCGTAATAATATGTTAAGTATATTTAATTTAATCTATGGTGATAGAATAAATTAAATAGCTTAATATTATTATTTAATATTTTAGAAATATTAAATATAAATTAATAAGAGGAGTCTTATTAATATTATTACAATTATTATTATTTTAATTTCTAAAAGAGTTTAGGAATTAATTTAATATAAGTACTCTCATTTATTCCTAATTGGATTAGGAAGGAAAATTAGTTAAAGGAGTTTAATTAATTATCCCTAATAAGATTAGGGAGCTTAATTAATTAAAAAATTAATTAATTAAAACCCAATTCCTTAATTGTTAAGGTGGGTTGCCCACATCTATAAATAAGAGAGTCTTATTATGGGTGGCAATAGTTGTTGTTGTCTTTTTCAACATATCTGACATAATTCCAATTGTTGGGAGAGTACACCCTTTCTATAGAGATAGAAAACTAGGGTTTAGCCAACCACCCATCTTCTTGAATTTTCTTCTTCCTTGGTGGATCACCTCTAGAGGCCAAACATTTGGGTGGCTAACGTTGATCAAAGGAAGGAACCAAACCCGGTGGATTCAAGATTGAACGCGAAAGGATTTGGAGGTGAACTTGTACACGAGGAAGCTCGATCTTCAAGGGTATGATTTATTCTTTATCTTTTCGTTTAATTAATAATTATGCATAAAGGATGATCCGGGTATATGGTTTGTAATAAATTTTTAAACTCTGATTTTACACGCTTCCGCATTATTTTTGCAATTTGATTGCGTTATGAATATTACAAACCTAACAAGGACTCCTTTTGAGTTTGTATAATATCTAGTAGACAATATTTGTATTCAAACTCACAGTTTATGTCGTATTGTACACGACAATTATATTAGTAAGTTGTATTTAAATTACGTACCATGTATCGACTACCCAAGTTGGGTGATGTATACCTAATTTTGGGGGCGTCACGGTTGGTATCGAGCTTAGGGATATGATCCACGGCTAAGATGTGAGAATAGTACTAGGAGGGAGAGGCAGAATACCTTCGCTAATATGACCTACCTAAGTTTATGTGCTATTTTATTGGTGGTCGAATATAAAGATAATTGTTATATGTCAATTAACCTTTTGTTTTGTGGCGATGATCTGAAAATGACATCCGAGAATGTTGAGAATAGCAATGGAGCACAAAGCGATCGTTGATTCACCACATATCAATAATCGGGGATAATGTGCATCGGGAAGGCGACAATCCTCATGCAAAACAACAACACCGACCAAATGATGAATGATCAAATGTTCGGAGGCTTTATGCAATTTATGCATGCAAGATGAGGCGAGAGCGACTCCTATCCAAAAACGTGAGGTGGAAACACGGAAAACTCTCTCAAGCGGTCACCGCTAAACAATTCAAGGTGGGACCACAGAAGTTTAAGGAGAGCCAAAACCACTTCGGACGGAAGCATGGATAAAGCAGATTACCAAGATATTTGATGTCTTGGGATGCTCCGAGGAGCAAAAGGTTCCCTTTACGCTTTTTATGTGCGGAGAGGCGATTCTTTGGTGGGAATCGGGTAAAGCGTACTCAACTTTCTTGTCTTGAAGATATCTTGGGAGAAGTTCCAGAGTACATTCAACGACAAATACTTTCACGAAAGTATTCGCCACATGAAGGAGGTGGAGTTTATCAAGTTGGAACAAAACAATATGACCGTGTCGCAATACGAGGCAAAATTTGCGGAGTTATCACGGTTTCGTCCCACTTGGTGGATAATGAAAGAGAATGGCACGAATGTTTTTAAGAGGTTTGAAGTCGAGAATCGCCAACATCTTATTTCTCATAAACCGTGTTTGTATTTAGATGTTGTAAATAGGGCTCCGATTAGTGGAATAGCGATAACGAGTCAGCGCAACTAAAGAGAGAGGTACCGACAAAATTATAATACCAACGAGAGTAGTCGTGAGCGGTGACAACAAGCGTGGAGGGAATCAACAGGCAGATATGGTAACCACCCGGTGGTAATCGGGGCCAAAATAATAAGAATGGACATTTCAAGAAAGCGGAGATTCAACAATGATGGAAAGACGTCAAAGACCAAAGACTCCGTTGTTAAGGAAGGAGAAAGACCACCTATCATATGCTTCAAATGCGGAGAAGAGGGTCACATCGATCGAAGCTGTGCCATGCCGTCAAAGCATGTTATAATTGTGGAAGAGAAGGTCACTTAGCTCGATTTTATCGTTCACATCAAGACAAATTCAACTAGGATGGAGGCACCAAAGGTAGTCTTAAAAGTCAAAACCTAGTAGTCAAAGGGAGAGCGTTTGTTGTGACCTCCCAGAGAGCAAGAGAACCCGAATGAGGTCATTACGGGTAAGCTTATCATAAACTCTAATGAAGTCTATACTTTATTTGATACCGGTTCTACCCATTCTTTTATTTCTCCTCTTTGCGCTCATCGATTAAATTTGACTCAGGAGAAATTAGACTTTGACTTATCTGTGGAAACTCCGTTGGGAGAAACCTTCATTACATCCATCGTTTATAAGTCTTGTTTGGTTCAAATCGGTACCCTCACATTACCTGTCGATCTTATTTCATTAAAAATACTTGCATTTGACGTGATTCTAGGGATTGATTGGTTAACTACTTATCATGCAAAAATTGATTGATTTCGTAAGGTTGTTAGCTTTCATATTCCTAATCAACCTATTATGCGAATTCAAATGACCAAACCATTAAAATCAATCACGGTCATCTCAAGCCATAAAGCTATTCGTTTATTGAAAAACGGATGTCAAGCCATATAAGAATTCAATAAAACAAGTTCAAGAATTAATTTATTCAGGAACAAATAAGTCCAAATTGTCAACATGATACTTCTTTGTAGAGTAAAATTCAAGAATGTTCAGACGAATATTTCCATGAAAAGATACTGGATGAAGCGCAAATATCAAGGATATTCCACTAATTTCATGGAGTATGAAGTCAAAACTTTAACCAACCGAGTATAATAAAGAATGGAATAACAAAAGAAATCACCATGCATGCGATTGCAGAGCAAAGCAAAGTTATTCGATAGAATAATAAATATAACGGATTCTGTGTCAAAGTGAATACGACCGATCGATAGGATATTCCAATAGAATAATAAAGATGTAACCGAAGTCAGGCATAAAGCGCATGATACATGATATTCAGCGGCATAATAAATACGGAACCAAGTCCGGCGTAAACGCATGCAACGGGATATTCCAACAGTAATAATAAAAGGCGATTTTAATTAAAGCGTAAGAAACGCACAAAACATGATATTCAACAAAATAATAAAGAATGGAATAATAGAAGAATTTCACCAAGTATACGGTGAGCAGCGTATAAAGGTTATTCAATGAATAATAATAAATAATGGAATAACAGAAGTTCTCTTCATGAATACAAAAGGAATAATACCCCTTACCTTAGAAAGAATAGTACTGGATATAGGAGTAGTGAAGTAGCAGAAGACTTTTCTTCTTTCTCTCTAGAGTTTCAGTGAATTCATAAGAAATAATGAAGGAATAAGCTTCTATTTATAGGAGAATGGACTGAATAGTAACTAATTCATGAATAGTCCAGATTGATTTACTTTTAATCGGACGGTCCATAAAATATTCTAATAAAATGAAAACTTTTATATAAAGTATATATATATATATATATATATATATATATATATATATATAGCATGTGTAGAAAAGTATCACGGGTGAAAAACCCGTGAACTCAATTGATTTCATCTGCAAAGTTTTCAAACTTACCTAATATAATAATATAATAGTACTCCTTCATGACAAACCAATTCCCTCCCCCCCCACCCATTCTAACTAACACGTTTATATACATAATAATATATAATACTTATATATATATATATATATATATATATATATATATAAAACAAAATTGAGATAACTTTCCACCGATAATTTTGAAAATGGGTAAATGGGGGTCCACAAAATAAATAAAATTTACATCACATACTTCATAAAAATCACCTTAATAATTTTAACAACATTTATCACCTTTATTATAATTCACAATATTACTCGACCAGGTCGTTCCCAAGAAAGAGGGGGCTTTCCAATAAGGATTTCTCCCTATTGGCGCACAATTAGGTGACCAAACCTCTCCTTGGCAGAACTTCTAGACATCGTTAATATTGTAAATAATAATATTAATAACTTTTTTTTATCTCAATTATTGATTTAATAATATATAAAATATCGACAATAATTGAATCAAATAACGTGAGATACTATGCAACAATTACTATAGCAATAATTGAACAAAACTGAGTGACTTCTCACGTAAGTATTAATAATCAATACCGTGTGCTACTATGCAACTACGCATATTCCTGTACTTTTAACACTGGGTGTTTCAACAGTTAACAGTAAAACTTCCGCCGTTATTTTCATAAAATATTTTTATCGTTTTCTCAATCCGACAATAATTCTGTTGTGGGGTCCACCAATGATTGTGCCGTCGTACAAATATTCCTTGTTAAAATGAATATTCCCCGACCAATCGAATATTATATAAAAACTTGCATACTTTGCAAAATTTATAAATATTACCCACAACTATAACATTATATCAAATTCATTCCATAATATTCAAAAATGATAATTATAGAAAATTCATCTTTATTCATAAAAGTTGGGGTCTTATACCGGATCTATGGCAGCTAGTCCAATCTTTGTTCAACTCAGCCTCTGTGGTATCCCTACTGTGCTTGTGTCTTCCCCAACTCAGCCTCCTCCTATCTCGACTTCTCAAAATCAGCTTGCCTCCCACCAAAACCAGCGGTCCAACACTTCCATTACCAACAGTAGCAGAACTTCTCTCCTATGTTTATGGTGTTAATCATAGTACAAAGTGGAGATGCAAAGCTTGCATACCACACATCATTTATTAAAGATGTAGCTGTGATTGAACCACCCAAGCATCTGCAACACCTTCTAAGAATGCTTCGGGTTAGAGGCAAGGCATTGAGCAACTCTGGATCATTTGCGTTGTTTATCAGAACTCATTGATTTATTATGGATGTCCCATTGAAATAAAGTAATGAGTTTTCTCGTCACATTACTCGTATTATATTTGAGTTTAGTTCTTCTTGCAGAGAAAATTGTAATTTTATTGGTTGGAATGCGTGGACCACCCAGGCAATAATTTGTGGTGGGAGCTCATATCTTAGAGAGTGGGATTACGTGAGATTTAGACAAATTGCTGATAAGTGCGGCACTGTTTTGATGTGTGACATGGATCAAATTAGTGGTCTTATAGCAGCTAAGGTGAAATATTCATGTTTAAACTCTGAAAAAAATTTATGTTTTAGCTTGTTTACGCATGTCTTGCTTGAAATTTAATTTATGTTGTTAACCTCATGAATAATCTATTAGTTTTGTGTTAGCTATGGTTTATAATTTGAGAATCTGAAAGTAGTACACTGTAAACAACTATAAAATAAAAAAAAATGAGAATCAAGATGCAGTTTGTTGGAAATGTCTGCTAGATGAATGTGGGGAATCATTGATACTACATCAAGTGTACTAGAATTTTTGGTCAAGTCTTTCACAATATACTTGGCTTGGATTGAATTGATTATCCTTTATGTAAGACAATGAGGTTCATTTCCTAGTGTACATTGATTATCTGCTATCCGATCTCTAAATAATTCTTACAATGAAGTCCTTTGAAAATAATGTAGGTTGCAGAAATTAAGATGGCAAGGGCAGCATGCCAATTTTGCTCCCTGCTTTTGCTAGATTATTGGTAGCTGTAGATTAATGCTATTATTAGAATCCTTTGATCTACTCTCTTATAATTCTTTTAATAAATTCTTCTTCTTTCTGAGAAATTGTAGATTACCAGATCCTTACTATATAACAAAGTTTGTGACACTTGGAAATACTTAACCTTGTCCTTGCCCATTAGAAAAGGAGCACAATGGAATTAGAAGTTTCTGAGAGTTTGGTTGTCAATCAATCTTATAAGTAACAATGCAACAAATTAGGATTAAGACACGAATTCTTAAAAGTCATGTAGATATCATTATCTATGAAACATTAATTTAGGATCTTCTTTGAACTCCCTTGAATCCAGTATAAATGTCTTAGGATATTTTTATTATGTGTTATAATGTGTTCTACTTTATAAAGTAAAATGTGTTTTACTTGCTGTGTAATTTATCTGGAAAGGGATTTTCTGTATTTTGCAGATTCAGTATGATAAAATGCAGATGGACTCTCTATGTGTTCTAACTTTCTGTGTAGGAGTTTGTTTAACATTGATTTTATTGAATTTATCAACTAGGAGAACTCATCCATATGTGATTTTGTATGTGCTCTATTTGAGATTGTGTGATGCTTGTGGTTGTTGAATGTGATTGAATTTTGACTTGAGGTCAACATATAATAATAATCTACAAGTCTTATAACAAAAAATATGTTTACCACTATGCTTACTGAAATTAATTCATGAAATGGCCGATTAAGATTCCAATTTTTTCTTGTAAAAGAGCAATTATATATTTGCATTGAAGGTTCTTTTTCTATTTAGATTTGTAGCAAATGATATTGTGATTGCCTATTTGTCTTTTTTTGCTTATGAGTAATACGGTGTACATTAGTACCACTTAGCAACTCTATTGTCTTTGTGTATTGATTTTGGCACTAAGTGCCTCTGGTGACCTATTTGCTTCATTTTCTTGACTTTGCTATTATTTTTAAATATGTGCAGGAAGACTGCTTCTACGACCTGCCTTACAATACTGGGTATTAAATTTTCATATTACGTTTATGGAAGACAAAAAATTATGAAGTGTATTCTCTCTATATATGTAGATATATACTTTGATTAAAGAACTGTGGTAGCTTTAGATGGTTAATTGTAAAGATAATGAATGATTATGTAGTGGATTATTTTATTAAGTTAATTATATTTTAGTTTTTTGTATTTTTGCCATTATTTGCTATGGGGACATTGAGCCAGCTAGGTACACAAAAAGAATGTTAAATTTTGATTTGGCAACAATATAATTCGTTACCAAAGCATTGAACAAGTTTTAATATAGCAACAATTTTTTATACATTTAGCAACAAATTTTTGTTGCTAATGGCATTAAAAATATAATATTTGGTAACGAAAAATTAACCTAATAACAACGAAGAGGATATTGTTGCTAATACTAACATAAAAGGTAACATTTTTTATCGTTGCAAATCATATCAACTTTCGTTGCACATATAAAGAAACGACAACATATAATGTCGTTGCTATTAAAAAATAACCAGCAACAAACATTTTCGTTGCTGATTCAGCATAATGTCGCTGCCAAATAATATAATCAGCAACAAAAATCATTGCTAAAAAGTTTACATTCCGCAACGAAAGCAAGCTTAGTCATATAGTATATTCACACATCAAACAATAGTTTTATATAAGTTATCTTTATTTCGTTTGGTGATGAATTTAGTCAATTCATCTCTTTATAAACTCCATATTAGTTATTTATATTTTCAACGTTTCCCTCTGTCCTAAGGTTATAGCCTAAGGTCTATCCCACCTAAGGTTTCTAACCCTAAAGCTTTGATACCAACCTATAAAGCCCCCAAACTCGGGTACTTGAAACCCGAATTCAGTGCTTCACGATATCATTTCTATGAGCGGAATATTACTAATAATAATAAAATATTAAACTTAATTTTCATAACTATCAAAATCTAGATCCCAAGTACGTAACCTTTAATCATTCCTTACAATACATGATAGTAAATATACAACATTGTCTTAATAATATTAAACTATTACATAAGATAACATTGAAATCATTCAGCAACCTTTCCATTTCCCTTGTTTCTAGCAGAGCCTTCAGATTGTTCACACTTAGCTGAAAACATTTAAATTAAGCAAGGATGAGCATTTGAGTGCCCATCAAGTAATAACAATTATATATATATAAGCTGAAAGAATTTAAATGTTTTCTTTATAATACTCTTCTACAACAAATCAATAGTTGTGAAGTAATCTGAACCGATAATAATAACATAACAACCCTCTTTCAAATTTTTAAAACTACGTACTGACTATAAATAGGGTTAAGGGGACATACTATGAACATTGTTTTCATTTTGGAAAAGGTTAAACAGAACTTCATCTATAAACTGTCATAACTTACGGGCACGGGGGTGATCAGCCCGTTGTACCCTGCATTGATCAATACTACATAACAAGAACGATATTATCGTCCACTATGGCTGCCTTGGGCACATAAAAATTTTCCCATGAACGAGATGTTCATACTTGTCGGGGTTCCAAACCAAAGGTTTTATCTTGTTCAACAATAATCTATAATTCAACATATATATACGGGCAATTAAAAAAGGTGTATCAATATGTGGTTAAATGCAATGATTATCCAAGTGGGGACACTTGTATAACCATTTATAGAAATTAACGAACAGAATATATATCTGAATTACCATATACTAACATGTTGATAATCAATGAGCGTATATAATATAGGGTTAATAATGCATAAAGATAATAATATAATTCTAAAACATTCTTACTCATGTCCATTCGATAAAGAAAATGCAAAGGTAGGATACTTGCACGATGCTACCGCTTACAAAATGCAACTTAGTTTTATCTTTTATGTAATCACCTATCATTAATCGGATCATTCGTTCGAGTAGAACAATATACCATAACACGTAATCTTGCATTTTGCGATCGACATAACCTAATCACATTATCACGTATGTTCAACAGTCTATTGCATCACAAATAAACATTAATACAGTCAAAATATCTAAGTCCAGGATCAATTTTTTGAAACACGCTTGATTGTTGTCAAGCGACTTTATTGGTTAATTATCGAGTCTAGGACTCTATTTTGTATCTCAATATCCGTAAGTATCAATCATATAATTTTTAAATATTTATTATAATTTATCATGAATTTTCAAACAAGGAATCATTATCAAATGATTTAAACATTACATAATTCCATTATCATTAATATTTAATTAATATTAAACTATTAATGAAACCATTGCCAAAATATTAAAGTTATTTATAATAACTTAGAATATTTTTAAAGTATTAATATTACCCTTAAATGATTTTTAAAACATTTAATATCATTTATAATAATTACCATTAATATTTAGATATTAATGTACTATTTATCCAAAAATTAAAAGTCATTAAGTATAACTTAAAATATTTTTAATTCATTTATATCCTTTTAAATAATTTTAAATCAATAAAACCATTTTTAAACCATTTATTTATTAAATAAATTAATATCATTAATGTTAAATAAATATCATTAATATTAAATTATTAATGAAATTATTCTTTAAATATTAAAAGTTATATCTTATAACTTAAAATATCTTTGAACACTTTATTTTCATTTAAAATAATTTTATAATATTAAAATCACTTTTTAAACTAAATTATTTAATATAATTATTAAATAACTTTAATATCATTAATAATATTTAATTAAAGAAATCCACCTTTAAATATTGAAGGTTATATTTTATAACTAAAATATTTTTAAATACCTTATTATTATTATTTAAAATGATTTTTAATATAATAAAATCATTTTTAATCTATTTATTTAATTCATTTATTAAATAACTAAACTATCATTAATATTAAATTAATTAATGAAATTCATCATAAAATATTAAAAGTCATTAAAAATAACTTAAAATATTTTCTTATTCCATAATATAATTTTAAATGATTTTTTCAAGTATTAAAATTTTTTTAAATAATTTATTTAATATAATTATTAAATAAATTAAATACCTTTAATATTCCAAAATATTAAATATTTGTGAAATATATCCAAAATAATTAAAATATAATTTTAGGACTTTAAAATAATTTTTAATAATTTATTATGTATTTTTAATAATTAAAACTAATTTTCTATAATTATTTAATACAAATATGATTTTTATAAATAATCGTCGCTAAAGACCACTATAGCGATAGAGGCAATCGTCAATCAGAGGGTGTTCTTCATGCAAACCCAGATCTTGAGCCGATTCATCGAGTGGGTGGGTTTGACCAGTGTAAATCGATTGTGTGTTGTGTTTACGAACTTGTTTTGGTCGAGATCTGGTAGAGCTAATGTAAGACTACACGATCCAAAGAACAAACATGTTCATATCATGCATCAAATGAAAGATCTAAGCCATTAAAGTGGGCGTTGAGAACATTCTTCATTTACGGGTTACCCGAAATGAAGAAACGAATCGTAAATCACACTTTGAGCCTCCACTACACTTTGATCGTGAAATATTTTTGTGTTCTATAAACTTCAGTGTGTAGCCAGTATGTAAATGAAGAGATCTAACACAAAATATCAACAAAACATCAAAAGATCTAGCAGATATTAGCCGGTCGAAGGTTGTTAGAAAAACTGCACAAACGTTTTCTGGGTTACCCAGAAAACGGTTCTTGTGATCTTTTTGCCTACTTTGACCGGTCACTACAACAAATATATAAGTTATTTAGATGATATGGAAGCTTTAAACTGTAGTCCATATACAAGATTACAACTGCATTACAACAACAACAACAACAACAGAACTTGCAAAACCTGACAGATCTAGCCACACAAACATGTCTTTGTCGGGGCCGATCTGGGCATAATCTGGTCGCCTTGATTTCTTCCGTTAATCGCCGGTCAACGGTATTAACCGTTAATAACTTCTATTCTAGACATCAAATGACCCATTTTTTTTTTTTGCAAATTAAAGACCACACTACAAGCTATACATTAAAACTTAAAAATAACAAAAACCATAATCGAACAAGGATCTGTGGCCACTGACATTCGTTGTCAGACCACAGAACCAAGTTTTTCTAAATTTTACAAATCTTTAAATCCGAGCTTCTAAATGTTATGGACCAGATCATCATTAGACACTATAACCAACATATTCTAACACTCAAACATAACATCTAACATAGAATTTATGGACAGAAAAATCAAGCTAGGGTTTTATACCTTTAAACTTTGATTTCTTGATTCTGATCTTGTGATTTGTTAATGGTAGACGTGGGGCTTTGATTTGGGACTGGTTTACTAATAAATTTCGAAGGTGAGAGCTTGAGAGAGTTAAGAATGAGGGTTGGCTAAAATGCTAGCAAATGAATCATTTTCTCTCTCCCTAATCTATTTATAGAAGTCTTGTAAATGAATGTGGGATTTAACTATTATCCCTCATATTTGTGTTTTCCATTAGACAAAACTTCTTATCTTGTTCTTAAGTATGCTTAGTGAGGTTTCCACCATTGAGGTGTAGACAACATTGTACTTTGTGTAAGAAAGTAAGGTCATTAGCTATTTAAGGAAACTTGATTAGCCTAATTTGTTGCCTTAAAAGGTCTATTGTGGCCAGCTATGTATATACCTACTAATTTCTTTATTTAGCTTTTATTTGAAAGCATAAATTAGATAAATCAAAGGTCTAAAATACCCTTAATTATGTGGGCTAAGTTTGGGCTTGAATCTGATTTCTTTTTGGGCTTCTCCCATAATTGTTTTGGGCCATGTAATAATCATAGCATAACAATTTTAATATATGTTACCCAAGTTATTTATTTAGGGTTTAAAATAAATATAATTAGTTTGCAAAATTTATAATTAGGATTTTCTTAATTTGATTAGGGTTCTAATCATACATGAACATTAGGGTTTATTATATAATAATTATAATCATCCTTGCTAATTTAGCAATTAGGGTTTATAATTTTGGTAATTAGGTTTTCAAGAAATTAATAAATCTAAATGTTAATTAGGGTTAATCATAAATCATATAACATAGTTATATAACAGACTTAAACTCATAACTGAGTTTTAAATTAGGGTTTCCCATAGTAAACTAGGGTTTGACATAATACACCGTATTTAAAAAAAAAAAAAAATTTATACGCAAAATTTCTAATTTATTTGTATAAAAAATATTGGGTTGTTACAGTTGGTATATATTTGTATCAAACTCACAACATATGTGTTGTTGTATTTTGCACGACAATTGTAGTAATAAAGTTATAGTTGTTTTCTGTACCATGTATTTGGCAACTCAGAATAGGTTGGATGGATTGGACCTATGTTGGGGGCGTCACATTATACATCATTTAATATTTAATTTTGGTGAACAACAATAGGGTGAGGCGAATCAGAATTTGGAAGCGTCAAAAGTGCACTCCATTAGAATGAGAAGGACAAAAATCTTCTTGTATTCCTTTCGAGACTTGAAATATTTGCTGCTGTACTTTATATGGCATTGTAATAATTTGAGTATGAATATTGTCGTATTATATACGCTACAATATTTGTATTGAAACTAACAGTATATGTGTTGTCGTATTTTGCACGACAGTTGTATAAATGATGTTATCAGTAGTGTATTTTCTGGCGACCCAAGATGGGTGATGTATACCTATTTTGAGGGCGTCACAGATATAGTGAATTAGTTATTTAGAGTGTTTGGCATAATTCTATCTAAATTATGGACTTAAGTTGATATGGTTTTAGTACATTGAGAAATGGATAATTCTGCATGAGTGTTCTTGATTAATAATCTGAGATAATGAGTTAAATTGGAATAAGGTGTAATACTTAAGGTGAAGTTGTAAAGCCTAATTCTCCATTAATTGTTTAAAATTAAGGTTTTTAAGTTATGTTGATTAATTGATATTTTTAGTTTTTAGTTATTATTAGTTATAATCCTTGATTTTGATTAGTTTAATAAAATTGGGTTAATACAAAATTGATAGTTGTTACGATTAATTTCTTGCTATTCTCTGTGGGAACGATTCTTTTCTTATCATTGTATTATTTGTTGACAACGTATACTTGTGTGTTGTGCGTAATTAGATTTTACCCAACAGAAAGCCCCCTCTTTCTTAGGAACAACCTGGTTGTCATTATTGTGATTCGGTAATATTATTTGTGAATAATTAATTATTGATTTATATGATAAGAAAATATTTATTTTATGTGGATATAAATGAAGGAATTAATGCTGACGTGTTTATCAGTATTTTGGCAGAATAGAGGTGTTGAAAATCGTCCGTATGTGGATTTCGGTCATTTTTCGTTTGGAATTTGGAAAAAATTTCTTCTACAAAGTTGTAGAGAATTAAATTTTCTATGGGATGGACATAAAAATCATATTTTTTTTGATAAAAGGGCTATTTATTATGAATTATTGAAGTTTCAAAAATAAATATTTTTATTAAAAATATGGTGGGCCCCACTTTTGGTTGTTGTGGAAATTTGCTGAATTTGGTGGGCCCCACATGTGGTGTGCTAAATTATGTTTAAAGTGGTTTGCGTAGAAAAATTATAATAATATTTTATTAATTTAGTCTGCTTTGGCGTTCTGACATTTTCCTATAAATAGGTGCTTAGGTTAGAATTGAAAATCACACCAGAATCAGAAGTTTTCTCTCTCTATACTATCGAGCGTATTTTTTGAGTATTTAGATACTTTGAGAGTTTCTAATCAGTGCAAGTTTCCTTTAGCGTTATATCTGATATTCCAGTCAGAAGTACTGTTCTTTTGAGGTAAGGGATGTTATTTTCTTCGTAAATGATGTTATTCTTTCAATATCATTATACCGACATATTGGTATGAATTTTATTATGAAATTTTACCATTTCATGTCAAGGTTACTATTCACGAATACGGCACTATTCACGTATACGACACTATTCACGAATACGGTACTATTCATGAGTACTGTTCACAAAGTATAATTTTTCTTGTGAAATTTCTATCTTTTTGTGTCGGGGTTACTATTCATGTATACGACACTATTTATGTATACAACACTATTCACGAATATGACACTATTCACAAAACAATTAATTTTTTTTTCGTTGTCCAAGTTGTTTATTATGTTACTATCTTTGATTGTATCCATGTTTTGATCTTCATTCTTGAATTTTGATCTACAATTGATTATTATGGAGTATTTTTGAACTTGGATAAACCAAAGTACGAATCCCTAATCTTTGTCCTTTTATCTCACTGGATTATTTTTCTTTAAGATATTTTTCATTATCCTCAGTCCTAAATGATGATATAACTGAATATCGTTGGCCTATAGTGCAAAGATGAATGATTACCTGATAAATATCTTTGGCCTGTAGTGCAAAGATGGACAGGTGTTGAGATGAACATGACCAACTGGTGATACAAATGAATATCTTTGGCCCGTAGTGCAAAGATGAATATTTGATTCAAGATGTATATTGATGATGGACTTTTAAATCATAGAAGATAGTAGATTTCATTATCTACTTAACTCTTCTAATGAATTATTATTTTCGTTGCAGTTTTTGATCTAAAACTTGTTGTCAATTATATTCTATCAGATTTTTTTCTTGTTGAGGACTAAGGATAATTTGTTGTACATTATCTTAGTCATAATATTCTTTACTGGGCTAGTTGAGCTTACCCTTTTCCTTTTTGTTCCATTTTTCTCAAGAGGCAAGAATATAGCTGGAACTAGTCGGGATATGGAGTGATGGTTCAAGATAGTTGTTTTAGCAGTCCTCACTATTTTGTAAAATAGTGTATCAATAATTTTAATGAGGACTTATTTGAGTTTGAATACTGTCTAGAAGATAATATTTGTATTTAAACTCACAGTTTATGTGTTGTCGTATTTTGCACGACAATTGTAATAATAAAGTTGTAGTTATTTTCTGTACCATGTATTTGGCGACTTAGAATGGGTGATGTATACCTATTTTGGGGGCATCACAATTGGTATCAGAGCTTAAGGATATAATCTCTGATGGAGATCTGGGGTTAGAACTAGGAAGGGAGTGCCGAGTAAATCCTTCGCTAGTGTGTTCTACCTAAAATTATTTGTGTTTGATTGGTCGGTCGGAATATAGGGATAATATGTGGAATGTCAATTTCTTTAATTAACCCTTGTTTTATGGCAGTATTTGAGAATGACAGCTGAAAATGTTATCAATGGAGTGAATGAGACCGTGGGGACACCTTTAATCACCAACCAGGAGAACGTGCAACAGGACGACAATGTTCCTCCTGTGAACAACACCATCGATCAAACGATGAATGATGGGATGTTTAGAAGCTTTTTGCAGTTCATGAAAAATTTGACGAGGGAGACTCGTGTACAAAATACGGGTGGAAATGATAGCAACCTTGTGACATCACTGACCAAGTAGTTCAAAGAGTTGGGACCACGAGTTTTGGGAAAGCGAGATCCGATTAAAGGCGGAAGCGTGGGTTAAGTAGATTACAAGATATTTGATGTCTTGGGATGCGGAGAACGAAGGTTCCATTTGCCACCTTATATTTTCGTGGTGAGGCGATTCTTGGTGGGAATCTGTAGAAGCGTCTTTGAGCCAACCGCTTTTCAATATGTCTTGGGAAACATTTGAAGCTGTTTAATGACAAGTACTTTCACGAAAGTATTAAATCGTATGAAGGAGGTAGAGTTTATTAGACTGGAACAGAACAACATGATGGTGTCCCAGTACGAGGCTAAGTTAGCGGAGTTATCCAGGTTTGCACCTCATTTGGTAAGGAATGAGGAACTTATGACGCGGATGTTTTTGAGAGGTCTGAAACCCGAAATTCGTCAATACCTTATCTGTCACAAATTTTCTTTATATTCAAATGTTGTCAATAGGGCTCAATTATTAGAGCGAGATAATGAGTATGTTCAACCAGGGACTCTGACGAGGATCATCTGGGTGGCGGCGATCATCGAAGCAATGATAACCAATGGGAGGAAAAATCTGAGAAAAGCGGTAACCACTCTGGTGGTAATCGTGGCCATGATAGTAGAAGAAGCGAGTCAGGGGGAGATTTCAAAAAGAGAAGGTACAACAATGACAATGTAAAGACGTCAGCACCAGCATCAACTGTTTCTAGGGGAGGAGAATGACCACCAGTCGTATGTTATAAATGCAGAAAAGAGGGACACATCAGCCCAAACTTCCCACAACAATTCAAGGTATGTTATAACTGTGGAAAGGAAGGTCATATAGCTCGAGATTGTCCTGTAGCGAAATCAAGTCCAGCGGGAATGGTGACTCCAAAGGTTGTCCCGGACAAGTCAAAGTTAGTAGTTCCTGGAAGAGCGTTTGTCGTGACTAGCCAAAATATGAGTAACCCGAACAAAGTTACCACGGGTTAGTTAATCATAAATTCTTGTGAAGTCTATACCTTATTAGATACCGATTCTACCCATTCTTTTACCTCTCCTGTTTGTGCTCAACGTTTGAACTTGACTCCGGAGAAATTAGACTTTGACTTATCTGTTGAGACTCCGTTAAGAGAAACTTTCATTACATCCACAGTTTATAAATCTTGCTTGATTTAAGTTTGGACCATCACAATACCTGTTGATCTTATATCTTTAAAGATACTTGCATCTGATGTGATTTTAGGGATTGATTGGCTAACTACTCATCATGCCAAAATTGATTGTTTTCGTAAGGTTGTTAGTTTTCATATTCCTAACCAACCTGTTATACGAATTCAAGCAACCAAACCACTAAAGTCAATCACTGTCATATCAAGTCATAAAGCGATTCGTTTATTTAAAAATGGATGTCAAGCTTTCTTAGCCCATGTCATGAATTTAAAAATACGTCAGATTTGAATGATATTTCTGTTGTTAGTGAATTTTCGGACGTATTTCCTAAAGAACTTAATTCCTAGCCTACCCCTAGAGCGTGATATAGAATTTTGTATTGACCTTGAACCCGGTAAAAAACCCATTTTTAAAATCTCATATCGAATGCCTCCTATTGAACTTCAGGAGTTAAAAACCCAACTACAGGAGTTGGTACCCTAGCCTCTATCTGGTGACTTCCTTTGTGGAATGTACCTAAGCCAAACTCTCCGTAGGGGACACCATATTCGTGTGGTGGTAAACTGATTGGTTCCATTGTGTCGTGTTATCCAAGATTGGGATATGAGTCATAGTTGAGGGCAACCTAAGTCAGTAATCGAAATATGTAGCTTTCTAGGCTTAGCTGGTTATTATCGGAGATTCGTGGAAGGATTTTCTCGAATTGCCACTCCATTAACTCAGCTGACTTGTAATGATACAAAATTCGGATGAAGCGAGGAATGTGAGAAGAGCTTCCAAGATCTCAAGAAGAGACTCATTTCAGCACCTATTTTGATAATACCATTTGGTTCGGATGGATTTGTTATCTACAGCGATGCTTCAGGCAAAGGGTTAGGATGTGTTCTCATGCAACATGAGGAAAGTCATAGCCTATGTCTCGTGACAACTCAAAAAATATGAGAGGAATTATCCTACTCATGATCTGGAGTTGGCAGCAGTCGTTTTCGCGTTAAAAATCTGGAGACACTACTTGTATGGGGGGAAAGTGGAGATCTATACAGATCATAAAAGCCTTAAATATTTTTCACCCAAAAGGAACTCAACATGCGGCAACGACGTTGGCTCGAGCTGTTGAAAGATTACGATCATACCATTCAATATCATCCTGGAAAAGAAGATGTGGTAGCTGACGCATTGAGTAGAAGATCGTATGCGGGTACGAATGCGATGTTGTTAACAAAACACCCCTATTACGACTTACAAAGGATGGAGATAGAGTTAAAGGCTCCAAGTACCCACGTGATGATATCAAATATACAAGTAGAACCGACTTTAATCGATAAAGCTAAAGCTACTCAAGCTACAGACCTGGAGCTGATGCATATGAAGAAGAAAGTGCAAGAAAGTGCTATTTCCAGAAGCAAGAATCGATGAAGAAGGAATACTTCGAGTCAACTCCAGACTTTGTGTTCCTAACAATTTTGACTTGAAACATAGAATCATGATGGAGGCACACAACACACTGTTTGAAATCCATCCTGGTAGTACCAAAATGTATCATGATCTTCGACATACATTTTGGTGCAACAATATGAAGAGAGAAATCGTAAAGTTTATCTTGAGGTGTTTAACTTGTCAACGTGTAAAGGCAGAACATCAAGTACCAAAGGGTCTATTGCAACCATTTGAGATTCCAAAATAGAAGTGGGAACACATTACCATGGATTTCGTTACAGGTCTTCCCAAGGTTTCTCAAGGCATAGATGTGATTTGGGTTCTTGTTGATAGATTAACCAAGTCTGCCCATTTCTTGACGATAAGAGAGACTTATTCCCTTGAATGTTTTGCTCGTATGTACGTAAATGAGATTATAAGATTGCATGGCATGCCAATATCCATAGTTTCAAATTGTGACCCAAGATTCACTTCATAATTTTGGATTAGCTTGCAGAAAGCTATGGGCACGGATTTATGATTTAGTTTGGCATACCATCCTAAAACGGACGGGCTAGCAGAAAGGACTATTCAAACTCTTGAATATCTATTAAGACTATGTGTCCTAGATTTCAAAGGAAGTTGGGATAAGTATATGCCATTAGTAGAATTCTCCTACAACAACAGTTATCAAGCAAGTATAGGCATGGCTCCATTCGAAGCTTTGTATAGACAAAAGTGTTGCTCTCTAGTATGTTGGGACGAGGTAGGTGAAGCAACGTTGTTGGGACCAAAATTGGTACGTGTGACTACAAAAAAGATTCAAATGATCCAGCAACGTATACAAACCTCACAAGATCGACAAAAGAGTTATACGGATCTTCATCGAAAGGACGTAGAATTTAATATTGGAGATCATGTATTGTTAAGTATTGCTCCATGGAAGGGAGTTACAAGATTTGGGAAGAGAGGAAAGCTCAATCCATAATTTGTTGGTCCATTTGAGATTCTTAACTGAATAGGAAATGTGGCCTATAGGCTCACATTACCTCCAATCATGTCTCGTGTTAATAATATTTTTCACATATCTATGCTTCGTAAATATGTGAAAGACCCAAACCACATTATTGAGTTAGAACCAGACGAGATAGCCGAAGATTTAACGTACGAGGAGTTACCTGTCAAGATCTTGGATAGAAAGAAGCATGTCCTACGCATAAAGGTTATACCACAAGTTAAAGTTTTATGGAAGAACCATGCTATTGAGGAAATGACATGGGAGTTGGAATTAGAAATGAAAGCAAGGTATTCTCACCTTTTCAAAACACCAGGTACGTACGTCAATTTCGAGGATGAAATTTCATAAGTAGGGGAGGTTGTAAGATCCCAACTTTTTATAAATAAAATTAAATTTCCTCTATTCATTATTTTGAAATAATAAAGTGTTAATTTGATTAATGTGGTTAGTTAGGGGTAAAATGTACAAATTTTGCAAAATAAGCAGGTGGTTATAAAATATTCATTGTTGTTGGAGAATATTCATTTGGTCGTGGAATATTCTTGTTATCGGGGAATATTCGTACGACGGTGCAGCCATTTATGGGCCCCATAACAGAAAACGGTCGGATGAAGAAAATAACAAGTTTGAGTTTTTATAAATAACGACATAGTTGTTACCGTTAACACTGTTGGAATACCTGGTGGTTAAAATATAGTAATATGCATGGTTGCACAGTAGCACACAATATTGCACAGTATTTTTGGATTATTGATTCTTAGGTAAGAAGGCACTACTTAATAATTATTACAGTAATTACTGTTTAATATTTTATTTTATTGATTCAATAATTGCTACGTTGATATTTTAAATTATTGTTGCTTCAATGATTGTCACTGCACAGTATTTCTAATTATCAGATCAATAATTCATATTATTTGAATAATATTATTAGATATCATTATTGTCAATGTCTAAGGAAGTTACATACAGGAAAGGGTTGGTCACCTAATCAAGGCCTTGAAAGAGAAATTCTTATCGGAAAGTGATGAGTAGGTTTTTAACCTACAATTAATTGTTATTTAGCTTGAGATTTTGTTAATTTTTGAGTATTTTATGTTGCTTTTGATGGGTTTTTGTTTTTATTTCAGGATATTAAGTGAGCACATCAAAATATTGGCATTGGAAGAAAGCGACCAAAAAGTTAAACATTCTGCATGACTAGCACGGGGGGGGGTATTTGTAGCAATGAAGAAGTTGGCGCAAGGTATTCTTTGGCGTGGAAAGTTTCTAGTTACATGGCGCGGGCCGCGCTGTCTTAGTATTAAACCCGACACGGGGTGCGTCGGTTAGACGGGTCTGGGTTTGTTTTGTGATGCTACAAGTTGAGTTGTGTTGGGAGAGTTAACTTCTTTATGTAATAAATCTATATTAGAAGTGTGTCAAGGAGGTTATTTCATGTTAATTGGGATTCTAAGTTTAAAAGCTTGTTGGGTTTGATTAGGAGTTTGATTTCTATTGGAATTCCTATGTGATGAGTTTGAGATGGATTAGAATTGATGGTAATGGAGCTGAAGTGAATTAACTTATGCTAAGTGCTGAGAGGGGAGACAACAATCAAGCATACACTTAGAGAGCTATAATTGAAAGCAAGATCTTGGAGGAACGAAAAAGAGAATTGATTTCACGAAGATTGCAAATTTAAAGGACGAGAAGGGTGGTGTATTACTATTCTTCTTTAATTTCAATTTGTGTAATCAGGATGATGATTTCTTTTATTTATTCAGTATTTAATTCATTAGTTATGAACTAAATTACTTTTTAGGCTTGCAATGGATCTTTAAGGTTGAATGGCAATTATTATGCCTTGATTTGAGTTTAGTAAATTATTAATTCAGGTTATCTATTGTGATTTGTGATTAATTTAAGAATTACTTGATCACCAATTTTATGTGGATTTATATGGATTCGAGAGATGATGTATAAGTCTAGACCTAGTCACAATAACATGTGTTCTTGAATTCTGTAATTAGATAGAATCTTGATTTATGTTAGGGTAGGGATATGCCTAGTATCGCATGTAATCTGGTAATAACTTGGAATTAAATCCTTCTTAATTGTAATTCACATAGAGATATAGTGAATTAGTTATTTAAGGTGTTTGGCTTAATTCTATCTAAATTGTGGATTTAAGTTGATATGGTTTTAGTACATTGAGAAATGACTAATTCTGCATGAGTGTTCTTGATTAATAAATTGAGATAATGAGTTAAATTGGAATAAGGTGTAATAATTGGAATGATACTTAAGGTGAAGTTGTAAGGCCTAATTCTCCCTTAATTGTTTGAAATTAAGGTTTGTTAAGTTGTGTTTATTAATTGATATTTTTAGTTTTTAGTTGTTATTAGTTATAATCCTTGATTTTGATTAGTTTAATAAAAATGGGTTAATACAAAATTGATAGTTGTTAAGATTAATTTTTTGTTATTCTCTGTGGGAACGATTCTTTTCTTATCATTGTATTATTTGTTGACCACGTATTCTTGCGTGTTGTGCGTAATTAGATTTTACCCAATAAGTTTTTGGCGCCGTTGTCGGGGAATAGTATAGATTTTAATAATTTTGCAATAACATTTTAATTAGTCTAGTTTTTCTTAAACACTTTTTCATTTGTTTTGTTCTTTCTATTTCAGGTTCTTGAAGTTGGTTTATGCAAACTCGATCCTAAAATCCAGACTTGCTTCCTTTTGAGGACGACATTGAGAAACGGTTTCAAAGGTTAAGTAAGTGGATCAAGGATACAAGGGAAATCTTTGAGAATTCAAAAAAAGAAGAAGCAATGGCTGCAGAAGACCAGAAAGCGGTGAGAGACTTTGTTACTCCTAAGGTGACTGAGCTTCAGTCGAGTATCACCAGGCTTGTTATAGCTACGAATACATTTGAGATTAAGCCTGAGACTATTCAAATGATCCAAAACTCAGTTCAGTTTGGGGGACTTGTAAATGACGATCCGAATGAACACCTAGTCAGCTTCTTGGAAATATGTGACACCTTCGGGTATAATGGGGTGTCGGATGACGCAGTCAGACTTTTCTTGTTCCCATTCACTCTGCAGGACAAGGCGAAGAGTTGGTTACACTCTCTACCACTGGGATCAATAACTACATGGGAAGACCTCGCTCAAAAATTTCTAGCAAAATTTTTCCCACCAACGAAGAATGCAAAGGTGAGAAATGAGATTACCATGTTTGAATATCAGCATGGGAAATCATTGTATGAGGCATGAGAGAGATACAAGGAATTACTCAGAAAGTGCACACATCACAGATTACCCAAGTGGCTGCAGATGAACACATTCTGCAACGGGTTGAATGGAAATATCAGGACCCGTATAGATGCGGCCTTGGGTGGAGCATTTATGGCCAAGAGTTACGAGGAGGCGTACAAGTTGATAGAGACAATGGCGGCTAACAATTACCAGTGGCCCACGGTAATAATGACATAACCTAAGGCAGTTGGAGTGTTAGAGGTAGATGGAGTAACGGCATTAACAACGTAAATTTCAGCGCTATCTAAGAAAGTGAATGCTTTATCGGGGGTATAGACTCAGCAGGTTACAGTTATTTGTGAATTGTGTGCGGGTGAACATCCTAGGGAACAATTTGCAATCAACCCAGCGTCAGTGCAATTTGTGGGTAGCTACAACAGAATTCCACATAACATGTATCAGAATGCATACAATCTAGGGAATAGGAATCACCCTAACTTTTTGTGAAGTAATAATCAGCAGCAGTAAGCTCCACGACCATCTTATCCCCCAGGATTTCAGAATCAACATCAACAAACAACTCAACAGCAAGAGAGAAAAACAAACTTAGAAGAGTTGTTGTCAAAGTATATAACAAGCAACGAGGCAGCCATGAAATCACAAGCAGTAGCCATCAAGTATTTAGAAAATCAGATGGGACAGATAGCTTTTGCAATGAATAATAGGCCTCAAGGAACTTTACCCAGTGATACAGAGAAAAAATTAAAAGGTAATCATGAGCAATGTCAGGCAATTATGTTGAGAAGTGGAAAATAGATGGAGGGGCAGAAAATAGAAAATTTGGCTGCAAAAGATGATAGCAAAGAAAGTGAAAATAAAGTGGTCAAGGATAAGCAAGATGAAGGAAAGCAGGTGGAAAAGGGCAAAACAGATAATGAACCAGTTGTGTATCCTCCACCACCTTTTTAGCAAAGAATTCAGAAACAAAAATTAGACAAGCAATTTAGCAAGTTTTTAAGAAACTTCAAATAAATATTCCATTCACAGAAGCCCTAGAGTAGATGCCTAGTTATGCCAAATTTATGAAGGGAATTCTGCCAAGGAAAAAGAAGTGGGAAGGTTTTGAAACGGTAGCTTTAACGGAGGAGTGTAGTGCAGTTCTACAAAGGAAGTTACCGCCAAAGTTAAAAGATTTGGGGTGTTTCACTATTCCATGTACAATTAGGAATATGGCATTCCAAAAGTGTTTATGTGATTTGGGGGCGAGTGTAAATCTCACGCCGTTATCAGTATACACCGAATTGGGTTTACCAGCTCTGAAACCGACCAATATTTATTTACAGTTAGCGGATAGGTCAGTCACATACCCGAGAAGAATTGTGGAAGATATTCTGGTTAAAGTGGATAAATTTATAATCCCTGTTGACTTCATAATTTTAGATTATGTGGAAGATAAAAATATCCCTATCATCCTAGGGAGACCATTCTTGGCTACGGGTAGAACTCTCATCAATGTGCAAAAAGGTGAACTAACTATGAGGGTTCAAGATCAGGAAGTCAAGTTCAATGTGTTCAAAGCCATGAAGTTTCCTACGGATGAAGAAGAGTGTTATCGGGTGGATGTCATTGATCAGATAGTTAATGAAGACATGGAAAAGAGTTTGGTTAATGATCCATTGGAAACTACATTATTGGGAGATGAGGATTTGGATGATCCGGAGTTTGTGGATTATTTGCATATGCTAGATTCTTTGCCACGAGTTAGCAGATTCAAAGAACCATTTGAACCATTGCACACAGAGGAAAGAGCCACGACAAGGATGAAACTTTCGTTGGAGGAGCCACCTACACATGAGCTTAAGCCACTCCCTAAACACCTCAGGTATGTATATTTAGGCAATTCTAATACTTTACATGTTATTATTTCTGCTGCGCTTAACGAAATGCAGGAAAATAAGTTGTTGAGGGTGCTTAGAGAACATAAATCGGCCATAGGATGGACAATTGCAGATATCAAGGGAATTAGTCCATCCTTTTTCATGCACAAAATTCTTATGGAAGAGGAGGCAAAGCCAATAGTGGAAAAACAAAGACGGTTCAATCCAATCATAAAAGAAGTAGTGAAGAAAGAAATTCTAAAGTGGTTGGATGCGATAATCATCTACCCAATATCAGACAGTAAGTGGGTCAGTCCAGTTTAATGTGTGCCAAAAAAGGGAAGAATGACCATAGTGAAGAATGATGATAATGAATTAATTCTGACAAGGACAGTGACAGGTAAGAGGGTTTGCATGGATTACAGGAAGCTGAATAAGGCAACCTGCAAGGATCACTTTCCTTTGCCTTTTATCGATCAGATGTTAGATAGATTGGCGGGTCACGAATTTTATTGCTTATTAGATGGATATTCGGGGTATAATCGGATAGTCATTGCTCCTGAAGATCAAGAAAAGACTACTTTCACGTGCTTATACGACACTTTTGCATTCAGGAGAATGTCTTTTGGCTTGTGTAATGCACCCGCAACCTTCCAACGGTGTATGATGGCCATCTTCTCGGACATGGTGGGAAAGAATGTGGAAGTCTTCATGGACAACTTCTCTGTCTATGGAGATAATTTTGATGCTTGTTTAGAGAACTTGGTGATGGTTTTAAAGCGATGCGTGGAGACAAACTTGGTGCTTAACTGGGAAAAGTGCCACTTCATGGTCGAATAAAAAATAATTTTAGGGCATAAGGTCTCAGCTAAGGGATTAGAGGTTTTTAGAGCGAAGTTGGAAACAATTGAAAATCTTCCACCGCCGACTTCTGATTAAAGGGAATCCATGACTTTTTGGGACATCTTTGGATTTCTAGAAGGTTCTTTAAAGATTTCTTTAAGATTGCAAAACCACTGTGCAGTCTCTTAGAGAAAGACGCAATTTTTAAGTTTAATGAAGATTGTAAGTTAGCATTTGAGTTATTGAAGAAAACGTTGACTATAGCACCAGTTATTGTTGCACTGGATTGGAATATGCCTTTTGAATTAATGTGTGATCTGGCGATTATCACGATGAAAACATTTTGGAATCAACGCAGAGAGAGAAGATATTCCACACCATATACTATGCAAGTAAGACACTTACGGAGACCCAAATGAATTACACAACTACAGAAAAGGAGTTACTTGCAGTAGTATATGCCTTTGACAAATTTTGGGCATATTTGATTGGGACAAAGGTAGTGGTGTATACGGATCACTCGACAATTCGGTACCTATTCTCGAAGAAGGATGCTAAGCCACGACTTATCAGATGGATACTCCTCGTACAAGAATTTGATTTGGAAATAAAAGATAGAAAGGGGACAGAGAATCAAGTTACAGATCATCTTTCAAGGTTATAAAATTCAGATAAAGATGGGGCAGATAAATGTCTAATTAACGAGCCATTTCCGGATAAGCAGCTGTTTGGAGTCGATGTAGAATTTCCATGGTATGCAGATTTTGCCAACTACTTGGTGAGCAAAATTCTTCCCCCTGATCTTACACGTCAACAAAAGAAGAAGTTCCTACATGACGTCAAGTGGTACATGTGGGACGAGCCTTATTTATTCAAACAGTGCGCAGACAAAATGATTCGACGATGTGTGCCATATAGCGACGTAAAAAATATTTTGCATGAATGTCATTCCTCTGCATACGGGGGACACTATGGGAGTGAAAGGACATCGGCTAAGATACTTCAAGTAGGATTTTATTGGCCTACTATATTCAAGGATGTTCATCAGTTCGTGAAAAGTTATGACAGATATCAACGAATGGGAAACATCTCAAAGAGGAACGAAATGCCACTCAACACAATCATGGAGGTAGAAGTCTTTGATGTATAGGGAATGAACTTTATATGGGCCTTTTCCTCCTTCATTCAATAACATATACATTATCCTTGCGGTGGATTATGTAACAAAATAGGTGGAAGCTGTGGCACTCCCTACAAATGATGCTAAAGTGGTCCTAAAATTCCTACAAAAGAACATATTCACACGATTTGGCACACCAAAAGCAATCATAAGTGACGAGGGGAGTCACTTCTGCAATAAAACATTCACAACTCTCTTGGGAAAATACGGAGTTAATCATAGGTTTGAAATATCATATCACCCCCAGACAACTGGGTAAGCCGAGGTCTCCAACAAGGAGGTGAAGAAAATTTTACAGAAGGTAGTTAACCCGAACAAAAAACTGGTCTCTAAAATTGGATGACGCATTATGGGCTTATAGGACAACATACAAGATGCCAATTGGGATGTCGCCATATCAATTGTTTTATGGGAAAGCGTGTCAGCTACTTGTGGAGCTACAACATAAAGCCTACTGGGCAATTCAGAAGCTCAACTTCGACCAAACAGCAGCAGGAGAAAAGAGGCTTCTTCAATTGAATGAACTTGAACGAATTCAGACTACAAGCTTATGAGAATTTGAAGATATATAAAGAAAAGGTCAAGAAATGGCACGACCAGAAAATCTTACAACGAAAGTTCGAACCAAGGCAATCGGTATTATTGTTTAATTCCCGATTAAGACTATTTCCCGAAAAGCTAAAATCTAGATGGTCGGGTCCATTTACTATTAAAAGAGTCTTCCCACATGGCGCCATTGAGCTCTACGACAGAAATCCGCTCGAAACCTTCAAAGTTAATGGGCAAAGATTAAAGCACTATTGGGGTGGCGACGTCGACAATGGAACCATTGCAATTACACTTGCAGATGAACCTTGAAACAAGAGGCACTTTCGGGCTGACTACATTAAAACTAGCGCTACTTGGGAGGCAACCCAAGCTCTTAACCCTTTTTACTTTTTTATTATGAATATTTTACCTCATAGTATAGTTTAGATATTTCTTTTTTAGAGAAATGACTTCATTGTGGTATGCTTGTAGAGAATCAAGGAAAAAGAAAGTCATCAAGCCACTGCACTAACGGCGCGAGCCATGCCATTGTAAGCATGCTAACGGTCTGCGGTAGCTTGCTATGAAGCGTGAAGACACTTTATTCACTTGGCATGGGGTATGGCCTCTGGAAGCTTACTCACGCACACGGCAGGCGCTACCATATCAGAAAATACTGTCCTCATAAGCTTAGACAAAGGCAGGCGGCATTATCACAACAGAACTTCTTGACCTTATAGTGCAGGGCGCCATATCGTGCCTATACATGGCGTGGTATGTACATGCTCAAAAATGTCAGATACTAAAGGTGAGCCTAATGCATCCTACTCGGCCATAACCACCTAATAACTCCTTTTTGCACTTAAAATCCCCACTTCTCTTTCAACACAAACTCTCCCACTACCTCATAACTCCTATAACTCCCATAACTCCTTTACACCACTTCTCCTTCTTCTTCCCAACTCCTTCTCCCATTAACACACAAACCCTACAACTCCCCACTCACGTTGGTATTCATCTCCTTTATGAAATCAACTCCTACAAGTAATTACATTCCTTCTACATACAAGCAATTCACTCCCACACTAAGTTTAATTCCTTCTCTTCACAAATTCTTACAATTTGGGGCATCTTTACAAAGGGGGAAACACAAACTCGTATTGAAGGTAAACCTAAATTTCTACATTTTTAATTTTCTTCTCTCTTGTTCATAAATATTGGTTAGAAAACCGTGGGAATTGGTTGCCCAAAGATTATTTTGCCTTATTTCACACTTGGGTTAGAGAGATAGTGCCAAGAATCAAGTTTGGGGGCATTAGCTTTTACGCCCACCAACTATTCGAAAAAATTCCTGAACCAAAATTTTTGCCTTTACCTAACCAAAAACACCATATCTTCCCATAAGAGACCTCGTCCATCCACCTCTACTGCTCGGGCTCAATATGATCACACGAAAATTTGTTAGTGAGGGGGCCGAGGCAAGGTTCAAATCATCCGTAGACAAGAAAACTTTGGTGTTAGAACGAGGATTGATGCCAAATGCTAACTTGGATGGTGATATGGCTATAATGATTGTGGAGCATAATTGGTTTCAGTTAGTGGAGCAACCACTTCCAACGGTGATCAACATAGTGAAAGAATTTTATGTCAACGCAATGGAACATGTCAATCATGTAGTCATGGTTCGGGATAAACCAGTGTCTTTTTATGTCGATGCTATCAACGAATATTTTGGGCTAGAAACACCAACTGATAGACATTATGAAGATGGTTTTCCCGACTTGGATGAATTAATTGTAAGATTGTGAAAACTAGGAACACAATGGGTTACCCAAGCCGGCATGAATGAAAAGATAAGTTTTCTACATTCTGCACTAAGTAGGTATGGCAAGGCATGGTATGCATTCATCTGTGCCCGTTTGATGCCCACACGCCACAAGAATGATGTGACTAAAGAAATGGCACGACTGCTATATGAGATTGTTCATCACCATTACCGGGTGAATAATTCTGTTATATTTTACAATGTGGATGTGAGTGAATGCATTCAAGAGTCAATTGATCGGTTGCTATGGGGAAGTACTACGGGGAGCCTTTTACATGGATTTCTTATAACTGATTTGTGCCGCAAAGTCGGGGTGCAATGGCATCCTTCTGAACCTCTTCAACAACCAATGGCTATAATTGATCATGCTACAATTGAGAAGTACAAGGCATGGGAGGGGGCAAGATCGCATCCAAGAGGAGAAGGTTATATTATGATTCGCCAACCCTTACCACCAGTTGTAGCTGAACCAATGGAAGAGCAACAACCTCGTGGTTCTAGGAATTAATTTTTTTGGCTGGCTCAACATCAAGACTTGATGCATCAGTACAATACAAATGCTTTCAACACGCTTGTTGATGCATTTTCTCGCTGCAATCCTAATGCTGATCCGACGATCATGCCTGTTCCTCTTGTCCTTCCTGCATATCCTCCTTCGGATGACGACGAGCAGTGACTCATTTTTCAAGTAAGTCCTCATGTTTTTAATTGCTTTATCGTAATGGGGACATTACTTTATTTAAGTTTGGGGGGTTGTGTTTCTACCTGGTTATATTGTGAAGATTTAAGAATCAATATAGTTAGTTTGTTTAAGTTAATTATTTAAGTTTTATAATTGTTTGTTTTTCCATGTCTTTTAGTTTAATATAGTCATTCATAGAGTTTTAAAAAAAATTGCATGTAGTTTATATTGCATGAATCCAGTTATTAGATAGTAAAAGTCTATTTTTGATCAATGATGAGATTGGAATTATGTAGACGAGTTAGTATTGATTATTTGGGCTTTGATGTGACTTCTTGCTATGAAATTGGATCTTTTTCTGTTTGAAACTAGTATAATAAGGTTAGCATGTTAAAAACAACTATGTTGATTGATTAAGTTTAAATTGGCACATAATGGAATTCTTAAGGATAGTACTAGTTTGAATGAATGAGAGACATGAATAGGCGGAGATGGTTGAATTTAGACAAAAACTTAAGTTTGGGGAAATAATTTGGGATATATAAGCTTCTTAAAAAAATGAAAATATATCATGGCTAGTCTTGTTTTGGGGCCTTTGTTACTTGAGCAAGTACTCCCGAGGGAGTGTCTCTACACCTAGCGCCCTAAGGTCTTATATGGTCTGGGAGTCGTGGGTTTAAAGCTCGCTAAGGGGTAGCACTGTTAGCCTAATGGAATGAGACATTTCACAGTCATGGGAAATGTATAAAAAAAACAATAAAACGGGAAAAGAGTAAAAAGCCCCCGTACTAAAAAAAATAAATATTTAGAGCATAAGTATCCTGAATTGGACTTTTGAACTTGGTGGATGTTTGACTTTGGTTAGATCTAGCTTGTTTGTGAATTTTGTGAGTTTACACTGTATGATGTCTTTAAAGAGATCTATTATATGTTGTATTTAGCATTATATCAGTTGGTTTGGTTGTTGATCACACACACACACACACACTATATTAGTAAGAACATTTTAAGATTTGATAAGTAATTGGAAAGTTATTGATTAGTTTAGATTTGATGTACTATCGTGTTTGCTTGATTTCTCTAAGGCTATATGAGTAGATTATGTTCTGTCTTAATACGGGATTTGTAGTTATAGAATAGTTAGTTACATTGCATATCATTTTGCTTGAGGACAGGCAATGTTTCAAGTTTAGGGGAATTTGATGAGTAGGTTTTTAACCTATGAATAATTGTTATTTAGCTTGAGATTTTGTTAGTTTTTAAGTATTTTATGTTGCTTTTGATGGGTTTTTATTTTTATTTCAGGATATTAAGTGAGCACATCAAAATGTTGGCATTGGAAGAAAGCTAGCAAAAAGATAAACATTCTGCATGACTAATGCGGTATTATAGCAATGAACAAATCGGTATGTGGTAGCTACCAGTTGGTGTGGAAAGTTTCTAGTTATATATGGCGAAATTTCATACTGCATTAGTATTAAACCCGGTGCGGGGCGTGCCGGTCGGACAGGTCTGGGTATGTTTTGTTTTGTGATGCTACAAGTTGAGTTGTGTTGGGAGAGTTAACTTCTTTATGTAATAAATCTATATTAGGAGTGTGTCAAGGAGGTTATTTCATGTTAATTGGGATTCTATGTTTAAAAGCTTGTTGGGTTTGATTAGGAGTTTGATTTCTATGGGAATTCCTATGTGATGAGTTTGAGATGGATTAGATTTGGTGGTAATGGGCTGAAGTGAATTAACTTATGCTAAGTGATAAGAGGGGAGACAACAATCAAGCATAAACTTAGAGAGCCATAATTGAAAGCAAGATCTTGGAGGAACGAAGAAGAGAATCGATTTCACAAAGATTGCAGATTTGAAGGACGAGAAGGGTGGTGTATTACTATTCTTCTTTAATTTCAATTTGTGTAATCAGGATGATGATTTCTCTTATTTATTCAGTATTTAATTCATTAGTTGTGAACTAAATTACTTTTTTGGCTTGCAATGGATCTTTAAGGTTGAATGACAATTATTATGCCTTGATTTGAGTTTAATAAATTATTAATTTAGTTTATCTATTGTGATTTGTGATTAATTTAAGAATTACTTGATCACCAATTTTATGTGGATTTATATGGATTCGAGAGATGGTGTATAAGTCTAGACCTAGTCACAATACCATGTGTTCTTGAATTCTGTAATTGGATAGAATCTTGATTTATGTTAGGGTAGGGATATGCCTAGCATCGCATGTAATCTGGTAAGAACTTAGAATTAAATCCTTCTTAATTATAATTCACATAGAGATATAGTAAATTAGTTATTTAGGGTGTTTGGCTTAATTCTATCTAAATTGTGGATTTAAGTTGACATGGTTTTAGTACATTGAGAAATGGCTAATTCTGCATGAGTGTTCTTGATTAATAAACTGAGATAATGAGTTAAATTGGAATAAGGTGTAATAATTGGAATGATACTTATGGTGAAGTTGTAAGGCCTAATTCTTCATTAATTGTTTGAAATTAAGGTTTTTAAGTTGTGTTGATTAATTGAGATTTTTAGTTTTTAGTTGTTATTAGTTATAATCCTTGATTTTGATTAGTTTAATAAAATTGGGTTAATACAAAATTGATAGTTGTTAAGATTAATTTCTTGTTATTCTTTGTGGAACGATTCTTTTCTTATCATTGCATTATCTGTTGACCATGTATACTTGCGTGTTGTGCGTAATTAGATTTTACCCAACAGAAAGCCCCCTCTTTCTTAGGAACGACCTGGTTGTCATTATTGTGATTCTGTAATATTATTTTTGAATAATTAATTATTAATTTATATGATAAAAAAAATTTATATGGATATAAATGAAGGAATTAATGCTAGGGTGTTTTATCAGTATTTTGTCAGAATAGAGGTGTTGAAAATCATCCGTATGTGAATTTCGGTCATTTTTCGTTTGGAATTTGGAAAAACTTTCTTCTACAAAGTTGTAGAGAATTAAATTTCTTATGGAATGGAAATAAAATTCGTCTTTTTTTGATAAAAGGGCTATTTATTATGAATTATTGAAGTTTCAGAAATAAATATTTTTATTAAATATATGGGTGGGCCCCACTTTTGGTTATTGTGGAAATTTGTTGAATTTGGTGGGCCGCACATGTGGTGTGATGAATTTTGTTCAAAGTGGTGTGCGTAGAAAAATTATATTAATATTTTATTAATTTAGTCTGCTTTGGCATTCTGGCATTTTTCTATAAATAGGTGCTTAGGTTAGAATTGAAAATCACACCAGAATCAGAAGTTTTCTCTCTCTATACTATTGAGCATATTTTGTGAGTATTTAGATACTTTGAGAGTTGCTAATCAGTGCAAGTTTTCTTTAGCGTTATATCTAATATTCAAGTCAGAAGTACTATTCTTTTGAGGTAAGGGATGTTATTTTCTTTGTAAATGATGTTATTCTTTCAATATCATTATACCGAAATATTGGTATGAAATTTTTACCTTTTCATGTCGAGGTTACTATTCATGTATACGGCATTATTCACGTATACGACACTATTCACAAAATACGGTACTATTCATGAGTACTGTTCACGAAGTATGATTTTTCTTGTGAAATTTTTAACTTTTTGTGTTGGGGTTACTATTCACGTATACGACACTATTTACGTATACAGCATTATTCATGAATACAGCACTATTCACACAAAAATTAAATTTTCTTTTCTTTGTCCAAGTTGTCTATTATGGTTACTATATTTGATTGTATCCATGTTTTGATCTTCATTCTTGAATTTTGATCCACAATTGATTATTATGTAGTATTTTTGAACTTGGATAAACCAAAGTACAAATCCCTAATCTTTGTCCTTTTATCTCACTGGATTCATTTTCTTTAAGATATTTTTCATCATCCTCAGTCCTAAATGATGATATAACTAAATATCTTTCTACCAGAAAGTGCAAAGATGAATGATTACGATGAATATCTTTGGCGTAGTGTAGAGAAAGATGGGCCGGTGTTGAGATGAACATGACCAACTGGTGATACAAATGAATATCTTTGGCCCGTAGTGCAAAGATGAATATTTGATTCAAGATATATATTGATTGATGTCACAAGGATAAAATATTGATGATGGACTTTTAAATCATAGAAGATAGTAGATTTCATTCTCTACGTAACTCTTCTAATGAATTATTGTTTTCGCTGCAATTGTTGATCTAAAACTTGTTGTCTATTATATTTTATCAGATTTTTTTTCCTATTGAGGACTAAGGATAATTTGTTGTACATTATGTAAGACCCCAACTTTTTAATAAAGATTATTTTTCTATAAATATCATGTTTAAATATTATGGAATGAATTTGATATAATGTTATAGTTGTGGGTAATATTTATAAATTTTGCAAAGTATGCAAGTTGTTATATAATATTCGATTGGTCGGGGAATATTCGTTTTAACAGGGAATATTTGTACGACGGCACAATCATTGGTGGACCCCACAACGGAATTATTGTCGGATTAAGAAAACAACAAAAATATTTTTATGAAAATAACGGCGGAAGTTTTACAGTTAAAATTGTTGAACTACTCGGTAGTAAAAGTACAGTAATACGCGTGATTGCATAGTAGCACATGGTATCGATTATTGATGCTTACGTGAGAAGTCACTCAGTTTTGTTCAATTATTGCTTCAGTAATTGTTGCATAGTATCTCACGTTACTTGATTCAATTATTGTCGATATTTTATATATTATTAAATCAATAATTGAGATGACAGAGTTATTAATATTATTATTTGCAATATTAAGGATGTCTAGAAGTTCTCCCAAGGAGAGGTTTGGTCACCTAATTGCGCCGCCATGAGGGGAGAAATCTTTATTGAAAGCCCCTCTTTCACGGGAGCGACACTCGGTCGATTAATATTGTGAATTATAATAATGATGCTAAATGTTGTTAAAAATATTGAGAAGATTTTTATGATGTATTTGATGTTATTATATGGACCCCCATTTACCCATTTTTCAAAATAATCGGTAGAAAGTTATCTCAGTTTTATTTTATATATATATATATATAATTGGTATATATATAATTGGAGTAGTTTGCCTTGTTATGAAGGGAATTGGTATATATATGATGATGATGAAAGTGACATTTGGTGGGTGGATGATGAATTTGGTGGGTTTATGTGAATTTGGTATGGGGGAGGGAGTGTTTATATTATTTAAGAATAATGGGAGTTGATTTGTTTTGTTGGTTTTAAAATAACATGTGATATATATTTATATTATATTTTTGGTTTGTAGCTGATTATTGTTTTGAAAATTAATCCTTCGTAAGACGTCCGAGAATTGAATAATTTCAACTTGTGAATTGTTTATGTTGCATCTGTGATTTATTTTTCAGATAGTATCCTTCCATTCTCCTATAAATAGAAGCTCATTCCTTCATTATTTCTTACGAATTCACTGAAACGCTAGAGAGAGAAACTATAGAGAGAGAGAAGAAAAGTATTCTGCTACTTCACTACTCTTATATCCAGTTTCTTCTATATCAGGTAAGGGGTATTATTTCTTTCGTATTCATGAAGAGAACTTCTGTTATTCCATTTTTTTTATTCTGTTGGAATAACCTGTATACGTGGTCTACCCTATACTTGGTGAAATTCTTCTGTTATTCCATTCTTTATAATTATGTTGGAATAACCTCGCCCATCATAATCTACCGCATACATGGTGAAATTCTTCTATTATTCCATTCTTTATTATTCTGTTGGAACATCATGTCTGTGCGTTTACGCATGACATGGTTCCGTTAATTATTATTTTGTTGGAATATCCTGTTGGTGCGAATTTTGCCTGACCTGGTTTCGTTATTTATTATTCCGTTATTTTGACGTCCCAATTTGTCAACATGATACTTCTTTGTAGAGTAAAATTTAAGAATGCTCAGAAGAATATTTCCATGAAAAGATACTGGATGAAGCACAAATATCGAGGATATTCCACTAATTTCATGGAGTATAGAAGTCAAAACTTTAACCAACCGAGTATAATAAAGAATATATGAAGCGCAAATGGATTTTCACCGCCATGCAGTAATCCACGATATCTGAGATCATTTCCACAATTTAATAAGGAATGAATGCAAAGGATCATTCACCATGCATGTGGTAATCCACATAGACAAAGTTATTCAATGAATAATAAAGATTGGAATAATGAAGGATTCACCATGCATGCGATAGAGAGACCGCATGACGAGTTATTCCCAGCGAGAATAATAAATAATGGAACCAAAGTCCGGCGTAAGCGCATGCACGAGGATATTAAACGAGAATAATAAATGCGGAATAATAAATAATGGAACGAAGTGTCAGCGTAAAAACGCTTGCATGCGGAGGATATTCGATAGAATAATAAATGTGGAATAATAAATAATGGAACCAGTCCGGCGTAAAAGCGTATGAGACGAGGATATTACGCGAGAATAATAAATGCGGAATAATAAATAATGGAACCAGGTCCGGCGTAAAACGCACAGACAGGATATTCCGACAGAATAATAAATGCGGTATAATAAATAATGGAACCTGGTCCGGCGTAAAACGCAGAGACAGAATATTCCGACATAATAATAAATGCAGAATAATTAATAATGGAACCAGGTCAGGCGAAATTCGCACCGACAGGATATTCCAACAGAATAATAAAGAATGGAATAATAAAAGAATTTCACCATGTATGTGGTACTTCGCATAAACAGGTTATTCCAACATAATAATAAGGAATGGAATAACAGAAGAAGATCACCATGTATGCGGTACTTCGTATAAACAGGTTATTCCAACATAATAATAAAGAATGGAATAACAGAAGAAGATCACCATGTATAAGGGAGTCCACTTATACAGGTTATTCCAACAGAGTAATAAAGAATGGAATAACAAAAGTTCTCTTCATGAATACGAAAGAATAACACCCCTTGCCTTATAAGAACTGGAAATTGGAAAAGAAAGGTAGCTGACTTCTCTTCTTCTTTCTCTCTATAATTTCTCTCTCAAGAGTTTCAGTGAATTCGTAAGAAATAATGAAGGAATGAGCTTCTATTTATAGGAGAATGGACTGAATAGTAACTAATTCATGAATGGTCCAGATTGATTTACTTTTAAACGGACGGTTCATATTGATTTACTATTAAACTTTAAACCAACGGTCCATACTAATTCACTATTAAACTTTAAACCAACGGTCCATACTGATTTACTATTAAACTTTAAAGCTACGGTCCATATTGATTTACTAATATAATTTCAACCAACGGTCTGAAAAATTAGCACATCTCCTCATGGAATAATATTGTACCCAAAAATAATTTGGACCGAAAAAGAAATATATTGTTTGGGTGAATAGTACCCCGTGAATAGTAACTCGTGAATAGTAACTCATGAATAGTAACTTGTGAATGGTAACTCATGAATAATAACTCATGAAAAGTAACTTATAAATAGTAACTCGTGAATAGTAACTCATGAATAGTAACTCGTGAATAGTACTCTCGGAAATACAAAAAAGTGCCACGAATATTCGATTGAACAATATAACCTCCAGACATCAATTATTATCGAGATAAATGTCGATTTCTACTAACACAAATAATCCCAACACAATGGAACTATCAAATTCATCTTTAATCAACACGAGATTATCATTAATATTATAACTCACACCATTTAACAACCAAGTTGTTCCTAGGAAAGAGGGGGCTTTCCAATAAGGATTTCTCCCTATTGGCGTGTAATTAGGTGACCAAACCTCTCCTTGACAGAACTTCTAGACATTGTAAATATTATAATTTAATAATATGAATAACTTTGTCGTCTCAATTATTGATTTAATAATATAACATATTTTGCAGATGATACTGTGACAATAATCGAATCAATAATATGAGAGATATGATACAACAATTACTGTAGTAATAATTGAGTATAACTGAGTGACTTATCACGTAAGCATCAATAACCAATACCGTGTGCTATTATGCAACCACGTGTATTACTGTACTTTTACTACTGGGTAGTTCAACAGTTTTAATGGTAACACTTAAGTACCGTTATTTTATAAAAGATAATTTTGTCATTTTCTTACTACGACAATACTTCCGTTGTGGGGTCCACCAATGATTGTGCCGTCGTACGAATATTCCCTGTTAAAACGAATATTCCCCGACCAATCGAATATAATACAACCACTTGCATACTTTGCAAAATTTGTAAATATTACCCACAACTATAACATTATACTATATCCACACCATAATATTCAAAAATATAATTCGAGAGAAATTAATCTTTATTCATAAAAGTTGGGGTCTTACAACCTCCCCTTTTTATGAAATTTCGTCCTCGAAATTAGGGTGTGTACCTGATATATCGAAGAGGTGAGGATATCTTGACTTCATCTCAGATTCTAACTCTCAGGTCATTTCTTCCACATCGTGGTTTCTCCACAAAACTTTGACTTGAGGTATAACTTTAGAACGTAGAATATGATCCTTCTTATCCAAGATTTTAACAGGTAACTCTTCATACGTTAAATCTTCCTCTATCTCGTCTGTTTTTAATTCAATAATGTGGTTCAGGTCTTTCACATATTTACGTAACATAGATATATGAAAAACGTTATGAACGCGAGACACTTGGCGGTAAGGCGAGTCTATAAACCACAGTTCCTACTCGTTCGAGAATTATAAATGGGCCAATGAATCGAGGATTGAGCTTTCCTCTCTTTCTAAATCTCGTAACTCCTTTCCATAGAGCAACACGTAACAACACATGATCTCCAATATAGAATTCCACGTCCTTTCGATGAAGATCAACATAACTCTTTTGTCGATCTTGTGAGGTTTTTATATCGTTGTCGAATTGTTTGAATCTTTTCCATAGTCATACGTACCAAATTCGGTCCCAACAACGTTGTTTCACCCACCTCATCCCAGCATACTGAAGAATGACACTTTCTTCCATACAATGCCTCAAATGGAACCATGCCAATACTTGCTTGATAACTATTGTTGTAGGAAAACTCCACCAATGGTAAGAACTTGTCCCAACTTCCCTTGAAATCAAGGACACATAGTCTTAATAAATCTTCAAGAGTTTGAATAGTCCTTTTCGACTGCCCGTCCGTTTAAGGATGATATGCCGAACTAAATCGTAAATCCGTGCCCATAGCTTTTTGTAAACTAACCCAAAATCTTGAAGTGAATCTTGGGTCTCGATCAGAAACTATGGATACTGGCATACCATGCAATCTTACAATCTCGTTTCTGTACATACTAGTAAGACGTTCAAGTGTATAAGTTTCTCGTATCGGTAAGAAATGAGCAGACTTGGTCAATCTATCAACAATTACCCAAATCGCATCTATGCCTTGAGAAACCTTGGGAAGACCGATGCTTGAAATCCATGGTAATGTGCTCCCACTTCCATTACGGAATTTTAAGTGGTTGCAATGGACCTTTTGGCACTTGATGCTCGCGCTTGACTCATTGACAAGTTAGACACCTTGAGATAAACAACGCTATCTCTCTCTTCATATTGCTCCACCAAAATGTATGGCGAAGATCACGATACATTTGGTACTCCGAGATGGATTGCAAACGGTGTGTTGTGCACCTCCATCATGATTTTATACTTCAAGTTAGAATCGTTAGGAACACAGAGTCTGGAGTTGACTCGAAGTATTCCTTCTTCATCGATTCTTGCTTCTGGAATAGCACCTTCTTCCACTTTCTTCTTCATATGCATCAGCTCCAGGTCTGTAGCTTGAGCAGCTTTAACTTTATCGATTAAAGTCGGTTCTACTCATATATTCGCCATCATCATATGGATCCCTAGAGTCTTTAACTCAATCTCCATCCTTCGTAAGTCATACACAATGGGCCCTTGCATTGACAATAATGCACTCGTGCCCGCATATGATCTTCTACTCAATGCGTCAGCTACTACGTTCGTTTTTCTAGGATGGTATTGGATGGTATGATCATAATCTTTCAACAGCTCAAGCCAACGTCGTTGCCGCATGTTGAGTTCCTTCTGAGTGAAGAAATATTTGAGGCTTTTATGATCCATATAGATCTCCACCTTCTCTCCATATAGGTAATGCCTCCAAATCTTAAGCGCAAAAACGACAGCGGCCAAATCTAGATCATGAGTAGGATAATTCCTCTCATATTCTTTGAGTTGTCGTGAGGCATAGGCTATGACTTTCCCATGTTGTATGAGAACACATCCTAACCCTTTGCCTGAAGCATCACTGTAAATGACAAATCCCTCCGTGCCAGATGGCATTGTCAGAACAGGTGCTGAAATGAGTCTACTCTTGAGTTCTTGAAAACCCTTTTCACATTCCTCGCTCCAAATGAATTTTATATCTTTTCGAGTTAGCTGCGTTAATGGAGTAGCGATTCGAGAAAACCTTCTACGAATCTCTGATAATAACCAGTTAAGCCGAGAAAGCTACGTACCTCGATCACTGACTTAGGTTGCTCCCAGCTTTGAATTGCTTCAATCTTTGCCGGGTCAACAGATATTCCATGACTTGATACTACGTGCCCAAGGAATGCTACTTCCTCAAGCCAGAACTCGCATTTCTTCAACTTGGCATAAAGCTTATTTTCACGAAGCTTTTGAAGTATCAGTCTCAAGTGTTGCTCATGGTCTTTACGGTTTTTGGAGTATATGAGGATGTCATCAATAAAGACGACCACAAAGTGATCCAAATATTCCTTGAATACTCGGCTCATCATGTCCATGAAGGCAGTAGGAGCATTAGTCAATCCAAAAGACATGACTAGGAATTCATAATGCCCGTACCGAGTTCTGAAAGCAGTCATTGGAATGTCATTAGTTTTAATCTTCAACTGATGATATCCAGAACGAAGATCGATCTTTGAAAAGAATTTGGCGCGCCTGCGGTGGTCAAAACAGATCATCAATCTGAGGTAAGCTGGTACCTATTTTTGATGGTGACATGATTTAACTCCCTATAATCAATACAAAGTCGCATATTTCCATCTTTTTCTTCACGAATAGAGCAGAGCACCCCGAGGAGGCGTCTTAGGATGAATGAAACCTATGTCTAACAATTCCTGTAGTTGGGTTTTTAACTCCTGAAGTTCAATAGGAGCCATTCGATATAAGGCTTTAGAAATGAGTTTTGTACCAGTTTCAAGATCGATACAAAATTCAATTTCACTCTCTGGGGTAGGCAGGGGAAGTTCTTGAGGAATACGTCGGAAATTCATTAACAATAGAAATATCATTCAAACCCGGCGTATTTTTGTTTAGATCGTGACACGAGCTAAGAAAGCTTGACATCCATTTTTTAATAAACGAATAGCTTTATGGCTTGAGATGACAGTGATGGATTTTAATGGTTTGGTTGCTTGAATTCGCATAATAGGTTGGTTAGGAATATGAAAGCTAACAACCTTACGAAAATAATCGATTTTAGCATGATGAGTAGTTAACCAATAAATCCCTAAAATTACATCAAATGCAAGTATCTTCAAAGAAATAAGATCGACAAGTAACATGCGGTTACCGATTTGAATCAAACAAGACTTATAAACCGTGGATGTAATGAAGGTTTCTCCCAACAGAGTTTCAATAGATAAGTCAAAGTCTAATTTCTCCGGAGTCAAATTTAAACGTTGAGCACAAGTAGGAGAAATAAAGGAATGGGTAGAACCGGTATCAAATAAAGTATAAACTTCGCTAGAGTTTATGGTTAACTTACCCGTGATCACCTCGTTCGGATTCCTCGCTTTTTGGGAGGTTACGACAAACGCTCTCCCTTGAACTACCGGTTTTGTCTTGTCTGGGACACCCTTTGATGTCTCCATCCCAGCTGGACTTGACTTTGGTGCACGAAAAAATTGGGCTAGGTGGCCTTCTTTTCCATAATTATAACATGCTTTGGACTGCATCATGTAGTTTGGACTTATGTGTCCTTCCCCTCCACATTTATAACATACGACCGGTGGTCGTTGTCCTTCCTTAACAACGGGTGCTGGTGCTGACGTCTTTCCATCTTTGTTGAACCTTCTCTTCTTGAACTTTCCACTCCTATTGTCTTGGCCATGATTACCACCAAAGTTATTATCATTTCTGGCATGTTGATTCCCTCCACGTTTGTTGTCACCGCTTTGATAACTGCTACCACTGGTATTATCGACTTGTGTTTACCGCTCTCTCTTGGTTGGGTAGACTCATTATCGCGCTCAATAAGCGAGCCCTATTCACAACATCTCGAATACAAACACAGTTTATGAGAGATAAGGTATTGACGTATCTCGGGTTTCAAACCTCTTAGAAACATCCGCGTCATTCTCTCCTCATTATCAACCAAGTGGGACGCAAACCTAGACAACTCGGCAAACTTAGCTTCGTACTACGCCATGGTCATATTGTTTTGCTCAAGCTTGATGAACTCTACATCTTTCATGTGACGAATACTTTCAGGAAAGTACTTGTCGTTGAACAGCTCTTGGAACTTCTCCCAAGACATCTTCAGTGCGGCAGGTTGAGTAAGCTTTACAGATTCCCATCAGTAATCTGCCTCTGTACGCAACATGAAGGTGGCAAAAGGAACCTTTTGCTCCTCGGAGCATCCCAAGACATCAAATATCTTGTTGATCTGCTTAATTTACGTTTTCGCCTTAAGTGGCTTTAGCTCTCCAAAAAACTTCGGTGGTCCCAGCTCCTTAAACTGCTTAGCGGTGACCGTCCGAGGGTTGTCAGTGTTTCCACCTGCATTTTAGATAGGAGCCACCTTCGCCTATTGTTGCATGAATTGCATAAAGCCTCTGACCATCCCATCATTCACCATTTCATCGATGTTATTGTTTTCATGAGGATTATTGTCTTCCTGTTCCACATTACCCTAGGCATTGATCGTTGGTGACTCAATGGTCTCATGTGCTTCATTGATTATCTCAACATTTTTGGATGCCATTTGCAAATACTGCAACAAAACAAGGGTTAATTAACATATCACATATTATCCCTATATTCTGACCGACCAATTAAATACCAAATAAACTTAGCTAGATCATACTAGCGAAGGAATTCCCCATCTCTCCCCTCCTAGTTCTTATCTCACATCTCAGCCAGGGATCATATCCTTAAGCTTTGATACCAACTGTGACGCCCCCAAAATAGGTATACATCACCCATCTTGAGTCGCCAAATATATGGTACAAAATACAAATACAAACTTAATTGTACAACCGTCGTGTAATATACGACAATACATAAACTGAGAGTTCTAATAAGAATATTGTCATCTAGACAATATCCACACTCAAAGGAGTCCTCATTACATTTATTATCACACTATTTAACAGAATAGTGAGGACTACTAATGCTATATTCTGGACCGTCACTCCTTTCCCCGACTCGTCCCAGCTATATTCTCATTTCCTGAAGAGAACAGTGAAAGAAAGGGTGAGCTCAACTAGCCCAGTAAGAAATATTATGACTATGATAATGCAGAATAAATTATCAATAGTCTTCAACAATGTTAAACTGATAAAATACAATAGACATCAAGTTTAACTGCAGCGGAATAAGCAATCCATTAGAAGAGTCAAGTAGAGAATAAAACCTACTATCTTCTATGATTTAAAAATGTTTTCATCAACTTTTATCTTTGAGACTCGACAATAAATAAACCACATCTTCTAATCATCCACATACTACGAGCCAAGGATATTCATTAAATTATCAACTAATTAAATGACTATCTCCAAGAATAATCCTCGGTCATAATCATACTAAAATTGTCCATCAATGCATTATGTGCCCTTTGAGGACTTTTACCACATCATTTATAACATTACAGGTCATGATTATACCGAATGATCCCTGGTCATAATCATACTAAGTCCATCTATGCACGTAAGCCAAAGATGACTTTCATTATAATATAAGCTTGAGGATGATGACAATGACATAATAATTCAATAAAACAAGTTCAAGAATTAATTTATCCAAAAACTAATGACGTCCCAATTTGTCAGCATGATACTTCTTTGTAGAGTAAAATTTAAGAATGCTCAGAAGAATATTTCCATGAAAAGATATTGGATGAAGCGCAAATATCAAGGATATTCCACTAATTTCATGGAGTATAGAAGTCAAAACTTTAACCAACTGAGTATAATAAAGAATATATGAAACTGCAAATGGATTTTCACCCGCCATGCGGTAATCCACGTATACAGATCATTTCCACAATTTAATAAGGAATGAATACAAAGGTGAAAGTAATATGCACATAAGCCAATCATGTTTGATGATAAAGCATATACTTTGTAACAATCTTATTCATTTATTAATAAAAAGTATTAATTTATTAAAGGCTTTTAATTATTTACATGATCTTTGTTTTATTATATGTGATAAACCCATAGTTTTAAGCAATGCTTTTAGAATAATGATGATGATCATTCTAATGAGATCTAAATTCTTAGAAAGCTTAAAACTAAAATAGTTCCCAATCGTTGGATTACTAAATTGGGGATTAGTGAACCCGGATAGATTGGTACATACGTTGCTTGCTCATTGGATGAGGATGATTGATCTCATGATCATTTGTGTGGAGACACTAAAGCAAGTATGTAGGTGCTTATTAGAGAATAAGTTCACTGAACGTGGCTCGCTAAGGAGTACCTAATGGAGTTTTACTTGCCTGTCAATAGAAATTCCTGTAGTGATAGTAATACAAGTGATCCTTGGACTTGAGATCATCATAGTATCTTGTGTATGATGAGTTATACTTTGACTTATTCCTTAAGACCCTTAGGGTATATCAAAGGGTATGCTTGGGTATAATAAGTTGTACATGGAGATAATGTATGATCAATAAAGAATCTACCACTTCTAATAAAAGAAGAGAAATGTCCTATGTGATTCGATAAATGACAACCCAAGTAGTCCTTGGCAAAGCGAGAATGAAATTAGAAAGGAGTTTCTAATTTGCATTATTTGGTGTTGTACATTTAAGGATCGAAATACATATAATTAAATAAAATAAGACTTCGATGATGAATTCCATGTCTTATATTTAATTGGGACATTGTATGGTGGAAGGATTGAATTATCGGTAACTATTTACTCAAAGGTTCTTTAATGATTAATGTTGAAATCTATATTATCTCGGAAAAAGTCGTTGATCATCAGGGAGGCTTATCCTATTGTAGAATAAATATTATTTATTTAAATAAATTAATTGTTTAATTTATTTATTTAAATAATATTAGAATTATTCTAATTGATTTATTCACAATAGGTTTAATATGGAGAACCTAAAGGGTCACACCATAAAAGGAATAATAATTATTTAAGAAGTTAATGGCATAATCGTAATAATATGTTAAGTATATTTAATTTAATCTATGGTGATAGAATAAATTAAATAGCTTAATATTTATTATTTAATATTTTAGAAATATTAAATATAAATTAATAAGAGAGAGTCTTATTAATATTATTACAATTATTATTATTTTAATTTCTAAAAGAGTTTAGGAATTAATTTAATATAAGTACTCTCATTTATTCTTAATTGGATTAGGAAGGAAAATTAGTTAAAGGAGTTTAATTAATTATCCCTAATAAGATTAGGGAGCTTAATTAATTAAAAGAATTTAATTAATTAAATAAAACCCAATTCCTTAATTGTTAAGGTGGTTTGCCCACATCTATAAATAAGAGGAGTCTTATTATGGGTGAGGGGGTTGTTGACTTTTACAACATACGACATAATTCTAAATTGTTGTAGAGTACGCCCTTTTTCTATACAGATAAGAAAACTAGGGTTTGAGCCAATACCCCTTCTTCTTGAATTCTTATTATTCCTTGGTGGATCACCTCTAGAGGCCAAACATTTGGGTGGCTAACGTTGATCAAAGGAAGGAACTAAACCTGGTGGATTCAAGTTGAATGCGAAAAGGATTGGAGGTGAATTTGTACCTGAGGAAGCTCGATCTTCAAGGGTATGATTTTATTCTTTATCTTTTCGTTTAATTAATAATTGTGCATAAAGGGTGATCCGGGTATATGGTTTGTAAAATTTTAAAACTCTGATTTTACACGTTTCCGCATTCTATGCAATTTGATTGCGTTCTTGAATATTACAAACCCAACAGTGGCATCAGAGCCAAACCTTTATGCGAAATATTAATTGTTTTAATTTGATATGTATATTGATATGTGTTTAGAACAATTTAATTGGGCATAATTTAATTGTATAAAATTTAAAAAAAAAACGAAAAAAATCCTGCAGCGTGGATAATGTAATCGGCCATAAAAAGTTGCAGGATTCAAGATCTTATTTTTTTTTTTAACCTTATATCTTTTTGGTGGCACAAAATTTTTAAAGGCAGCAGGTGAATTGTTTTTTTTTATAAGGAAGGTACGGGTACTAATATATATATATATTATTATATATACGGTTATATATATATATATATATATATATATTATTCTTACTTATTTTATAATTAAAATAAAAAGTTTATTTTAATTTTAAAATAAAAAGGTTTATTTTAATATTAAAATATAAAATTTATTTTAATTTTAAAATTAGATTTTCACTCTAACTAATTAGAGTTGGAATTGGATTCCATGATAACTAATTGGAGTTGAAATTGGATTCCATGTTTTCTAAAATAAAGGAGTTTATTTGTGAATAAGAAAGTGAATCCATGTTTCCTTAAATAAAGGAGTTTATTTAGATATGAAATAAGATTTCATATTATTCAAAATAAAGGAGTTTATTTATGAATAGGAAAGATAATCCGTGTTTCCTTTAATAATTTTTTTTTACATGGAATTGGATTCCATAATTAATTAAAATAAAGGAGTTTATTTTGATTAAAAAAAATTTGATTAAAATAAAAGAGTTTATTTAAGATATGAAATAAGATTTCATATTACCCAAAATAAAGGAGTTTATTTTGACTTGGAATTGGATTCCATAATTAATTAAAATAAAAGAGTTTATTTTGATTAAAGATTTTGATTAAAATAAAATAGTTTATTTTATTCAAAATTGGATAAATTAAAATAAAATAGTTTTATTTTGATTTAAATTTGGATTAAAATAAAGGAATTTATTTTGATTCAAAATTAGATTTTATACTAACTAAATTTGCCCATTAAATGATATCAATATATATATTAAATGTTTATTATTCATAAGATGAATGTTATTTATTGATCATATGATGATGTGTATGATAATAAATGGGATTGATTATTGACTATTGACCAATGTGATTGGATTTTATTTTAGTTGGATGCATGAATGTATGGGTTTTATTAAATGGGGTCTGCGTACCTCGTCTTCTCTAATTTTTTCTTAATGTAAATTCTATCTCTCTCCTATGTACTTTCCCTCGATCACGATCAAGGTTTCTATTTATTTTAAATAGTTTTGTAATAGGAATAGTTAGAATTAATTTTGAAGAATTGGAGATCAAAAGGGCAAGAGGCGCTTAAAGACCCGCTTTTGTAATGGAGCCCAGGGTTTAAATGTAATAGTTATATTTAAATATTATTTTTTGCACCCCTAGGGTTTGACCTTTTGGTTCACTTGGTAGCTCTAGTGAACCAAACTAGAATAAAAGTCCATAATCAATCCAAGAGGTAGAATATAGTATTCTATATGTGCATGCTTATTCTATATATATTATATATTATGCAAACATGCTTTGCATGTTAATTAATATGACGCGTATTTTATATATATATATGTAAATGCCGCTAAACAAGATGAGACAAATTAATAACAAACCCCTCAATTTTTTTTATATTAAGTCCTAAGCGTTCAAAGATATTTGGAATATCGAACGTCATTTTCTAGCATGATAAAATTAATAGAGTATTAAATATTTAATATGAGTTTGTTGTGTCACCACAAGGCAAGTATTAAGTATTTAAGATGTTAATTTATCACATTTGATGCTTATAAAGAAAATTGAACAATATTGTTTTATTGTGTCACCACAAGGATGATATTTTTCTTTTTGAATATATGGAGTGCTAGGTCGGACTTAACTTGGATAATTTTGATTCGGATGTGCCACCACTTGATCAAAATAATCTAAGAGGCAAAAGAAAAGGAGTTGCATAGTTGATGTAATTGACAAAAGTTGTCTACCTATTTATTTATATATAGTTTGTTGTGTCACCACAAGGCTATATACATTTGAAATGGGATCCTTATTCTCACTAGCAAATCTTTAATTAGATTTTTGCCGAACTATATATATTGAGGTAATATAGTTTGAAGAAAATAGTGGGAGATACCAATTTAAAACAAGACCTAATTATTTTGGTAATTAATAAAAGAATGTATGTTAAAATGTTGTTAAATACAAATTCATTTACAGTATTTTACAATGTCTAAAATTACTATCACTGCGAAACATATTAGATGCTAAATTAACCAGACCGAATTAAACGGATTGGTTAAGGAATTTGAGAAAAGCTATCTTATGTCCTTAATACGCCTATCCCTGCAATGGTTGCAGACAATGCCTCTGAGGAAGAGCTCAATGCGTCAGCTTGAAACTATGGATGCTCTTACAAATTCCTGCACATCAAGTAGTTGATGGTTAGGAAAGTAGGACTGATAGATATCTGATATCTAAGAAGCTCTTCCGTTCTAGAATGACCGATGACACTACAGTACAGATAAAAGTCCTTAACATTATCAATTTGATTAATCAATTAGGACAACATGTTTTGTCATGGATGGAGAGTTGAGCCAAGATTTGATCTTGCACTCACTCCCGGACTCCTTTCACAATTGTTGTGAATTTTTCATATAAACAAGCTAGATATCGACTTTTCATTGATTTGCTTAACATATTAAAAATGTTGAGAGTCACTTTCCAACCAAGAAAGATCAAGTCTTCTTGGTAGGGGCCAAAGGATCTTTCGAAAAGAAGAAGCGATTGAAGAAGGTATAAATAGAAAGGGCAAAAACAAAGGATAATAAGAACAAAACCGATCTTTGATAGCAAAGGAGATTGCTTCCACTTCGCAATAAGCTGGACACCGGAAAGAAAGCTGCGAGAAGCATCTTGCGAGAGGCTAACCAAAGAAGCTTAGTGAAGTTTTGTTATAATCGATTTTGTTCATGATTGAAATAAATTTTCTTTAAGTCAAGGTTCTACTTGGGTATTGGATACCGAGCTTTGGTTATCATAAATATAGATTTATGAAGGGACCAAGAAGTGGAAAGCTAAACAAATATAAGTAATCCTATATATGGGAAATGTAGCAAAGGTTGCCATATTAGCCATAGAAACTTATAGTTTAGCAATGTCTACGAGCAAATCTATTAAGTCAATAAGTTGTTATTGTATTCGGTTCTTGTTAAAAAAATATTATTTCCATTTTATTGTTGGACAATGAAATCTTTGGTATTATAATTAAGAACAATTGTTGTTCTATTTATAATAATAATGTTTTGTATAGAAGCTGGAATATTACTTAATAAATTTTGTATACTTGACTTACATGAAAATAATTTTGCATATTGAACAAATTAGTATAAGAAAAGGAGATGATCATTCAAAGAGTTGAATGTGTGTATTCTTGCTAAAATACAAGTATGAATTATTGAAAGGTTCAAAGAATTGAAGTGAAACAAATTGACAATGTATTAAGATTCTTTGATTAGATCAAGGAATAAATACTTGTGAAATAAGTTTCTAGATCATCTTAAATGGTTTTCTCATAATGGATGCCTCCTGATACGCAATAATTGATTGATGTATTTGAATGGAAAAATCGTACCTTGTTAGACATGGTGTGGTCCATAATGATTTTACCGACATTTCAGTATCCCTCTAGGGTCATGTCCTAGAAATGGCTGCATATCTACAAAATGGTAACCTTAAAATCCAGCCCCAAGACTCTATAAAAGTTATGGACAGGGAGGATTCCTAATCTTAAGTATGTTAAGATAAGGGGTTGTCCAACTTATGTGAAAAGGTTTCAAAGGATAAGCTTGGGACAAGATTTTATAAGTGTCGATTTGTGGGACATCCTAAAGTAAGTTTAGGGTATATGTTCTATAATCCTACTTAGCAAAAGGTGTTTGTTGCGAAACACGCTGCCTTCTAAGATAAAGGTGTTTATCATTAAAAGGGCTAGTGGGAGGATAATAGATCTTGAAGAGTTCAAGAACCACAAAATACTATAAGTCAAATAAGAGGAACACGTAGATGTAACCTATTATACCACAAATCAATCATAACGGAATAGTACCGAAGATATCTGGGAGGTATGGATTCTTCATAGTTGATGATGATGAGGTACACATCATAGAAGATGATGATCCAGTTACATACGATGAGGTAAGTGTTGTAGACACTCAGAGAAATGGATTGAAGCAAATTTCTCAAATATGGAACATTCGTTTTGATGAGGCAATCAAAAGAGTTTGATTTTATCAAAAATAAGAATGAACCTAGTGTGTACAAAAGGGTCAGTGGGAGCATCGTGACATTCCTAGTACTGATATACTACGGATAAGGAATGACATACCAATGCTACAATCAGTAAAGATAAAGTTGTCTAAACATTCCTCCGTGAATGATTTGGAAGAGTATCTTAATTGGGGATATAAATCTATATAGATAGATTTAAAAGGATGCTCGACTTAACCCAAGGAACGTATATTCATTTGATGCTAAAGTTGTTTAGCATGACAAACTCCAAGAGATGTCTCATGTCGATGAGCTATGGAGTGTATCTCTCTTAATAGTCCCCACAGGACTCACGAAAAGAGAGGTCGCATGAGTGACAATCATGTATGCAATGAAATGTACGAGACACGATGTTGATCGGTCATATTATGGAGAAGTTCACTATGAGTCGGTGAAAATATCTTAAAGTGCTTAACCTAAGCACTAAGGATGTGAGCATACATGGTGGGTGCGAATTAAAACTAGAGGGCTTTACGGACTCAAGTTTTTCGAAGACGGACAAGACGACGAAAATCCACTTTAAGGTAAAGTGTTACCTTGAGCAATTGGTGCGTTGAATTGGAAAGGTTCCAAACAATGAAGAAAGAGTTCTTTGGTTTAGTGTTAAAGACAAAGTATATAGCTATAAATGAAGGCTGCAAGTTGATTGTTTGGATTAAAAGTTCATTTCAGAACTAGGAATAGTTCCTAAGTCTCATCTTGGATCTAAACATGTGTTGTGGCACTTTCATTTGATTATAAGAATCATTGAAAGATGGGAAATCACTATAGAGATGGTGGACTCTCAAGAACAACATTACATATCCATTAACTAAAGCTTATCCAACAATGCAGGATAATCGTCACTTAGAGAAGAAGAGTATAAGATACAATGGCGATTGCTTTTAGTGCAAGTGGGAGATTGAAAGTAATATGCACACAAGCCGATCATGTTTGATGATAAAGCATATACTTTGTAACAATCTTATTCATTTATTAATAAAAAGTATTAATTTATTAAAGGCTTTTAATTATTTACATGATCTTTGTTTTATTATATGTGATAAACCCATAATTTTAAGCAATGCTTTTAGAATAATGATGATGATCATTCTAATGAGATCTAAATTCTTAGAAAGCTTAAAACTAAAATAGTTCCCAATCGTTGGATTACTAAATTGGGGATTAGTGAATCCGGATAGATTGGTACATACGTTGCTTGCTCATTGGATGCGGATGATTGATCTCATGATCATTTGTGTTGAGACACTAAAGCAAGTATCTAGGTGCTTATTAGAGAATAAGTTCACTGACCGTGGCTCGCTAAGGAGTACCTAATGGAGTTTTACTTGTCTGTCAATAGGAATTCCTGTAGTGATAGTAGTACATGTGATCCTTGGACTTGAGATCATCATAGTATCTTGTGTATGATGAGTTATACTTTGACTTATTCCTTAAGACCCTTAGGGTATATCAAAGGTATGCTTGGGTATAATAAGTTGTACATGGAGATAATGTATGATCGATAAAGAATCTACCACTTCTAATAAAAGAAGAGAAATGTCTATGTGATTCAATAAATGACAACCCAAAGTAGTTCTTGTTAAGGCGTAATGAAATTAGAAAGGAGTTTCTAATTTGCATTATTTGGTGTTGTACATTTAAGGATCGAAATACATATAATTAAATAAAATAAGACTTGTGGTAATTCCATGTCTTATATTTAATTGGGACATTGTATGGTGGAAGGATTGAATTGTGCAGTAACTATTTACTCAAAGGTTCTTTAATGATTAATGTTGAAATCTATATTATACGGAAAGTCGTTGATCATTTAGGGAGGCTTATCCCTATTGTAGAATAAATATTATTTATTTAAATAAATTAATTGTTTAATTTATTTATTTAAATAAGATTAGAATTGTTCTAATTGATTTATTCACAATAGGTTTAATATGGAGAACCTAAAGGGTCACACCATAAAAGGAATAATAATTATTTAAGAAGTTAATGGCATAATCGTAATAATATGTTAAGTATATTTAATTTAATCTATGGTGATAGAATAAATTAAATAGCTTAATATTATTATTTAATATTTTAGAAATATTAAATATAAATTAATAAGAGGAGTCTTATTAATATTATTACAATTATTATTATTTTAATTTCTAAAAGAGTTTAGGAATTAATTTAATATAAGTACTCTCATTTATTCCTAATTGGATTAGGAAGGAAAATTAGTTAAAGGAGTTTAATTAATTATCCCTAATAAGATTAGGGATCTTAATTAATTAAAAGAATTTAATTAATTAAATAAAACCCAATTCCTTAATTGTTAAGGTGGGTTGCCCACATCTATAAATAAGAGGAGTCTTATTATGGGTGAGGGGGTTGTTGACTTTTACAACATACGACATAATTCCAATATGTTGGAGAGTACGCCCTTTTTCTATACAGATAAGAAAACTAGGGTTTGAGCCAATACCCCTTCTTCTTGAATTCTTATTATTCCTTGGTAGATCACCTCTAGAGGCCAAACATTTGGGTGGCTAACGTTGATCAAAGGAAGGAACCAAACCCGGTGGATTCAAGTTGAACGCGAAAAGGATTGGAGGTGAACTTGTACCTGAGGAAGCTCGATCTTCAAGGGTATGATTTTATTCTTTATCTTTTCGTTTAATTAATAATTGTGCATAAAGGGTGATCCGGGTATATGGTTTGTAAAATTTTAAAACTCTGATTTTACACGTTTCCGCATTCTATGCAATTTGATTGCGTTCTTGAATATTACAAACCCAACAAAAGGATCATTCACCATGCATGTGGTAATCCACATAGACAGGTTATTCCAACAGAATAATAAAGAATGGAATAACAGAAGGATTCACCATGAATGCGATAGAGACCGCACAGACAAGTTATTCCCAACATGATAATAAATAATGGAACCAGGTCTGGTGTAAACGCACAGACAGATTATTCCGATAGAATAATAAATGCGGAATAATAAATAATGAAACCATGTCGTGCCAGAAAAGCGCAGAGATGAGATATTAAACGAGAATAATAAATGCGGAATAATAAATAATGGAACTGGTCCGGCGTAAAACGCACAGATAGGATATTCCGACAGAATAATAAATGCGAATAATAAATAATGGAACTAGGTCGGCGTAAAACGCTTGATGACGTGATATTAAAGCGAGAATAATAAATGTGGAATAATAAATAATGGAACCGTGTGCGGCGTAAACGCATGCGACGGAATATTTCGATAGAATAATAAATGCAGAATAATTAATAATGGAACCAGGTCAGGCGAAATTCGCACCGACAAGATATTCCAACAGAATAATAAAGAATGGAATAATAAAAGAATTTCACCATGTATGCGGTACTTCGCATAAACAGGTTATTCCAATATAATAATAAGGAATGGAATAACAGAAGAAGATCACCATGTATGCGGTATTGCGATAAGCAGAGTTATTCAACATAATAATAAAGAATGGAATAATGAAGAAGATCACCATGTATAGGGGAGTCCAGTTATACAGGTTATTCCAACAGAGTAATAAAGAATGGAATAACAAAAGTTCTCTTCATGAATACGAAAGAATAACACCCCTTACCTTATAAGAACTGGAAATTGGAAAAGAAAGGTAGCTGACTTCTCTTCTTCTTTCTCTCTATAATTTCTCTCTCAAGAGTTTCAGTGAATTCGTAAGAAATGATGAAGGAATGAGCTTCTATTTATAGGAGAATGGACTGAATAGTAACTAATTCATAAACGGTCCAGATTGATATACTTTTAAACGGACGGTCCATATTGATTTACTATTAAACTTTAAACCAATGGTCCATAATGATGAACTATTTCCATTTTTCTCAGGAGGCGAGAATATAGAGGGAACTAATCGGGGTGTGGAGTGATGGTTCAAGATAGTTGTTTTAGCAGTCCTCACTATTTTATAAAATAGTGTATCAATAATTGTAATGAGGACTTATTTAAGTTTGAATACTGTCTAGAAGACAATATTTGTATTTAAACTCACAGTTTTTGTGTTGTCGTATTTTGCTCGATAATTGTAATAATAAAGTTGTAGTTGTTTTCTGTACCATGTATTTGGCGATTTAGAATGGGTGATGTATACCTATTTTGGGGGCGTCACATTAGAGACCCACGTGATGATGGCAAATATACGAGTAGAACTGACTTTAATCGATAAAGTTAAAGTTGATCAAGTTAAAGACCTGGAGATGATGCGTATGAGGAAGAAAGTACAAGAAGTTGTTATTCCGGAAGCAAGAATCGGTGAAGAAGGAATACTTCGAGTCAACTTCAGACTTTGTGTTCCTAACGACTCTGAATTGAAGTATAAAATCATGATGGAGGCGCACAACACACCGGTTGCAATCCATCCTGAAAGTACCAAAATGTATCGTGATCTTGGACATAAATTTTGGTGGAGAAATATGAAAAGAGATATCGCGGAGTATATCTCAAGGTGTTTAACTTGTCAACGTCTCAAGGCGGAGCATCAAGTGCCAAAAGGTCCATTGCAACCACTTGAAATTCCAGAATGGAAGTGGGAGCACATTACCATGGATTTCGTTACTGGTCTTCCCAAGGTTTATCAAGGCATAGATGCGATTTGGGTCATTGTCGATAGATGGACCAAGTCTGCTCATTTCTTACCTATACGAAAAACTTATTCAGTTGAACGTCTTGCTCGTATATACATAAATGAGATTATAAGACTGCATGGTATGCCAGTATCCATATTTTCTGATAGAGACCCAAGATTCACTTTACAATTTTGGGTCAATTTACAGAAAGCTATGGGCACGAATTTACGATTCAGTTCAGCATATCATCCTTAGACGGACGGGCAGTCAGAGAGGACTATTTAAACTCTTGAAGATTTATTAAGACTCTGTGTCCTTGACTTCAAAGGAAGTTGGGACAAGTTCTTGCCATTAGTGAAATTCTTCTACAACAACAGTTATCAAGCAAGTATAGGCATGGCTCCATTTGAGGCGTTGTATGGACGCAAGTGTCATTCTCCAGTATGCTGGGATGAGGTGGGTGAAGTAACGTTGTTGGGACCGAAATTGGTACGCATGACAACGAAAAAGATTCAAATGATCCGGCAACATATAAAAACCTCACAAGATCGACAAAAGAGTTATGTTGATCTTCATCGAAGGGATGTGGAATTCAATGTGGGAGATCATGTAAGACCCCAACTTATTATTAATGAAATTTAATTTTCTCTATTTATTATTTTGAAATAGTAAGGGTTGATTTGATTAATGTGGATAGTTAGGGGTTAAATACGCAAATATTTCAAAATAAGCAAGTGGTCATAAAATATTCATTGTTGTTTGGGAATATTCGTTTGGTCGTGGAATATTAAATCTTGTTGGGAATATTAAATGCGGCACAGTATGACCATGTGTGGGCCCCATAACGGAAAGCGATTGGATGAGGAAAACGACAAATATAAGTTGTTTAAAAATAACTGGCGTAGTTTATTCACAGATTATCTTGTTGGAATACCCGGTGGTTAAAACACACTAATACGGCGTTGTTGAGCAGTAAGACACTGCAGTATTGCATCAATTATTGATTCTTACGTAAGAAGGCACTACTCAATAATTATTACGATAATTCTTATTCAAAGATTTTATTTTATTGATTCAATAATTGTTGCGTTGATATTTTATATTTTCATTGTTTCAATAATTGTCATTACACGGTATTTTCCATTATCGAGACAATAATTCATATTATCTGAATAATATTATTAGAAAACATTATTAGCAATGTCTAGAAAGTTCGCATAAGGAGAGGTTTGGTCACCTAATTGCGGCAAGATGAGGAGAGATCCTTATTGGAAAGCCCCCTTTTTCGAGAAGCCGCACTGGTTGTCAATATTGTGATTTTGTAATATTATTTGTGAATAATTAATTATTGACTCATATGATGAGGAAAATATTGATTTTATATGGATATAGATGGAGAAAAATTTTAAAATGACAATTGTTGAAAATTAATATTTTATCTTTTTACGATAAAATAATTCATTTAAATATATTATTTTAATAATATATTGATGGTGATATTTTTACAATAAATTCATGATTTATAAATAGATGAGGTGAAAAGAGAAGATAGAATTGGAATTATTTAATAATTGTAAATATTTTAATATATATATATATATATATATATATATATATATATATATATACGTACGTATTGTGTGTGTGTGTGTGGAAGAAGTGGTGGGGGTAAGAGAAGAAAGTGGGGAAGAGAGAGAGTTAGTGGAGAATTATGGGAAAGGAAGAAAGAAAGGAAGAGAAGGAAATTAGAAAACTTATCCGTATGCAGATTTTGGTCATTTTTCGTTTGGAATTTGGAAAAATTTCTTCAGTAAAGTTGTAGAGAATTTGATTTCAAAGGAGAATGGATATAGAATTCGTATTTTTACGATATAGGTTTATTTTCTATGAATTGTTGAAGTTTCGTAAAATAAAATAATTTTTAAATGAGTAGGCCCCACTTTTTGGTTGGTGATTAATTCACATGTGAAATTTGTTGATTTTCTTTGTCAAGGGTGGTGGCTAGCATGCATGCGTAGAAGTTTGATTAATAAAATATTATTTTATTATTTTAGTCTCCTTTGGCGTTCTAAGCATTTTTCTATAAATAAGCGCTTAGGTTAGAATTGAAAATCACACCGAAACAAGTTTTCTTTCTCTACAGATTATTGAGCGTATTTTTGTGAGTATTTTGATATTTTGAGAGTTCTTTATTCGGTCTGCAAGTTTCACAAGACTATATCCGAAATTCGATGGAAATACGGTTATTTTGAGGTAAGGGATGTTATTTTCTTCTCAAATGATATTATTTCTTCAATATCATTATCTTTGAAATATTGGTTGGAACTTTTATCAAATTTGGAACTTTTTCATATCGGGAGTTACTATTCATGAGTTACTTATTCACGAGTTACTATTCATGAGTTACTATTCACGAGTTCTTATTCACGAGTACTATTCATGAAGCGTGAAGATGTTTTTTGTGGAATTTCTATCTTTTGGTGTTTGAGTTACTATTCACGATATAAGCCTTATTCACGATATCTGAGACTATTCACAAATATCAAGACTATTCAATTAGAAAAATGAAAATTTTCTTTTCGCCTAAAATATCTATTCGGAGACTAGCTTTGATTGTATCCATGTTTTGATCATTCTTGAATTTTACACCACTATGATTATTTTTGAGGTATTTTTAAACATGGATAAAACAAAGTAGTCTGAATCCTTAATCCTTAATCCTTGTCATTTTGTTTCTTTGGATTCGTTTCTTTAAAAATATTTTTATCATCCTCGATCTTAAATGATGATATTATTGAATATCTTTGCCCTGTAGTGCAAAGATGAATGATTTTGAAGAATATCTTTGGCTTTTGTAGTGCAAAGATGAATAGTGTTGAGATGAACACGACCGATCGATTAATATCTTTGGCCCGTAGTGCAAAGATGATGAGCAGTGTTTAAATGAACATGACTAATGATGAATATCTTTGGCTCAGAGTGCAAAGATGAATATTTGATTCTGAGATGTATATTGATTGATGTTACGGGGATAAAAGATAGAGCGATGAGCTTTTAAATTCATACATAGAAGATAGTAGTTTGCATTCTCTACTTAACTCTTCTAATGAATTATTATTTTCACATGCGAATATTGATTTAAAATTTGTTGTCTATTGTATTCTATTAGATTTTTCCTGTTGAAGACTAACGATAATTTGTTGTATATTATCTTAGTCATAATATTTTTTCTTGAGCTAGTTGAGCTCACCCTTTTCCTTTTGTTCCATTTTTCTCGGGAGGCGAGAATATAGCGAGTGCATTAGTCGGGGTATGGAATGAAGGTTCTAGAGAGAGTTGTTTAGTAGTCCTCACCATTTTTGTAAAATAAAGTATCAATAAATGTGATGAGGATTTATTTGAGTATAAATATTGTCTAGAAGATAATATTTGTATTTAAACTCACAGTTTTACTGTTGTAATAATAAAGTTGTAGTTGTTTCTGTACCATGTATTGACAACTCAGAATGGGTGATGTATACCTATTTTGGGGGCGTCACAGATCATGTGTTGTTATGTGTTGCTCCATGAAAAGAAGTTACAAGATTTGAAAAGAGTGGAAAGCTCAATCCTCGATTCATTGGGCCATTCGAAATCCTCGATCGAGTAAGAACGGTGGCCTATAGACTCGCCTAACCGCCAAGTATGTCTCGTGTTCATGACATTTTTCACATATCTATATTACGTAAATATGTGGAAGACCCGAACCACATTATTGATTTAGAACCAGACGAAATAGCGGAAGATTTAACGTATGAAGAGGTACCTGTTAAAATCTTGGAAAAGAAGGAACATATTCTACGCTCCAAGGTTATACAACAAGTCAAGGTTTTGTGGAGAAACCACGATGTTGAGGAAATGACCTGGGAGTTAAAATCCGAAATGAAATCAAGGTATCCTCACCTCTTCGACATACCAGGTACGTACACCAATTTCGAGGATGAAATTTCATAAGAAGGGGAAGTTGTAAGACCCCAACTTTTATGAATAAATATTTAATTTCTCGAAATATTTTTTTTAATATTATGGCGTGGATTTAGTATAATGTTATAGTTGTGGGTAATATTTATAAATTTTGTAAAGTAAGCAAGTTGTTATAAAATATTCGATTGGTCGGAGAATATTCATTTTACCAGGGAATATTCGTACGACGGCACAATCATTTGTGGACCCCACAACGGAACTATTGTCGGAGTTAGAAAATGACATAAATATCTTTTTATAAAAATAACGACGAGAGTTTTACCGTTAACTATTGAAATACTCGTTGATAAAAGCACAGTAATACGCGTGGTTGCATAGTAGCACACAATATTGTACAATATCTTGATTATTGATGCTTACGTGAGAAGTCACTCAGTTTTGTTCAATTATTACCACAGTAATTACTGTATAGTATCTCACATTATTGATTCAATTATTGTCACAGTATCATCTGCACAATATTTTATATTATTAAATCAATAATTGAGACAACAAAGTTATTCATATTATTATTTGCATTATTGACAATGTCTAAAAAGTTATGTCGAGGAAAGAGGTTTGGTCACCTAATTGCGCGCCAATAGGGAGAAATCCTTATCGGAGAGCCCCCTCTTTCCTGGGAATGATCTGGTTGTTAATATTGTGAGTTATAATATTAATGATAAATGTTGTTAAAAATGTGTTTTGTGAAGCCAAATGAGTTGAGATAAATAGAGGGGTTTTTATTGAAGTATTTGTTATAAATTTTGCTTATTATATGGACCCCCACTTACTCATTTTTCAAAATTATCAGGAGAAAGTTATCTCAGTTTTGTTTTATATATATATATATATATATATATATATATATATATAGAAGCGATCAAGAGCATTCCCCTTATCTAGCATTCTTCTTTAAATAGCACTCCTTTATTAAAACTACGTCGTTTTGGAGTTTTTTTAAAAAACAAGTAGGGTTGCGGGTGGCATTTTTATAAATAAAAGTAAAACAAGTGGGGCCACTCACTTTTAAAAATCTCCAAAAAATGACGTAATTTTAATAAAAGAGTGTTATTTAAGAAGAAATGCTAGATAATGGGAACGATCTTGATCTTACTCTCTCTCTCTCTCTCTCTCTCTCTCTCTATATATATATATATATATATATATATATATAAATATGTAAATAATGGGGGGGGGGGAGGGAATTGAAGTTCAATTCTTCCCCCCACCCCCCCACATCCCCCACCTACCTACCCACCCCACCCCAACCCCCAACCCCACCCCCACCCCCACCCCCCACCCCCCAACATTCCCTCTCAAAAAAATGATATTAAGCGATTATGTACCTCACCCACCCCACCCACTCACTCCTACCCACCTACCCCCACCCCACACCCCCACCCCACCACTCTCTCCCAAAATAAATTAATATTAAGCGATTATATATACACCATCAACCCTCTACCCCCACCCACCCAAAAAAAATAATAATCGTGTTTGGTGCGGTTACTGAGAGAGAGAGGAGTGCAATTGAATAGAATATGGGTTGAGAAATGGTTAACCAGTTAATTAACTATATTTGTTTTAAAAATATGAGTTCAAACTTTAACCAACCTGAATAAATAAAAATGGTTAACCGACCTATTTGGTTCCAGTTAATATAGTTTGGCCTGTGATTAAGCTACTTATATTGCTGCGTCTAGTTGACAGCAACAAAGCGAGCGATTCGGGCTAATTGTTTGGTTACAAATTCGGACAATTTGTTGTTGTCTTCTGTGGTGGATGCCGAGGAGGAGAACCGGGCAGGATTTTGAGGAGATTTAGTATATTTTTCCTTTTTCTTGTTTAATTAAATAAAGATTTTGTAAAAGAACTAATTAGTCTCTTCTCTTTTTTTAAAATAAATGAGTGTGCATTAATGATTAAGGGCTTGTGTTAGCTCTAGTAAGCATTAGTGATTATGCTGTAATGTGGGTTGCAAATTGGTAAAATAAAAAAATCAGTTTGATGAGTCTCTCTCTGCTTCCATTTTTAAAGTGTACGTAGTTTTTCAGAAATTGTTTTGTTCTTTTTAATTATATGTTATTTGTAAATTTTAAAGAGGAACAAAATATTATATAACTTCTCATTATTTGTGTAAATATATATTCTAAAATGAAAAGATTAATTAATTTATATCGGTAAATATTTAATGTAACATCTAATTATTTAACTACAAGTTCAAGAGAATTAGCCGATTGAAAAGTAAAATGCATGTTTGAGTACTTAAGTTCCTTGAAATTTAAATGGAAATTGCGCGCTGAACTTATATCAATAATGTCATTTACTGATCAATCACTATAATTCAATAACGTTGATATTGAAACTTAAAAAGTTTATCCACCACAATTATAATTTAGATTAGTTATTTTCTTATATTAAAGTGTGTAATTATTGATATAACTTGGCAAAAAAAAAAGTGTCTAATTATCAGTTTAAAGTAGGGATGAAAATTTAAATCGAAATCGATCCAATCGAATCGATCAAATTGCATCGAACAGGTTGATTTTTATTCGAATCACTAGCTTTGTCGGTGCGGTTTTGGTGCAAAAATAAAATAAAAAAGGAACCAGTGCGCTGTGATTTTAGTATTTACCTCTGAACTATCACTTACTACACCCGCATCACACCACACCACTTTTTCAATCGGCAGTGCACTAGTCCTTAAACCGCTCTATATATATTTATTTGTTTTAATTATATCTCCATATTTCGTACTTTTATTATTCGTATATAAATATTTTATAAATTAGTAGACAAACAAGCAATAATATTCTCAAAATAAAAATAATTTTAACTAATACTAATTTCAATTGTATTACTTTAATGTTACTTACACTTGGTTTGAATGACCGGAAAGGAAAGAAAAGTAATCATTTATTTTCTCCTGTGTATTTTTTTTTATTATAATGGAAAACGGTAGATTTCACCTTTACCTATTTTTCTGCAAGAAATTTCTTTCCTCAAAATCCATTCTGCATTTGTAACATGATTTTGCGTCATGAGAAAGTTTAGGTCTATTTTCCTACAAGAAAATATTTTTATTTTACTTTATTTTTCTGAAAAATCATTTTTAATATACAAAATTCTAGACATCCAAGCCTAAGAAGGAATAAAGGACAAAAGCCTTTTAAATTACTTGTGCTATACTCCTTTAGCCTCTCTTTCTGAGTTCTAAAATGAATGAAAAAAAAAAAAAATGGACGGAAAATTTAAGTTTTTTGATTCAATTTTATGTTTTCGAAGTTTTTAATAAGCGGAAAAGAAAAGAAATAGATAGAAAAATTTATTTACTTTTTCTCGCTAAAGTTTTCTCTCATTCAAAATTCTATTGATTTGGGCGGAAAAGAAATTAGAATAAGTAATATTTTTATAATTCTCATATTATCCTTAACTTTTAATATAATAAATTTTAAATTACAACTTATGTCCTCAATTTTAAATTTTCTATTCTTTTCTATTAAAAACTCGGAAAAATACAAAAGAAAAACTTTAAGTTTTCTATTTTTTTTTTTTTCTAATTTAAGTTTTCTATTCTTTCTTTTTTCATTCAAAACAGAAGCAGTGTTAGTTCCTTTAATAAGTATAACTACTTTAAGAGTTATGCATAAGTATTAAAAAATAATTATATAATATTAATTATTTATTTTATTTTATATTAGAAAAAGATAATATTATTTATTTGATAAAAATAATGAGAGAATTAAATTTATATTTAATACTTAAAATAATATTAGAAATTAAACAATTAATATTTATTTAAAATTCTTGAATTACTTGTAGTAAAAGATAAAAATATTTATTTAAAAATGACTCATATTAAAAAATGGTGGGAGTACAACTTTCGCTACTTAACAGGGACACAGGGGCAATTGCGTCTCCTTCTATCCCATGTCCATCCTATCCCATGTCCATCCGCTCCTCCGTGAAAACCATTATCATGCTTTTGATTCTTAGGCGGCTATTTGATTCATTGTGCTTTTTAGAGTAATGATATTTAGTTTTGTCGGTTATTTTGGTTACTTCATCCCCAAAAGAATATCTAAAAATACAATTTTTTTGTAAGTGAAGAGTAATTATATCATTTAGTGGGGTCTATTAATATAAAAAAATAAAAGTACTCATCACTCTATATAATCTTATGGGACATCATCATATTGACAAGAGAGAAAGAGATGATTTTAAATCTGAACCATGAAATAGAGAGTCTCCGTTTATTTGAAATAGAGAGGATTCCAGTCCGTCATCTTATAGGGTCACTAATGATAAATTTGAAATTTTTAATTCTCTTTCTTCTATTTTTTTTTTTAATATATGTGTATATTTTATTCATTCTTTTAGGGACGGAGAAAGTAATTAATATTGTTTTAATTCTTAAAAAGAGTATGATTTATATATATTAAGGACGTTTTTATTCTATAACTATACTTAAAATAATAAATTATCTATTTAAGAATGATACTATAGTAATAAAATTATAAGAGCAATTTAAAAATATTGCAATTATTGGAATTGCAGAGGACATATAAAATAGACTAGTGGAAACAGGAAATATCTACCATACATTTTAGTGGTTTGATGTATGGTACATCACTAGAAGTCAATTTTAAAATCAATATTATTTAGCGCGAATTGTATTTATAAATATTTTAATTTGGGATTAAATATATTTAAAAATATTTTAATTTGAGATTAATTGTATTTAGAAATATTTTAATTTTTAATAAAATCAAGCCGTATCTAAATATGATTAAACTGTACAAAATCAATCGGGTTACTGGTCGGATTGGATATTTCAATCAATTTTTGTCGGAAAATGATTTTAGACTCTATGCAATTAATATAGTAATTTGTAATCTCAATCACTTTGGGGCTGAATTATGAATTTACTTGATGTAAAAATTTGTGTTTAGCCCAAAATTATAAAATAGACTGAAACTTAAAAATCAACTATAATGCATGAATGTGGTGGACATCATTTTCTCAAGTATTATATAGAGTTGTAGTACCCGTCTCATTTAAGTTAATTGAAAAAAGAAGAAGAAAAAGATACTAAAATTGGGTTAAAAAGAAAAAGTAAATGTGTTTCTTACAATATTTCTCTTGAACTACCCTTTATTTCTTTATTTTACAGTTAAAAAGTATGGGGTACCTAAAGCAATAAAACTAAATAATAGACTAATAACTAGATATAAATTCGCGTTGCGGCGAGATTATTTAATATTTTAATAATAAATGTGTACATACAATTAATAAATTAAAATATAATAAGAATATAGTAGATTGTTGTTATGCGATGATAATATTTTATCAAGACAAAAGCAGATGAATATACATTGAAAAAGGGTAGTGTTGAGATAAAGTAGTGATTTTATTAAATAATAATTAAATTACAAAGGATAATATCAAAATAGTTGATATTATCAAAACAATTTAGATTTTTAATGATATAAGGGATTATAAATCTAAAAATTAAGAGAATGATATTATGCTATTAACTGTTTATATTTGTAGTGATTTAGAAGATTATAAATTCAAAAAATTAATTAATAGCATAAAGTAGTGGTTTTATTAAATAATAATCAAATTACAAAGGATAATATCAAAACAGTTTAGATTTGTAGTGTTTTAGAGGATTATAAACCTAAAATTTAGGTGAATGAATTAGGATTTGTTTTCATCCTCATTTGTTAGTTAGTTGGACAGTTTTGTTAAGAGTCTTAAGGAACATTAATTAAACAGGACACGTGTTGAATTGTGAGTATGACAGGTGTCAAGTTATGGTATCATTTACTGTGTTTTAGTATATATAATAGATACGGAATGCTGACAAACACAATAAAATTTAAATAAAAGACTAATCATGTGATAAAATATTAATAATAATATTAAATTATTATAAATAATTTTATTTCACCTGTTATTTTTGTAAAAATAAATATATAGCCATAAGGGACATGTGACAGTGTGATTGTCTGTCTTGACCACCCTTATTATTATTATTTGATTTTTTTCATTTGGGAGAATTAAATATTTTTTTCCTCAACTAATAACTTCAATTATGAAAAAAAAAATTATGGGCTACAAGGGTAAGACTCCAACTTTTATGAATAAAGATTAATTTCACTCGAAATATATTTTTAAATTTTATGGTGTGAATATAATATAATGTTATAGTTGTGGGTAATATTTACAAATTTTGCAAAGTAAGCAAGTGGTTATATAATATTCGATGGGTTGGGGAATATTCGTTTTAACAGGGAATATTCATGACGACTAAGACAATCATTAGTGGACCCCACAACGGAAGTATTATCGTAGTTAAAAGCCACATAATTATCTTTTATAAAAATAACGACGGAAGTTTTACCGTTAAACCGTTGAACTACCCGATAGTAAAAAAATACGATGTCTGGCTGTGGTTGCATAAGTAGACACCAGTATTGATTATTGATGCTTACGTGAGAAGTCACTCGGTTATACTCAATTATTACTATAAAGATAATGGCCGCATCATATCTCTCATATTATTGATTCAGTTATTGTCACAGTATCATCTGCATAATATGTTATATTATTAAATCATTAATTGAGACGAAAAAGTTATTCATATTATTAAATTGCAATATTTACAATGTCTAAAAGTTCTGTCAATGAGAGGTTTGGTCATCTAATTGCACGCCAATAAGGAGAAATCTTTATCGGAAAGCATCCTCTTTCCTGGGAACGACCTGGTTGTTAAATATTGTGAGTTATAATATTAATGATAAATAAGTTCGTGTTGATTAAAGATGAAATTGATAGTTCCATTGTGTTAGAATTATTAGTGTTGGTGGAATCGATATTTATTTCGATATTAATTGATGTCTGGAAGTTTTACTAACCAGTCGGGTAATTAATCGGATAAATGAGCAATTAATTGTTATTAATTCACATGATTATAACTATTTGTTCACATGTGTGTACTATTGATTCATATTCTTGTACTATTAGGGGAGTTGGTTCAAGATTGATAATACTTGTAATGACTAAGTTAAAATGGAGGTATAGATGGAGGTACTATATCTGTAATTCGTATTTTCACATGATTATAACTATTGATTCACATGATTGAACTATTGATTCACATTATTTACTATTAGGGGAGGTGGTGCAAGTTTGATAATACTTGCAAGACTAAATTAAAATGAAAGAAAAGTTCAAGGCATCAGATTGTAATATTTCGAGCCCAAAACGTGCAATTATCGAAACTATATTTTCCTATAAATAGAAGCTCATTCTTCCTTCATTTCTCACCAATTCACTAAAGCTATAGAGCAATTATTATAGAGAAAGAAGAAGAGAAGTCTCATCACCTCACTATTCTAATATCCAGCTTTTTCTAAGGTAAGGGTATTATTCTTTCGTAATCATGAAGAGAGCTTTCATTATTCCATTCTTTATTATTATGTTGGAATAATATGTCTATGCCAAGTACCGCATACATGGTTAAATTCTTCGTTATTCCATTCTTTATTATTATGTTGGAATAATGCAAGCACCGCATACATGGTGAAATTCTTACGTTATTTCATTCTTTATTATTATGTTGGAATAACTTGCATCATGCCAAGTACCGCATACATGGTGAAATTCTTTACGTTATTCCATTCTTTATTATTTCGTTAGAATATCCCATGCATGCAAGATTTACGCATGACTGGTTCCATTCTTTATTATTTCGTTGGAATATCCACATCCGTGCGGATTACGCATTTGATTCGGTTCCATTCTTTATTATTCATTGCTGAATATCCTCGCTTCATGCGGATTACGCATGACCTAGTTCCATTATTTATTATTCATTGGAATAACATGTCTACGCGACTACCGCATGCATGGTGAATTCTTCGTTATTCCATTCTTTATTATTCGTTGGAATAACCTTGTATATATGGATTATACAGATACATGGTGAATGATCCTTCGTATTCATTCTTTATTAAATTATAGAAATGATTTGTCTCACGTGGATTACCGCATGGCGGTGAAAATCCATTTGCGATTTCAGTATATTCTATTATATTAAATCGAGATATCATTTCCTTTGTAATCGCTACGAAATGTCATTTTATTTGGTATTTTTTACATTACGAGTTACTATTCATGGGTTACTATTCACCCGATTACTATTCACTCTAGTATTATTCACTCGGGTATTTGGGGCACTTTTCGTGTCGAAGTACTATTCACGAGTTACTATTCATGGGTTACTATTCACCTGAATTAATATTCACCCGAATATTATTCATTCGGGTATTTGGGGTACTTTTCATGTCGGGGTACTATTCACGAGGTACTATTCCCGAAGTACTATTCACGGGATACTATTCACCCAAAAAATATATTCTTTTTTGTCCAAATTATTTTTGGTACATGAATATTATTACTGAATTTTACTCTACAAAGCAGTATCATGTTGACAATTTAGATGTTATTGATTTCTGGATAAATTAAATTATAAATCTTTAAAATTTATCCTTGAACTTGTTTTAGTGAATTATTATGTCATTGTCATCATCCTCATGCTTATATTGTGATGAAAGTCATCTTTGGCTTACGTGCATTGATGGACTTGGTATGATTATGAACAGGGATTATTCGGTATAATTATGATCGTAATGTGACGAATGATGTGGTAAAAGTCCTCATTGGTCTGTAGTTCATTGATGGACAGTTGTTGGTATGATTATAACCAGGGATTATTCGGTATAATCATGACCATTGATGATTACATGAATATCCTTTGTTGTGGTGCATGGATGATTAGATTTTATTTATTAAGCTGAGTCTCAACGATAAAGTTGATGAAAAACTTTTTAAATCATAGAAGATAGTAGATTTTATGCTCTACTTGACTCTTCTAATGGATTGCTTATTTCCGTTGCAGTTGTTGCAATTAAACTTGTTGTCTATTGTATTCTATCAGTTGTTATACTGTTGAAGGCTAAGGATAATTTATTCTGCATTATCTTAGTCATAATATTTCTATCTTGGGCTAGTTAAGCTCACCCTTTCTTTCATTGTTCTCTTGTGAAATGAGAATATCACTTGGGACGAGTCGGGGAATGGAGTGATGGTCCGGGATAAATGGCTTTAGTAGTCCTCACTATTCTACAGAATAATGTGATAATAATTCTAATGAGGACACCATTGAGTGTGGATATTGTCTAGATGACAATATTCTTGTTTAAACTCTCAGCTATGTTTTGTCGTATTTTACACGACTGTTGTATAATTAAGTTGTATTTGAATTTTGTACCATATATTTGGAGACTCAAGATGGGTGATGTATACCTTTTTTTGGGGCTTCACAGTTGGTATCAAAGCTTAGGGATATGATCTCTAGCTGAGATGTGAGACAAGAACTAGGAGGGGAGAGACGGGGAATTCCTTCGCTAGTATGACCTACCTAAGTTTATTTGTTATTTAATTGGTCGGTCAGAGTATACGGATAATATGTGATATGTCAATTAACCCTTGTTTTGTGACAGTGTTTGAAAATGGCATCCGAAAATGTTGAGATAAGCAATGAAGCACATGAGACCGTTGAGTCACCAACGATCAATACCCAGGATAATGTGCAACAGAAGACAATAATTCTCAGGTAAAAAATAACACCGATCATATGATGAACGATGGGATGTTTAGAGGCTTTATGCAATTCATACAACATCTGGCGAGAGAGACTCCTGTTCAAAATGCAGGTGGAAACACTGGCAACTCTCGGGTGGTCACTGCTAAGCAGTTCAAGGAGCTGGGACCGCCGGAGTTTTTGGGAAAGCCAGAACCACTTAAGGTAGAGACATGGTTAAAGCAGATCACCAAGATATTTGATGTCTTGGGATGCTTCGAGGAGCAAAAGTTTCCCTTTGCCACCTTTATGTTGCGTGAAGAGGCAGATTACTAGTGGGAATCAGAAACGCACTCCTGACGATGCACTCAAGATGTCTTGGGAGAAGTTCCAAGAGCTGTTCAACGACAAGTACTTTCCTGAAATTATTCGTCACATGAAGGAGGTGGAGTTTATCAAGTTGGAGCAAAACAATATGACTGTGTCGCAATACGAGGCTAAGTTTGCGGAGTTATCTCAGTTTGTATCCCATTTGGTCGATAATGAGGAGTGAATGACGCGAATGTTTCTAAGAGGTTTGAAACCCGATATACGTCAATACATCATTTCTCATAAACTTTGTTTATATTCAGATGTTGTGAATAGGTCTCAGTTATTGGAGCGCGATAATGAGTCAGCAAAACCAAAAGGCAACGACCAACAACACGATAATAATCGTCTCTAGGTGGCAACGACCATCGTAACAATGATAACCATCATGGGGAAAATTATCATGCCAAGAATGGTAACCACTTTGCCAGTAATCATGGCCAAGATAATAGAATCGAAATTTCAAGAAGAGAAGGTTCAACAATGATGGAAAGACAAAAGACCAAAGACCGTTAAGGAAGGAGAATGACCGTTATCGATATTACAAATGCGGGGGAGGAACACATCATCCAAGTCATACGATGCGATCCAAAGCATGTTACAATTGTGGAAAAGAAGGTCACCTAGGCCCGATTTTGTCGTGCACCAAAGTCAAGTCCAAATTGGGGACGGTGGCACCAAAGGCGGATCTGGACAAAACAAAGTCGGTGGTTTCAAGAAGAACATTTTTTGTGACTTCTCAAAAAGCGAGTAACCCGAACGAAGTTAGCACGAGTTAGTTAATTATAAATTCTTACGAAGTCTATACCTTATTAGATACCGATTCTACCCATTCTTTTATCTCTCTTGCTTGTGCTCAACGTTTAAATTTGACTCCGGAGAAATTAGACTTTGACTTATCGGTTGAAACTTCGTTAGTAGAAACCTTCATTTCATGTGCTATCCAAGTCTTGGATGAGAGTCACAGTTTTGAAGGATATTTCTATTATTAATAAATTTCCTGACGTATTCTTGAAGACTTCTTAGCCTACCCCTAGATCGTAAAATCGAATTTTGTATTGACCCCAGTACAAAACCCATTTCTAAAACCCTTAAATATTTCTTCAACCAAAACGAACGTATAATGCGCCAAAGACATTGGCTCGAGCTGTTAAAGATTACAATAATACCATTCAATACCATCGTAGAAAAAGCGAAAGTGGTAGCTGATGTGTTGAGTAGATGATCGTATGCATTTACGAGTGCGACGTTGTTAACACAAAAACCCATTTTGTATAACTTACAAATGATGAAGATAGAGTTAAAGACTCTAAGGACCCACGTGGTGATATCAAATATATGAGTAGAATCGACTTTAATCGATTAAAGCCGTGCAAGCTACATAGTTAGAGCTGATGAATGTGAAGAAGAAGGTTCAAGAGGCGTTATTCTAGAAGCAAGAATCGATGAAGAGAGAAAATCTTAACCCTTGATTTTATTGACCCATTTGAAATCCTCGATCGAGTAGGAATTGTGGCCTATAGACTCATTTTACCGCCAAGTATGTCGCGTGTTCATAACGTTTTTCACGTATTGTTGTTAGTAAAAACTTAGTCTTGGGGGACTTTGGAGCCAAATTTCAGAATAATTAATGAATCTGAAAAATTATGAAATCATGGGGGTTTTATAGAGCATGTAAGCTTTCCATAGCCTCGAAAACGGACTAATTCCGATAACATATGAAGAAGTTATGAAGATTTGAAGTATGTGTGTCAAAAGTTGCAAAATCTGGAAAATTAGAGCTAAGTGCCAAAGGTCGAGCGCCTAGGCACTAGGCTCGGTGCTTAGAATCTGTTCTTGGATGCCTAGGCGCTTGCCCAAGGACAAATTTGGGCGCCTAGGCGCTGGTCAAGTGTTAAGCCAAAATCTATCCGGACGTCCTTTAGTAAATTGAGCATAACATTTTCATACAAACTCTGATTGAGGTGATTCAGGATGATTCAGAAAGATAACGAGTAGACCTAAAACTTTCATTCTTTATATTTTGAGATTTGAGGTCGGTATAAAGGCCTAAAATGGCTATTTTAGGGACTGATGTGCATTCAGAGGCAATCGGAGGACATCGGGCATGGACGTATGCAACATGTAATGTTTGTAGGGATTCGGTAGAGAAACGCACAGCGGAATATAAAACTTTATAAAGCAATTTCTGAAACCCAACACAGGATCCATGCGAAACAAATTTAATTCAGTGGTTTAGAATTTACACCGATAATAAAAAACTCTGAAATCGCTTCGAATCTCTAACGTAATCCGAAAGAACTACGCCTCTACGGTATCCACACGAACGCCCGTGAATCTTCGCACGATTCTCTAATAAAGGGAGTCTGCGGTACTAGCCACCAAAAGGAATGGATTTTCTGTTTTTCTCTAGTCTCTCTCTAAGAGCGGTTAGGGTTTTTGTTTTGATTAACTTTCCAAAGACGCTGATATATCATATATATAGCAATAAATCGGAATTAATCAAAACCCTAATCTAATTAAAATAAAATCCGAATTTATATATATATATATATATATATTATCTTAATTAAGTCTTACTTAATTAATATATATACATATACAATCATCCTTTTAATTTAAATTGTGATTTAAATACTATCAATTATATTGATATATTTAAATCCTTACAATTTAAATTAATTCCCTTTAATAACGTTTCTATGTGTGTGACTTATAAGTTATTATTACGTTGGCAATAATTTTAAAATCATATTATAAAATTATAAGCAGTGAAAGCGGCATCTAGTAATGCATCATCGCTACCCAAGTAATAATAAGATTGATGATTCGGTGCAACCTTTTCATGACCAATGTTTCAATGTAATTTAATCCTTTTAACCTTAATATCCTAGATTAAACTCGAGTCATGGAATGTGTCATACTCTTCATAATTTAATCTGAAGTTTTCTTGATCAATGAGTGACTATATGAAACAAATCACTATTTGAGCATGGCCATGCATTTCATAGTCCTACTCACCAAGAGGCCTATGGATATCATCCCTAATATATAGGAGGGTTAAATTCCATCTAGATCACTCATATTCCTCACACGATTCATGATGTACCCAATAATCACCTTTATAGTCCACCCCTATTAAAGGTGACATTTGATGATATCAAAGTACATAAATTCCGTGTAGTAATATAGTAATTTGGTGTCGAGGACCATTACATCATTGTCACTATGAGAATTGCTAATGACACTTCGCATAATGCTCCACATAGAATTCTCATGGTGGGTCTATCCAAGACATCGTTCTCAACATGTACTCTACGCATTGACTTAATATCTCATATATTTATGACCAATGAGATTTGGTCATCAGTCAATCCACATACTAGTCTCAATGCATCATTGTTGTCCCACCAACAATGATACTTGACTAGGGACATTTAAGAACAATGATACTAATTATAATTATATAATCTCATGTTCAAGTCACATACTTGAAACTATATAATTTGTATCACTATTCTAAGGAATTTTATTATATTAACAATTATATTACGCAGTAAATAAAACCATAATAAAATCATTTATTTATTCAGTCAAATATAATATCAAAATGTTAAGCAATTATATCAAATAATTGGCCTCTAGGGCATAAACTCTAACAATGTTTTCGACGATAAAGGTATTCAAGGTATCCTCACCTCTTCGACATACCAGGTACGCACCCTAATTTCGAGGATGAAATTTCATAAGAAGGGGAGGTTGTAAGACCCCACCTTTTATGAATAAAAATTAATTTCTCTCGAAATATATTTTTGAATATTATGGTGTGGATATAATATAATATTATAGTTGTTGGTAACATTTACAAATTTTGGAAAGTAAGCAAGTGGTTATATAAAATTCGATTGGTCGGGAAATATTCGTTTTAACAGGGAATATTCATACGACGACACAATCATTGGTGGACCCCACAACGGAAGTATTGTCGTAGTTAGAAAACGACATAATTATCTTTTTATAAAAATAACGGTGGATGTTTTATCATTAAACTATTGAACTACCCGGTAGTAAAAGTACAGTAATACGCGTAGTTGCATAGTAGCACACGGTATTGATTATTGATGCTTATGTGAGAAGTCACTCAGTTATACTTAATTATTGCTATAGTAATTGCTGCATCATATCTCTCATATTATTGATTCAATTATTGTCACAGTATCATCTGCATAATATGTTATATTATTAAATCAATAATTGAGACGACAAAGTTATTCATATTATTAAATTGCAATATTTACAATGTCTAGAAGTTTCATCAAGGAGATATTTGGTCATCTAATTGCTACCAATAAGGAGAAATCTTTATCGAAAGCCCCTCTTTCCTAGAGAACGAATTCGGTTGTTAAATATTGTGAGTTATAATATTAATGATGAATAAGTTCGTGTTGATTAAAGATGAAATTGATAGTTCCATTGTGTTGGAATTATTAGTGTTAGTGGAATCAACATTTATTTCGATATTAATTGATGTCTGGAAGTTTTACTGACCAGTCGGGTAAGTAATCGGATAAATGAGCAATTAATTGCTATTAATTCACATGATTATAACTATTTGTTCACGTGTGTATACTATTGATTCACATTCTTGTACTATTAGGGGAGTTGGTGCAAGATTGATAATACTTGCATGACTAAGTTAAAAATGGAGGTATAGATGGAGGTACTATACTGTAATTCGTATTTTCACAAGATTATAACTATTGATTCACATGATTGAACTATTGATTCACATTATTTACTATTTAGGGGAGGTGGTGCAAGTTTGATAATATTTGCAGGACTAAATTAAAAATGAAAGAAAAGTTGAAGGTATTGTACTGTAATATTTTGAGCCCCAAAATGTGAGACCCCAGATTTTATGAATAAAGATTTAAATTTCTCGAAATATTTTTTTTAATATTATGGTGTGGATTTGTTATAATGTTTTGGTTGTGGGTGATATTTATAAATTTTGCAAAGTAAGCAAGTTGTTATATAATATTCGATTGGTCTGGGAATATTCTTTTTGTTTGGGAATATCCACGAATTGACAAGACAATCATTGGTGAACCCACAACGGAAGTATTGTCGTAGTAATAAAACGACAGAATTATTTTTATGAAAATAACGGCGGAAGTTTACCGTTAAAACTGTTGAACTACTCGGTAGTAAAAGAACAATAATACGCGTGGTTGAATAGAAGCACACGGTATTGGTTATTGATGCTTACGTGATAAGTCATTCAGTTATACTCAATTATTGCTATAGTAATTGCTGCATCATATCTCTCATATTATTGATTCGATTATTATCACAGTATCATCTGCATTATATGATATATTATTAAATCAATAATTGAGACAACAAAGTTATTCATATTATTAAATTGCAATATTTATAATGTCTAGAAGTTCTGCCAAGGAGAGGTTTGATCACCTAATTGCGCGCCAATAGAGAGAAATCCTTATTGGAAAGCCCCCTCTTTCCTGGGAACGACCTAGTTGTTAAATATTGTGAATTATAATATTAATGATGAATAAGTTCGTGTTGATTAAAGATGAATTTGATAGTTCCATTGTGTAGGGATTATTTGTGTTAGTAGAAATCGACATTTATTTCTATAATAATTGATGTCTGGGGGTTATATTGATAAACCGAGTAATTAATCGGGTAAATGAGCAATTAATTGCTACTAATTCACATGCTCATATAACTATTTGTTTACATGTGTGTACTATTGAATCACATTCTTATACTATTAGGGGAGTTGGTGCAAGATTGATGATACTTGCATACTTAAGTTAAAAATGGAGGTATAGATGCGTGTACTATATCGTAATTAATTTTTTACATGTTTAGAACTATTGAGTCACATGATTTACTATTGATTCACATGATTTACTATTAGGGGAGGTGGTGCAAGTTTGATAATACTTGGATGGTGAATTAAAAATGAAAGAAAAGTCAAGGTATCAGATCTTTGTAATTTTTCGAGCCCCAAAATGTGCAATTATCGAAACTATATTTTCCTATAAATAGAAGCTCATTCTTCCTTCATTTCTCACCAATTCACTAAAGCTTTAGAGCCATTATTATAGAGAGAAATTATAGAGAGAAAAAAGAAGAGAAGTCTGCTACATTTCAATTCCAGTATCCAGTTTCTTCTGAGGTAAGGGATATTATTTGTTGTACCCGTAAGGGGTATTATTTATTTCATATTCATGAAGAGAATTTTTGTTATTCCATTCTTTATTATTCTGTTGGAATAACTTGTATACGCGGACTACCCTATAATTGGTGAAATTCTTCTGTTATTCCATTCCTTATTATTATGTTGGAATAACCTGTTTATGCGAAGTACCGCATACATGGTGAAATTCTTCTATTATTTCATTCTTTACTATTTTGTCAGAATATCCTGTCTCTGCGTTTTACGCAGGACCTGGTTCCATTATTTATTATTTTGTATTTATTATTCTGTCGGAATATCCTGTCTGTGTGTTTTACGCTGGACCTAGTTCCATTATTTATTTTTCCGCATTTATTATTCTCATTTGGAATATCACGTCTCGTGCCTTTTACGCTTTGGGACTGGTTCCATTATTTATTATTACATTGGTAATAACCCGATGCATGCGGGTCTCTATCGCATGCATGGTGAATCCTTTTGTTATTCCATTCTTTATTATTCTGTTGGAATAACCTGTCTATGTGGATTACCACATGCATGGTGAATGATCCTTTATATTCATTCCTTATTAAATTGTGGAAATGATCTGGTTACGTTGATTATGATGAGAGTCATAATAAAAGCTTTGGACTGATGAAAATCATAGGTATATGAAGTATTAGTAAGTGTTATGATGAGTTATGTTGGTTATTATGTGAAAACATGAAAGTTTCTTAGAAATCACAAAGGGTTGAAAATCAGATTTTGGTGAAAATGGAACATGAAATTCAATTGACCATATCTCCTATTATATTTTGAATTTTTGAGTGTGGTTAAGTTCTAGAGTTAGATCTATGAGTTTTGTAGCATCTCCAACTGGAATCACTGGAAAAGGTGTTGTAGATTTTCTTGTGGACTGATTTTAGCAAAGGAGTCAAAAGCTAGAAATTACCGAAATGCTACTGTCCAGATTTTATAAGGGCTGTTTCGGCCACTTAAATTGTGATAAAAATTCTGGCCTTTTTGGGACATGAAAGTATATGGTATAAAGAACCTCCTGTCCAAAAATGAGCTCATTCCGACTTAAAATGAGCAAGTTATGACTATTTCAATATTTAGGTTTTTTCGACGAAAAATGCTATAACCGGAGTTCTATAACTCTGATGAGCACGACATTTAAACTGGAGGCTCATGTTAACATGTGTAAGATCCTGCCAAGATTTGGGATTTTTTGGAGTTAAACTTGAGGTAGCTAATTTCTTAAGGAATTAATTGGAAATTGATTTTTGAAAAATAGTAAATGAATTTTAAAAATTCCGAGAAAAATATATGTTCATTATGGGACTATATTATACTAAATCCCAGAAAAAAAATATTTTTGGGACTGATTGGTATTTTTCATGAAAATAGTTTAGTTACGAACATATAAGTTAAACATGTTACGTGAAGTAACAAAGTTGGAAAATAGGATTTTATGACTTGGAAATCCTATATAAGGTATATGTAGATTGTTGATAAGGGATTTGATCATTGGTGATGAAATCTTATGAGTATGGCATTTTTGAATGATTAAATACATTATTTGATAAAGTGTAAATAATTGAAATAAATTGTTTATAAGTTTAAGTGGTGATTAAAATATTGTTATAATATTAACAATATTAGATTATGAGTTATTTAAGTGATGGATAATATTTGGATAAAATTAAAGTCTTTAATATTTATCCTTGTTTTAGTTTGATTAATGCTTATATCATCATCATCATCCTCACGCTTATATGGTGATGAAAGTTATCTTCGGCTTACGTGCGAAGATGGACTGTTGTTTATGAATTATATATCTTTTCGCCACGTGCAAAGATGGATTGTTGATTATTGGTTTTATTGTTGTATATCTTTGGCTTACGTGCAGAGATGGACTTGGTATGATTATGACCAGGGATTATTCGGTATAGTCATGACCATTGATGATTTAAAGAATATCATGCTCTACTTGACTTTTCTATTGGATTGCTTATTCCTCTGCAGTTAAACTTGATGTCTATTATATTTTATCAGTTTAACATTGTTGAAGACTAATGATAATTTATTCTGCATTATCTTAGTCATAATATTTCTTACTGGGCTAGTTGAGCTCACCATTTCCTTCACTGTTCCCTTCAGGAAATGAGAATATAATTTGGGATTTAGTCGGAAGCCTGAGTGACGGTCCAGATGATAACATTAGTAGTCCTCACTATTCTGTTAAATAGCGTGACAATAAATTTAATGAGGACATCATTGAGTTTGTATACTGTCTAGATGACAATATACGTATTAAAACTCTTAGATTATGTTTTGTCGTATTTTACACGACTGTTGTATAATTAAGTTGTATTTGAATTTTGTACCATATATTTGGCGACTCAAGATGGGTGATATATACCTATTTTGGGGGCGTCACACAAAACGTGCAATTATAAAAACTATATTTTCCTATAAATAGAAGCTCATTCTTCCTTCATTTCTCACCAATTCACTAAACCTATAGAGTAATTATTATAGAGAGAAATTATAGAGAGAACGAAGAAGAGATGTCTGCCACCTCACTATTCTAGTATCCTATTTGTTCTAAGGTAAGGGGTATTATTTCTTTCGTATTCATGAAGAGAGCTTCTGTTATTCCATTCTTTATTATTATGTTGGAATAACCTGTCTATGTGAAGTACCGCATACATGGTGAAATTCTTCTGTTATTCCATTCTTTATTATTATGTTAGAATAACCTATCTATGCCAAGTAACCGCATACATGGTAAAATTCTTACGTTATTCCATTCTTTATTATTATGTTGGAATAACTCATACATGCTTGATCGCACTCCGTGGTGAAATTCTTCTATTATTCCATTCTTTATTATCTTTGTTGGAATATCACATGCGTCATGCGGTAATGCATTACCGGTTCCATTCTTTATTATTCTATTGGAATATCCTGCATACGCGATTACGCGTGACACCGGTTCCGATTCTTTATTATCCTATTGGAATATCCTATTCATGCGGATTACGATAACTCAGTGAATTCTTTCGTTATTCCATTCTTTATTATTCATTGGAATAACTCGCCTCATGTGGATTAACGCATGCATGGTGAATGATCCTTCAGATTCATTCTTTATTAAATTGTAGAAATGGTAGTGCATCTCACGGATTACCGCATATCGGGTGAAAATCTATTTCTGATTTCATATATTCTATTATACTCGTCTGAGATATCATTTCTTTTGTAATCATCATGAAATATCATTTTATTTGGTATTTTTTTGTTACGAGTTACTATTCACAGGTTATTATTCACTCTGGTATTATTCTCTCGGGTATTCGGGGTATTTTTCGTGTCAGAGTACTATTCACGAGTTACTATTCACGGGTTACTATTCACCCAAATTACTATTCACCCGAATATTATTCATTCGGGTATTTGGGGTACTTTTCATGTCGGGGTACTATTCACAAGGTACTATTCCCGAAGTACTATTCACGGGATACTATTCACCCGAAAAATATATTTCTTTTTTGTCCAAATTATTTTTGGTACATGAATATTATTATTGAATTTTACTCTACAAAGCAGTATTATGTTGACAATTTGGACGTTATTGATTTCTGGATAAATTAAATTATAAATCTTTAAAATTTATCCTTGAACTTGTTTTATTGAATTATTATGTCATTGTCATCATCCTCATGCTTATATTGTGATGAAAGTCATCTTTGGCTTTTGTGCATAGATGGACTTGGTATGATTATGATCAGGGATTATTCGGTATAATCATGACTGTAATGTGACGAATGATGTGGTAAAAGTCCTCATTGGCCTGTAGTTCATTGATGGACAGTTGTTGGTATGATTATGAGTAGGGATTATTCGGTATAATCATGACCATTGATGATTACATGAATATCCTTGGTCATGGTGTATGGATGATTTGATTTTATTTGTTAAGCTTAGTCTCAGCGATAAAGTTGATGAAAAACTTTTTAAATCATAGAAGATAGTAGATTTTATGCTCTACTTGACTCTTCTAATGGATTGCTTATTTCCGCTGCAGTTGTTGCAATTAAACTTGTTGTCTATTGTATTCTATCGGTTGTTATATCTTGTTGAAGGCTAAGGATAATTTATTCTCGCATTATCTTAGTCATAATATTTCTCATTGGGCTAGTTGAGCTCACCCTTTCTTTTTCATTGTTCTCTTGTGAAATGAGAATATAATTTGGGACGAGTCGGGGAATGGAGTTATGGTCCGGATATATATATATATATATATATATATATATATATATATATATATATATGCATGTGATAAAAAGGGACGGAAGTGGGCAAAATTATCTGAATGCATTGTTTTATTTCTAAGAGTGGTTGGTGGAGAATTCTTCCTGCAAACCATATTCCAAAAGGTGGACCCTCACCTATAAGGAAAAATGAGAAGCTAGGCATGAAAGTTTGGCAGAGTTAGGCTTGTTTATTTGATTTTTTTTTAAAGTTACACTATAAATAGGGGTTAACCCTCCTTCCTAATTAAACACACTTTTAATATCAGAAATTCTTATTCTATAGTATTGTGAGTATTTTTCTTGTGTATAAGAATACTTTGAGTGTAGCTTTTTGTGCAAGATTTTCTCAAAATAATATTCGATATTCCAGTTAAATCCAGTTTCTACTAAGGTAAAGGATATTATTTTATTTCAATACTCGTAAGAAATATCATTTTCTTTTATACTCCATATTATGTAAGTGAAATTATTTCATTTCATATTCCTAAATTTAAACTTACTATGCTTAGTATTGCTTCTATAATTTCTGAAATGATTAGAAATTCCTTAAATTTTGTGCTTCATCTAATATCATTTCACTGAAATATTGGTCTGAATTTTCTTATTAAATTTTAATCTTTTCATATCTGGGTACTATTCATGGGCACTATTTATACGGTACTATTCATACGGTACTATTCACGAGTACTATTCACAACAGAATTTAATTTTCTTTCCTGTCTAAATTATTTTTGATACATAAATATCATTCTTGAATTTTACTTCATAAATAGTTATCATGTTGACAATTTGGAAATTTTGAACTCTGGATACATTGAATTATAAATATCTAATATTTATCATTTATCTCACTTGATTGAATCTTTATATCATTGTCATCATCCTCATACTTATATTGTGTTGAAAGTATCTTTGGCTCGTAGTGCGAAGATGGACTTTTGAGTGGTATGCTTATGACTAGGAATTGTGTATTGGTATAATCATAACATTTAATTTTACAGATAAGGTTTGTGGTGAAAGTTCTCTTTAGCCCGTAGTGCATAGATGGACATGTATTTGGCATGATCATGATCACTGGTGATACTAACAAATATCCTTGGCCCGTAGTGCATGGATAATTCGTTGATTTGAAATATTTATTAATTGGTGTTACAGGGATAAAATATTGATGATGGACTTTTAAATCATAGAAGATAGTAGATATCATGTTCTATTTGACCCTTCTAATGGATTGTTGATTCCGCTGCAGTTATGATCTAAAACTTGTTGTCTATTGTATTCTATCAGATTTTTTCCTGTTGAGGATTAAGGATAATTTATTCTACATTATCTTAGTCATAATATTCTTTACTGGGCTAGTTGAACTCACCCTTTTCCTTTTGGTTCCATTATTCTTTCAGGAGTTGAAAATGTAGCTGAGACTAGTCGAGGAGTGGAGTAGTGGTCCAAGATGATTATTTTAGTAATATTCACTATTTTGTAAAATAGTGTGACAAGAATTATAATGAGAATTTACCTGAGTTTGGATATTGTCTACGAGATAATATTTGTATTGAAACTCACAGATCATGTTTTGTCATATTTTATGCGACAATTAATATTTGTAAAATTAACGTTTGTATTTGAATTTTATACTATATATTTAACGATTCAAAATGAATTATGTGGACCTATTTTGGGGCCTCACAATAACTATGAAAATTAAGTAGAACATTTACATTACTCATTATTATGAAATGTTATGAAAGATAACTAAAAGAAGATGATTAGAGAAAAGAGAGTATTTTCATCATCTTTTGTATCACCCTCCATCACTTTACAATTGTCATATTTATAGAAGTAAGATCATCAATACTACTATTAAGTTACAAAACTAAAGAGTCATGAGTTACAAAACTCAATGAACATGGGAGTTACATGTATCTAGACATCCATTATATTATGAATCTAGACATAATTTATAACACTCCCCCTTGGATGTCTATTGTATAGTTATACGCATTGAAAACTGCCTCATTAAAAACCTTACCAGGAAAAACCCAATGGGAAAAAAACCTTGGTTAAGGAAAAAAGAGTGCAGCGCGTATTAGCTCCCCCTCATGAATGTATCCTTAAGTTCTTCAGCTATTGCATTCCAATATTGCGACGCAATCCTTCAAACGTTGCAGTTGGTAATGCTTTGGTGAACAAATCTGCTAGATTATCTTTTGAGCGAATTTGCTGAACATCAATGTCACCACACTTATCAAGGTCATGTGTGAAAAAGAATTTTGGTGAGATGTTCTTTGTTCTATCTCCTTTGATGTATCCTCCTTTTAATTGAGATATACATGTTGCATTGTCTTCATACAGAATGGTTGGAGTTCCTCTGCTGGAGGATAAACTGCATGTTTCACGAATATGTTGAGTCATTGATCTCAACCACGCACATTCTCGACTTGTTTCATGGATTGCAAGTATTTCAGCATGATTAGATGAAGTGGCAACTAATGTTTGCTTTATAGATCTCCATGATATAGCAGTATCACCACACATAAAAAGACAACCTATTTGAGATCGACCTTTATGTAAATCAAATAAATACCCTGCATCAGCATATCCAACTAATTTATGATTATCATTATTTGAATAAAATAAGCCCATATCTATAGTTCCTCGTAGGTAACGAAAAATATGTTTAACCCCATTCCAATGTCTCCGGGTAGGAGAAGAGCTATATCTTGCTAACAAATTCACAGAGAATGCTATATCAAGTCGTGTATTATTATCAAGATACATTAATGCATCAATTGTGTGACACCCCCAAAATAGGTCCACACGACCCATTCCGAGTCGCCAGATATCATACTATAAAAATCAAATACAAACTTCATTTATCTGTTCGTTGAATCACAAATGAAGAATCGACCAAAGTTAAACTGTGAGTTTTAATACAAATATATGTAACTCTCATGGTGCCTTAACCACAACCTTACAATGGTACCTTACATAAAAGTACAGTCCATAACTGTTTTAGAAATTAAAATCTTTGGGAAGTGCTCAAGGAAACCTCCGTACATGGGAGGCCATGCGTCTAGGTTGTGATAGATATCATATGTCCACAGAATTATCCTTGGTTGACCCAATAGTCCCCAAAGAAAAATAAGAAAATTGCTATCATCTTCTTTCCAATGGTGAGTCTTCTCTTGACATATAATTATCTCCGTTGTCTCCAAGTGAGAATTATATTTCAAATAAACTCCAAGATTATATAGGTAGTGCTCGTTGATATACTCACCAAGTGGATGTGAATAACCATGTCTTATGATAACACGAGATTTTATGTCATTAGACATCTTTTATGATAGTGGCAAAACACCCTTCCAAAGTTGGGTTCACCTCACCCTATTCGGTTCACCAAAATTAAATATCAAATAACGTATACAATACGACACACTTATCTAAAGTTCTCAATAAAATTATTTTCATACTATTTAAGGAGAACCTCAACAACAACTATAGACCAATCGCTCTATTCACTGTTACCCCGCCGACCCAACCTACACTCTTATTACCTAAAAGGAATTGTGAAGCAAAAGGGTGAAGACAACTAACTAGCCCAAAAGAATATCATGACTAAAGATAATTTACATCATCAATAGCCTTCATCAGTAATAAATCAGAGATTTAGAACATATGATAGATGATAAAACTTTTCAACCATAGTTGCAGCGGAACGAACATTCCATTAGAAGAGTCAAATAGACCATCAGATCTATTATCTTCTCCATGTTAAAAGTCCACCAATAATGTTTTATCCCTGTAAAATCAATCAACAATTCCTATCCACAATCATATGAATAACTCATAATCATAATTGTGATTCTAAATTCCTCTTCGCACCCAGGACAAAGATAATTTTCATCACCTATCTTCACCTGAAACATCAAAAATCATGGTTATACCAAATCACAATTCCCGCTTTCATAATCATCTTAATAAATTCATCTTTCACACTACTACCAAAGATATTCATTAACAATTCATCTTTGCACTACAGGCCAAAGATATACAACTGTATTATAGAAGAGTCAAGTAGAGCATGATATTTACTATCTTCTACGAATTAAAAGTGTATTATTAATATGTTATCACTGAGACTCAGCTTAATAAATAATCCACATCATTGAATCATCCCTGCACTACAGCCAAGGATATTCACTAGTATTACGACCACGAATTATCTATACACTACGGGCCAAGGATATTCGTGTTTTAAACAATGGTCATGATATATACCGAATAATCCCTGTTTATAATCATACCAACAATTGTCCATCAATACACGTAAGCTAAAGATATACAATTGTGAAATCAATAATCAACAGTCCATCTTTGCACGTAAGCCAAAGATGACTTTCATCACAATATAAGCATGAGGATGATGACAATGATATAAACATTAATCAAACGAAAACAAGGATAAATATTAAAGACTTTAAATTTATCCAAATATTATCAATCACTTAATAAACTCATAATCTAATATTATTAATATTATAACAATATTTTAATCACTTCTTAAACTTATAAACAATTTATTTTAATTATTTACACTTTACCAAATAATGCATTTAATCATTCAAAATGCCATACTCATAAGATTTCATCACCAATGATCAAATCCTCATCAAAATCAGATATACCTTATATAGGATTCCCAAGCCATAAAATCCTATTTTTCAATTTTGTTACTTTACATAACATATTTAATTCATTTACTCATAACTAGTTTATTTTCATGAAAAATACCAAATTAGTCCCAAAAATATTTCTTTTCTGGGATTTAGCAGAATATAGTCCCATATTGAACATATATTTTTCTCGGAATTTTTAAAATTCATTTACTATTTTTCATATGGCCAAAACTACTGAATATTTAGACCGAATATTTAGACATTTATCATAAATTGTACTTTTGTCCAAAAATTCTGAAATTTATAGGGTATACTCCTGTTATATATATATATATACTCCCAATAAAAATTTCACCAATTTTGGAGTTAACCACAAGGAGTTATAAGGGTTTACTTTTAAAATAGTCTTTTCCCATAAAATTCATAACTCCTAATCTATAAATCCAAAAATTGCCATTGTTGGACACAATCTAGAAAACTAATCAAATTATCATTTCAAATTTTTCCAGAATTTTTGAGGGTCAGAAAAATTATGAAACTATAAATGGATTTTCGTCCGCCATGCGGTAATCCACGTAGACAGATCATTTCCACAATTTAATAAGAAATGAATACGAAGGATCATTCACCATGCATGTGGTAATCCACACAGACAGGTTATTCCAACAGGATAATAAAGAATGGAATAACAGAAGAATTCATCATGCATGCGATAGGATCGCAAAGACAAAAGTTATTTCCAATGTAATAATAAAGAATGGAACTGTGTCATGCCGTAATCCGCATGCACGTGATATTCCAATGTAATAATAAAGAATGGAACCGTGTCATGCGTAATCCGCATGCATGCAGGATATTCCAACATAATAATAAAGAATGGAATAACAATGAAATTCACCATGCATGCGATAATCGCGCATGCATGAGGTTATTCCCAGCCGTAATAATAAAGAATGGAACCGAAGTCATGCGTAATCCGCACAGACAGGATATTCCAACAGAATAATAAAGAATGGAATAACAAAAGAATTCACCAGGCATGCGATAGACCTCACAGGCAGGTTATTCCAACAGAATAATAAAGAATGGAATAACAGAAGAATTCACCATGCATGCGATAGACCGCATAGACAGGTTATTCACAATAGAATAATAAAGAATGGAATAACAACCCTTAAGAGTATTGAAAGAAAATCACTCTCTTTATGAATACGAAAGAATAATACCCCTTACTATAATAACAATATCCCTTACCTTAGAAAAAAACTGGATACTGGAATAGTGAGGTAGCAGACTTCTCTTTTTCTTTCTCTTTATAATTTTTCTCTATAATAATTGCTCTATATGTTTAGTGAACTAGTGAGAAATGAAGGAAGAATGAGCTTCTATTTATAGGAAAATATAGTTTCGATAATTGCACGTTTTGGGGCTCAAAATATTATAGTATAATACCTTCCTCTTTTTCTTTATTTTTAATTTAGTCCTGCAAGTATTATCAAACTTGCACCACCTCTCCTAATAGTAAATAATGTGAATCAATAGTTCAATCATGTGAATCAATAGTTATAATCATGTTAAAATACGAATTATAATATAGTACCTCCATCTATACCTCCATTTTTAACTTAGTCATGCAAGTATTATCAATCTTGCACCAACTCCCCTAATAGTACAAGAATGTGAATCAATAGTATACACATGTGAACAAATAGTTATAATCATGTGAATTAATAGCAATTAATTGCTCATTTACCCGATTAATTACCCGGTTGGTCAATATAACTTCCAAACATTAATTACTATCAAAATAAATGTCGATTTCCACTAACACTAATAATCCCAACACAATGAAAATATTTTCTCAACAATTTCATTTTTGAAATTTTGAAGTTTGAATTTTTCCAAAAAAGTCAACTGTTTACTTTTTTGACCAAAAAGTCAATCCCGACAAATTTTGTGTTTATAGTCTATTTCTACTAATTTCATCGTTCCGGACTCAAATATCACGTCCGCGTCTCCAAATTCAACTCCGAACTCAAATTTGATTTTTAATAACATTCATCATTAATATTATAACTCACAATATTTAACAACCAGGTCGTTCCCAAGAAAGAAGGGGCTTTCCGATAAGGATTTCTCCTTATTGGCGTGCTATTAGGTGACCAAATCTCTCCTTAACAGAACTTCTAGACATTGTGAATATTGGAAATAATAATATGAATAACTTTGCCGTCTCAATTATTGATTTAATAATATAACATATTATGCAGATGATACTATGACAATAATTGAATCAATAATATGAGAGATATGTTGCATCAATTACTGTAGCAATAATTGAGAATAACTGAGTGACTTCTCACGTAAGCATCAATAATTAATACCGTGTGTTAATATGCAACCACGCGTATTATTGTACTTTTACTACCGAGTAGTTCAACAGTTTTAACGGTAACACTTTTGTTATTATTTTTATAAAAAGATAATTATGTCGTTTTCTTACTACGACAATACTTCCGTTGTAGAGTCCACCAATGATTGTGCCGTCCTACGGATATTCCCCGATAAAAAGAATATTTATAACAACTTGCATACTTTGAAAAATTTTCATGTATCACCCTTAACTTTAACCTTTTATAAATTTAACCATAATTATAAGAAAATTGAATACTTTCATTTTATAAAATTTGGGGTCTCACAAATTGCACTGAGGTATGGTACTTTAGGACCAAGTAATTCTTCATTATCCTCACGAGGTCTAAAAGGGTCCTTTTTCACATCAAGTGATCTAACAACCATTGGGGTACTCAATGGATGAGATTTATCCATATAAAATCTTTTAAGGACCTTCTTTGTGTAATTTAACTGATGAATGAGAATTCCATCTTCTAAATACTCGATCTGCAGGCCGAGACAAAATTTTGTTTTTCCTAAATCTTTCATCTCAAATTCTTTCTTTAAATAATTCACTGTCTTTGGAATCTCTCCATGAGTTCCAATAATATTTAAATCATCAACATACACAACAATGATAACAAAATCAGATTCCGACTTCTTTATAAAAACACATAGGCATATAGGGTTATTATTATACCCTTCTTTCAATAAATATTCACTAAGACGATTGTACCACATGCGTTCTGATTGGTTTAACCCATATAGGGACCTTTGCAAATTGATTGAGTAAACTTCTCGGGGATTTGAATTATATGCTTCAAGCATTTTAAATCCTTCAAGGATTTTCATATAAACATCATTATCAATTGACCCATAAAAATAGGCTGTAACAACATCCATTAGGCACATATCTAATTTTTCATGAGTTGCTAGGTTAATAAGATACCGCAATGTAATGGCATCTACCACAGGAGAATATGTTTCATTGTAATCAATGCTAGGTCTTTGTGAAAACCCTTGTGCCACAAGTCATGCCTTATATCTTATGATTTCATTTTCTCATTTCTTTTTCTCAAAAATACCCATTTGTATCCAATTGGCTTTCCTCCTTCGGGTGTTTGGACTACAGGTCCAAAAACTTCACGTTTTGCAAGTGAATTTAATTCTGCCTGTATTGCTTCTTTCTATTTTGGCCAATCATTTTCAAGTCTACATTCTTTATTGTAATTAGGCTTAGAATCCTCGTTTTCATTAATGATATCAAGCGATATATTATATGAAAAACTGTTGTCAACAGCTATCTCACTTCGGTTCCATCTTTTCTTTGTAGAGACATAACTTATCGAGATCTTATTATTTTTATTATTTTCAAGTACCTAAACCTCTTCTGGGGTTTTATGATTAGTTATGTTTATATCCTCATGAATATTTTCCTCCTCAATAATGCCAACTTGTCTATTTAATTCTTTTCTTTTTCGAGGATTTTTGTCTATCGAACCGATTGGTCTACCATGCTTCTGGTGTGCCTTAGACTCATTTGCTACAATTTTTGCGAATTATCCTATTGGAACTTCAATCCGAGCTAGAGAATTTACAGCTGGTATATGAGATTTGGTTACTCCTTTTGAGTCAGTGAATGCATTTGGTAGCTGATTTGCTATATTTTGCAAACAAAGTATCTTTTGAACTTCTTGTTCACATTATTTTGTACGAGGATCAAAATTTAATAATGACAATACATTCCAAGTTATATCTTTTTCCAGCTGTTTAATTTCTCCCCCTAATGCTGGGAACATAGTCTCATCAAAATGACAGTCGAAAAATCGTGCCGTAAATAAATCACCTGTTAAGGGTTCAAGATATTTAATTATTGATGGGGACTCAAACCCAATATATATTCCCAGCCTCCTTTGAGGACCCATCTTTGTGCGTTGTGGAGGATAAATTGGAACATATACAACACAACCAAATATTCTTAGATGGGAAATATATGGCTCATGACCAAAAACCAATTATAATGGGGAGAATTTATGATATGCTGTTGGCCTAATACGAATAACTGTTGCTGCATGTAAAATAGCATGCCCCCAAACAGAGACAAGAAGTTTTGTTCTCATGAGCAATGGTCTTGTAATTAACTAAAGGCGTTTAATAAATGATTCAACAAGACCATTATGAGTATGAACATGGGCAACAGGATGTTCATTATTTATCCCAAGTGATATACAATAATCATTAAATGTTTGGGATGTGAATTCACGAGCATTATCAAGACGAATAGTCTTGATTGTATGATCCAGAAATTGTGCTCGTAATCTAATAATTTGAGCAAGTAATCTCGTAAACGCCAGGTTGCGAGTTGATAATAAGCACACATGTGACCATCTTGTAGATGCATCTATTAAAATCATAAAATATCTAAATGGTCCACTTGGTGGGTGAATAGGCCCACAAATATCTCCTTGAATACGTTCTAGAAACCTTGGGGATTCAGTCCCAATTTTAGCTGGTGATGGTCTAATGACCAATTTACCTTGAGAACAAGCAACACATGAGAATTCCTTAAATTGAAGAATCTTCTTGTTCTTCAATGGATGACCATGTGAATTCTCAATAATTCTTTGCATCATTATTGTTCCAGGATGACCCAACCGGTCACGCCAAATAATAAAATTATTTGGTTCATTGAACTTCTGGTTCATTATTTCATTGACTTCAATTGTACTAATACTTGTATAGTACAAACCTGAAGATAAAACGGGTAATTTTTCTAATATTTGTTTTCCAGTAGAGACATTTGATATAATATAAAGATATTCAATACCATTTTCATTGGCTGTCTCAATATGGTACCCGTTAAGTCGTATATCTTTAAAACTTAGCAGATTCCTCCTTGATTTAGTGGAAAATAAAGCATTATTAATGATAAATTTTGTTCCACTAGGAAGCATTATATTGGCTCTTCCAGAGCCTTCAATCAAGTCTGCTGAACCTGATATTGTATTCACTTTTATTTTCATCATTCTTAGATTTAAAAAATATTGCTTATGTCTGAGAATGGTATGTGTCGTTGCACTATCTGCTACGTATATATCTCCACCATTGATATTAGGCTCATGTATAGCATGGCGCATATCCATATTTTCTTCATAAAAGGAATAAATATAAAATAAGTTCATAATAAGACATAATATTATATATATTTAATAACACAATTCTTTACGAAAGAAAACAAAATACATTAAATAAGCCAACATGAAAGAAAATACATTAGCATAAAATAAACACTTAAAAGGACTAACATAATTCTGAACTAATTATTTTTATTACAAGGAATATTAACTTGCTTATTAGTAAAGAAATCTGCAACATCAAGGTGTGTCATATCCATAGGATCAAAATAGATATCATCGTTATCTTGATGTGGATGAGAAAAATTTATTTCTATGTTCTTCTCTTTTCCTTTCAATGATGACTGATATAAATCAATAAGATGTTTGGCTATACGACAGGTACGAGACCAATGTCCTTTCATTCCACACTGATAACAAATATTTTCTTCCTTCTTGGTATCTCTGTTATTTATATTCTTCCCCTTTTCTTGTTTCTCCTCATTCTTTGAAGATTTGGTATCATGGTTGTGGTAATTAAAATTTCCTCGCCCGTGGCCACGACCATGACCACGACCACGACCATAATTATTATTATATCTTGTAACATTCACTTCAGGAAATGGAGCTGAATCAGTTGGTCATGATTTATGATTTTTCATTAATAGCTCATTATTTTGTCCAGCCACAAGGAGACATGAAATCAGCTCAGAATATTTCTTAAAACCTCGTTCTCTTTATTGCTGCTGTAGAAGCACATTCGAGGCATGAAAAGTAGAGAATGTTTTTTCTAACATATCTCCATAAGTCAGGGGCAAAGCTATGTTAAAAATGTGGGGTCAATTGAACCCACTCAATTTTTGATACCATTTAAATTTTTTTTGATACAAAGCAGTACTCAGGCATTTTTGACCCCACTTAATAGTTAATTTTTTTTATTTGATACAAAACAGTCACAACACCTACCGGCTACCCCTTAATTTCATTCACCATTCACCAACTAAGTAACTCTTCAATTCATAATCCCTAAAAGGCTAAAATAGAGAGAGAGAGAGAAAGAAAGCAAATCAGTCTCGGTCTTTGGCGCTTTGAGTCACGAAAGAGGTCATGCACGAGAGGTCGAGACTAACTCACCAACTGAAATCCATTCTTGATTCTTCACTCTCGTGTCCAGGAACTCCCTCTCCGGTCTCTCTCTTACTCTCTAGACTCTAATAGTTGATGTCATGATGGGTCATGTGTGTATAATGCGGTTCTTGTTTAGTTGTTTATAATTTTACACTTTTACTTTAATTATTGCAGTCTGTAGATAATTGGTCATTAATTGATGTTCTATTTGGAGCTTTCTCATGGGAACACTTCTAGATCTATATTATAAATACCCCCCCCCCTCCCCACACACATATTTAGTTATTTATTTATTTATTTCGTTACCTAATTGCAAAATCACTGACAAATATCTAACCTTAAACTACAGTATGTCTCGAATTTCTTGTCATTTCCTTGCATACTTATTCTTCACTAATAAGAGTAGATTATTTAGTACAAAAGTTCAGTTCATGAAATTGGCAGTTTGGCACAACTTTGTTTTTTTGTTATAATTAAGTTCATAATATCTTTAATTCTTTAAATAGCCAATATGGACAAATTTATATTCAAAAAAGCTTCTGCATGTGAAGAATCATGTTCTAATAAAAATCAGAAAAAGGATGATGATATAGTAGATTTGGAAATCTTGAAGCAGACCCTGAGTTGCAAAAGAAAATATCAAAGTATCATCCTAATATTCAAGATGAAGTAAAAAGAGCATTCATACTAAAGGGTCCTTGTCAGCCTCTGAAACATAACTTCCCACAGACTAAAATTGGGGGATACTTACGTAGATTTAATCCTTTTTGGTTTAAAGAATATGGAAATTGGTTGGAGTATATCATAGCTATTGATGCAGCATTTTGCTTATGTTGCTATCTATTTAGGCCGGACACTGAAAAACAAGTGGTGGTCATTCTTTCAGTACTAACGGCTTCACAATATGGAACAAGAAAGAGAGATTTGATATTCATGTTGGAGAGCCTAATAGTGCTCATAACCAAGCTTGGAGTAAATGTCAAGATTTGATGAAGCCAAAGTAAAACATTCAGAATGTTTTTATTAAACAATCTGAACAAACGAGACTTGAATATCGAATTCGCTGAAATGCATCACTTGATTGCATAAGATTTCTTTTGCATCAAGGGTTATCCTTTCGTGGTCATGATGAAGATGAGGATTCAAGTAATAGAGGAAATTTCTTACAGCTTCTACAATTTCTTGCTAATCACAATGAAAGTATCAACAATGTTGTGTTGCAAAATGCTCCAAAAAATCTAAAATTGGTGTCAAGTGATATTCATAAAGATATTATAAATTGTGTTGCAGTAGAAACTACCATTGCTATCATTAGTGATATTGGAGATGATATGTTTGCAATATTAGTTGATGAGTCTCGTGATATTTCAATCAAAGAGCAGATGGCCATAGCTTTACGCTATGTGGATAGAAAGGGATGTGTTGTTGAACATTTTGTTGGTATATTTCATGTTACTAGTACCATTGTTTCATTGCTTAAAGAAGCAATTAAGACCTTTTTCTCAAGTCACGGACTAAGTTTATCAAGAATACGCGGTCAAGGGTACGATGGAGCCAGTAACATGCGAGGTAAATTTAATGGTCTCAAAACTTTAATCATGAATGAGAATCCTTTTGCATTTTATGTTTATTGTTTTGCTCATGAACTCCAATTAACAATTGTAGCTGTTGCTAGTAAGCATTAACACATTGCTTGGTTTTTTAACAAAGTTTATGAGTTGTTAAATGTGGTTGGAGCATCATGCAAGCGTCGAGATAGTCTTCGAGAGAAAGAAGCTTCTAGAGTCGGGAAAGCATTGATGAATAATGAACTTCAAAGTGGGAAAGGCTTGCATCAAGAAACTAGTCTTAAACAGGCAGGTGACACAAGTTGGGGATCACATTATGAGACACTTTTGAACTTCATTCTTATGTTCTCCTCAGTGATTGATGTACTTGAGGAGGTTTCAGATGATGGTTTGGTATACCAACAAAAAGGTATTGCTTTTGGTTTATTAGAGTCATTGCAATCATTTGGTTTTGTATTTGATCTAATATTGATGAGAAAGATATTGGGAATTACAAATGAATTATCACAAGCATTGCAAAGAAAGGATCAAGATATTGTAAATGCTATGGAATTAGTTAAAGTGTCTAAGCAACTATTGAAGGTTATGAGAGATGAGGGATCGGAGAAACTGTGAGACCCCAAATTTTATGAATAAAGATTTAAATTTCTTGAAATATTTTTTTTGAATATTATGGTGTGGATTTGATATAATATTATAGTTATGGGTAATATTTATAAATTTTGCAAAGTATGTAAGTTGTTATATAATATTCGATTGGTTGGGGAATATTTTTTTTGTCAGGGAATATCCGTACGACGACACAATCATTGGTGGATCCCACAACAGAAGTATTGTCGTAGTTAGAAAATGATAGAATTATCTTTATATAAAAATAACGGCGGAAGTTTTACCGTTAAACTGTTGAATTATCCGGTAGTAAAAGTACGATGTCTGGCGTGGTTGCGTAGTAGTAATACGGTATTGATTATTGATGCTTACGTAAGAAGTCACTCGGTTATACTCAATTATTGCTACACGATAATTCTTTGCATCATCTCTCTCATATTATTGATTCAATTATTGTCACAAAGATTATCATCGTATAATATGTTATATTATTAAATCAATAATTGAGACAAAGCAAAGTTATTCATATTATTATTTTCAATATTGACAATGTCTAGAAGTTCTGTCAAAGAGAGGTTTGGTCACCTAATTGTGCCAATAAGGAGAAATCCTTATCAGAAAGCCCCATCTTTCTTGGGAACGACCTGGATGTTAAATATTGTGAATTACAATATTAATAATGAATAAGTTCGTGTTGATTAAAGATGAAATTGATAGTTCCATTGTGTTGGAATTATTAGTGTTAGTGAAAATCGACATTTATTTCGATAATAATTGATGTCTGGAGGTTATATTGACCAATCGGGTAATTCACCGAATAAATGATCAATTAATTGCTATTAATTCACATGCTTATAACTATTTGTTCACATATGTGTACAATTGATTCACATTCATTTACTATTAGGGGAGTTGGTGCAAGATTGATAATACTTGCATGACTAAGTTAAAAATGGAGGTATAGATGGAGGTACTATACTATAATTCATATTTTTACATGATTAGAACTATTGAGTCACATAATTTACTATTGATTCACATGATTTACTATTAGGGGAGGTGGTGCAAGTTTGATAATACTTGCAGGACTAAATTAAAAAATGAAGGAAAAGATGAAGGTATTATACTGTAATATTTCGAGCCCCAAAACGTGAAATTATTGAAACTATATTTTCTTATAAATAGAAGCTCATTCTTCCTTCATTTCTCACCAATTCACTAAAACTATAGAGCAATTATTATAGAGAGAAAGAAGAAGAGAAGTCTGTTACCTCACTATTACATTATCCAGTTTTCTTCTAAGATAAGGGGTATTATTCTTTCGTATTCATGAAGAGAGTTATTTTCTTTCAATACTCGTAAGGGTTGTTATTCCATTCTTTATTATTATGTTGGAATAACCTGTCTATTCAAAGTACCGCATATATAGTGAAATTCTTCTGTTATTCCATTCTTTATTATTACATTGGAATAACTTTGTTTGTCTTGACTGTATCGCATGCACAGTGAATTATGTTGTTATTCCATTCTTTATTATTCTATTGGAATATCACATGCATGCGGATTACGCATGACCGATTCCATTCTTTATTATTACGTTAGAATATCCATGCATGCGGATTCTGCGTGACACAGTTCCATTCTTTATTATTACTGTTGGGAATAACTTGTTTGTATGTGATCTATCGCATGTATGGTGAATTCTTACATTATTCCATACTTTATTATTACATTGGAATAACTTTGTCTATGTGGATTACCGCATGCATGGTGAATGATCCTTTGTATTCATTCTTTATTAAATTATGGAAATGATGCATCCACGTGGATTCTGCATGGCGGTGAAAATCCATTGCGTGAGTTTCAGTATATTCTATTATACTCATCGGGATATCATTTCTTTTGTATTGATCATGAAATATCATTTTCTATTATATTTTTTCATTACGAGTTACTATTCACGAGTTCTTATTCACCGATTACTATTCACTTTAGTATTATTCACTTTCGGTATTTGGGGCACTTTTTCGTGCGCAGTACTATTCACGAGTTACTATTCATGGAGTTACTATTCACCCGATTACTATTCACTCTAGTATCATTCACTTGGGTATTTGGGGTACTTTTCATGTCAGGGTACTATTCACGGGGTACTATTTCCGAAGTACTATTCACGGGGTACTATTTATCCAAAAAATATATTTCTTTTTTGTCCAAATTATTTTTGGTACATAAATATTATTCTTGAATTTTACTCTACATAGCTGTATCATGTTGACAATTTGGATATTTTTAAACTCTGGATAAATTTAAAGTCTTTAATATTTATTCTTGATTTCGTTTGATTATTACTTATATCATTGTCATCATCCTCATGCTTATATTGTGATGAAAGTCATCTTTGGCTTACGTGCATAGATGGACTTGGTATGATTATGACCAGGGATTATTCGGCATAATCATGACCGTAATGTAACGAATGATGTGGTAAAAGTCCTCATTGGCATGTAGTTCATTGATGGATAGTTGTTGGTATGATTATGACCAGGAATTATTCGGTATAATCATGACCATTGATGATTACATGAATATCCTTGGTGGTAGTAGTGCGGGGATGATTCGATTTTATTTATTAATTTGAGTCTCGGCGATAAAGTTGATGAAAAACTTTTTAAATCATAGAAGATAGTAGATTTTATTCTATACTTGACTCTTCTAATGGATTGCTTATTCCGCTGCAGTTATTGATCTAAAACTTATTGTTTATTGCATTCTATCAGTTGTTATACTGTTGAAGACTAAGGATAATTTATTCTACATTATCTTAGTCATAATATTTCTTCTTGGGCTAGTTGAGCTCACCCTTTCTTTCCTTTGTTCTCTTGAGAAATGAGAATATAGGTTGGGACAAGTCGGGGAACGGGTGATGGTCCGGATGATAGCATTAGTAGTCCTCACTAGTCTACATTAAATAGTGTGACAATAAATGTAATGAGGACTCCATTGAGTGTGGATATTGTCTAGATGACAATATTCTTATTAAAACCCTTAGTTTATGTTTTGTCGTATTTTACACAACAATTATTTTATTAAGTTGTATTTGAATTTTGTACCATGTATTTGGCGACTCAAGATGGGTGATGTATACCTATTTTGTGGGCGTCACAGTTGGTATCAAAGCTTAGGGATATGATCCTGGTGAGATGTGAGACAAGAACTAGGAGGGGAGAGGCGGGAATTCTTCGCTAGTATGACCTACCTAAGTTTATTTGGTATTTAATTGGTCGGTCAGAGTATAGGGATAATATGTGATATGTTAATTAACCCTTGTTTTGTGATAGTGTTTGAAAATGGCATCTGAAAATGGTGAGATCAGCAATGAAGCACATGAGACCGTTGAGTCATCAACGATCAATACCCAGGATAATGTGCAACAGGAAGACAATAATCCTAAGGAAAATAACAACACCGATAAAATGATAAACGATGGGATGTTCAGAGGCTTTATGCAATTCATGCAACATCAGGTAAGAGAGACTCCTGTTCAAAATATAGGTGGAAATAATGGCAACCCACGGTCGGTCAACGCTATGCAGTTCAAGGAGCTGGGACCACCGGAGTTTTTGGGAAAGCCGGAACCATTTAAGGCGGAGACGTGGTTAAAGCAAATCACCAAGATATTTGATGTCTTGGGATGCTCGAGAGAGAGCAAAGGTTCCCTTTGCCACCTTTATGTTGCGTGAAAGAGCAGTTACTTGTGGGAATCAGCATAACGACGTCTGTGACTAACGCACTCAAGATGTCTTGGGAGAAGTTCGAAGAGCATTCAACGACAAGTACTTTCCGAAAGTATTCATCACATGAAGAAGGAGGTGGAGTTTATCAAGTTGGAGCAAAACAATATGGCCGTGTCATGATACGAGGCTAAATTTGCGGAGTTATCCGGTTTTGCATCCCATTTGGTCGATAATGAGGAGGCGAATGAGCGTGAATGTTTCTAAGAGGTTTGAAACCCGATATACGTCAATACCTCATTTCTCACAAACTTTGTTTATATTCAGATGTTGTGAATAGGGCTCAGTTATTGGAGTGTGATAATGAGTTAGCACAACCAAAAGGTAATGACCAGCAACACGATAATAATCATACCGGTGGCAACGGCCATCGGAACAATGATAACCATCGTGGGAGAAATTATCATGCCAAGAATGGTAACCACTTCGGTGATAACCATGGCCAAGATAATAGGAGTGGAAATTTCAAGAAGAGAAGGTTCAACAACGATGGAAAGACAGCAGCACTAACACCTATTTTCAAGGAAGGAGAACGACCACCAATTGTATGCTTCAAATACGGAGGGGAGGGACATATCAGTCCAAACTGCGTGATGCAGTCCAAAGCATGTTATAATTATGGAAAAGAAGGTCACCTAGCCCGATTTTATCGTGCACCAAAGTCAAGTCCAGCTGGGACGGTGGCACCAAAGGCGGATACGGACAAAATAAAGTCGGTGGTTTCAGGAAGAGCGTTTTTTGTGACTTCTCAAAAACCGAGTAAACAGAGCAAAGTTAGCACAGGTTAGTTAATTATAAATTCTTGTGAAGTCTATACCTTATTAGATACCGGTTCTACCCATTCTTTTATCTCTCTTGCTTGTGCTCAATATTTAAATTTAACTCAGGAGAAATTAGACTTTGACTTATCGGTTGATACTTCGTTAGGAGAAACCTTCGTTACACCCACTATTTATAAATCTTGCTGATTCAAATCGACACTTTCACGTTACCTGTTGATCTTATCTCATTGAAAATACTTGCCTTTGATGTAATTTTAGGAATCGATTGGTTAACTACTCATCATGCTTTTCGTAAGGTTGTTAGCTTTCATATTCCTAACCAACCTATTATGCGAATTCAAGCAACCAAAACCACTAAAGTCAATCATTGTCATATTAAGCCATAAGTAAAGAGCCCCAATCCTTTCGTTGTTGACTTCCTTGTGTGGAATGCACCGAAGCCAGACTTTCTGTAGGCGACGTCGTGAATGACGGTGACAAGTTGATAGGTATCAATGTGACGTACTATCCAAGTCATGAATGAGAGTCACAGTTTTGAATGATATTTCTATTATTAATAAATTTGTTGGCGTATTCTTGAAGACTTCTTAGCCTATCCCTAGAGCGTGAAATCGAATTTTGTATTGACCCCAGTACAAAACCCATTTCTAAAACCCTTAAATATTTCTTCACCTAGAACGAACGTATTATGCCCCAAAGGCGTTGGCTCGAATTTGTTGAAGATTACGACTATACCATTCGATATCATTGTGGAAGAAGCGAGCGTGGTAGTGGCGGCGTTGAGTAGAAGATCGTATGCATTTACGAGTGCGATGTTGTTAACACAAAAACCCATTTCGTATAACTTACAAATGATGAAGATAGAGTTAAAGACTCTAGGGACCCACTTGTAGATAACGAATATACGATTAGAATCGACTTTAATCGATAAAGTTAAAGCTGCTCAAACTACACACTTGGAGCTGATGAATACGAAGAAGAAGGTTCAAGAAGGCGTTATTCTAGAAGCAAGACTCGATTAAGAGAGGAAATCTCAACCCTCTATTTAATTGGCCCATTTGAAATCTTCGATCGAGTAGGAACTGTGGCCTATAGACTCGTTTTACCGCCAAGTATGTTGCGTGTTCATAACATTTTTTTTACGTATCGATGTTACGTAAATATATGGACAACCCGAACCACATTATTGAATTAGATTTAGATGAGATAGCAGAAGATTTAACGTATGAGAAGATACGTGTAAAAATCTTTGATAAGAAGGATTATATTCGACACTCAAAGGTTATACCTCCAAAGTTAGAATCTGAAATGAAGTCAAGGTATCCTCACCTTTTCTAAGATACCAGTGCGTGTACGTAAATTTTGAGGGCAAAATTTTATAAGGAGGGAGATTATGAGACCCCAAATTTTATGAATAAAGATTTAAATTTCTCAAAATATTTTTTGAATATTATGGTGTGGATTTGATATAATGTTATAGTTGTGGGTAATATTTATAAATTTTGCAAAGTATGCAAGTTATTATATAATATTAGATTGGTGCGGGAATATTCTTTTGTCGAGGAATATCCATACGATGCGATGGCACAATCATTGGTGGACCCCACAATGAAGTATTGTCGTAGTTAGAAAGCGATGTAATTATCTTTTATAAAAATAACGGGCGGAAGTTTTACCAATTAAATTGTTGAATTACCCGATAGTAAAAATACGATGTCTGGCATGGTTGTATAGTAGCACACGATATTAATTATTGATGCTTACGTAAGAAGTCACTCAGTTATACTCAATTATTGCTACAGTAATTACTTCATCATATCTCTCATATTATTGTCACAGTATCATCTGTATAATATGTTATATTATTAAATCAATAATTGAGATGGCAAAGTTATTCATATTATTATTTGCAATATTGACAATGTCTAGAAGTTCTGTCAAGGAGAGGTTTTGTCACCTAATTGCGCGTCAATAAGGAGAAATCCTTATCGGAAAGCCCCCTCTTTCCTAAGAACTGTGACGCCCGCAAAATAGGTATACATCACCTATTCTGAGTCGCCAAATACATGGTACAGAATACAAATACAATCTTAAATACACAACATGAGCTGTGAGTTTTAATACAAATATTGTCTTCTAGACAGTATTCAAACTCAAAATAAGTCCTCAATACATTTATTAACATTCATAGAATAGTGAGGACTACTAATTTATCATCACGGACCAATCACTCCAGTTTTCCAGACTAGTCCTCGCTACATTCTCATTTCACGAAGAGAACAATGAAAGTAAAAGGGAGAGCTCAACTAGCCCAGTAAGAAATATTATGACTAAGATAATGCAGAATAAATTATCATTAGCCTTCAACAGTGTTAAATTGATACAATATAACAAACATCAAGTTTAACTGCAGCGGAATAAGCAATCCATTAAAAGAGTAAAGTAGAGAATAAAATCTACTATTTTCTATGATTTAAAAGGTTTTTCATCACTTTTATTGCTGAGACTTAGCTTAATAAATAAACCATATCATCCCTTCACTACGGCTAAGGATATTCATTAGTATCACAACCATAAATTATCCATGCACTACGGGCCAAGGATATTCGTGTATTCATCAATAGTCATGATCATGCCAACAATTGTTCATCAATGCACTACGGGCCAATGAAGACTTTTACCACATTATTTGTAACATTACGGTCATGATTATACCGAATAATCCTTGTTCATAATCATACCAAGTCCATCTATGCACTACAGGCCGCAGATGACTTTCAACATAATATAAACATGAGAATGATGACAATGATATAAGAATTCAATAAAACAAGTTGAAGAATTAATTTATCCAGGAACCAATAACGTCCAAATTGTCAACATGATACTGCTTTGTGGAGTAAAATTCAAGAATGCTCAGAAGAATATTTCCATGAAAAGATACCTGGACGAAACGCAAATATCAAAGATATTCCACTAATTTCATGGAGTATAAAAGCTAAAACTTTGACCAACTGAGTATAATAAAGAATGGAATAACAAAAGAAATCACCAGGCATGCGATAGACCGCACAGATAAAAGTTATTCCAATGAGAATAATAAATAAGCGATCTCAGTCGTGCGTAAGCATTGCACGAGGATATTCCAATGAGAATAATAAATAATGGAACCGGTCATGCGTAAACGCACGCACAAGATGTTCCAACGAATAATAAAGAATGAAATAATGAAGAATTTCACCATGTATGCGGACTTCACGATGTATGCGAGTTATTCAACATAATAATAAAGAATGGAATAATGAAGAATTTCACCAAGTATGCGGTACTTAGCATGTAAAGTTATTCAACATAATAATAAAGAATGGAATAATGAAGAATTTCACCAAGTATGTGGTACTCAGCATGAGGCGAGTTATTCCAATATAATAATAAAGAATGGAATAATGGAAGAATTTCACCAAGTATAGGGTAGTCGCACAGATACAAAGTTATTCCAATGTAATAATAAAGAATGGAATAATGAGGAAGAATTTCACCATGTATACCAGACTTGCAGATGTAAAAGTTATTCCAACATAATAATAAAGAATGGAATAACAAAAGAATTTCACCAAGTATACGGTACTTCACATGTAGGCAAAGTTATTCAACATAATAATAAAGAATGGAATAATGTAAGAATTTCACCAAGTATAAGGTAGTCCATTATACAAAGTTATTCCAGCAGAATAATAAAGAATGGAACAATGTAAGTTCTCTTCATGAATACAAAAGAAATAATACCCTTACCTTAGAAGAAACCGGATATAGGAGTAGTGAAGTAGCGAATACTTTTCTTCTTTTCTCTCTATAGTTTCTCTCTCTCTAGTTTTCGATGAATTCGTAAGAAATAATGAAGGAATGAGCTTTATTTATAGGAGAATGGACTGAATAGTAACTAATATATGAACGGTCCAGATTGATTTACTTTTAAATGGATGGTCCATATTAATTAACTATGCAAGATTAATAAAATATTCTAATAAAACAAAATCTTTTAAATAAAATATAATATATTCTATTTATAATCTAATAAAACGAATAATTTTATAAAAGTATTCATTTTTATATAAAAAGATTTTACCATGCAAACACTACGCGAGCACTATGCAAACACTATGCATAATAGAATATTATATATTCTATTTATAGTATAATAAAAGCGAATAACTTTATAAAAGTATTCTATTTTATATAAAAGATTTTACTATCTGCAAATACTATGCAGGTATTTATCTAAACACTATGCATAATAAAATATTATATATTCTATTTATAGTCTAATAAAATGAATAACTTTATAAAAGTATTCATTTTATATAAAAATTTTTCATTTTATTACATTTATAATAATAATAAAACAAAACTTATCACCTTTATTATATTTCACAATATTAATCGACTGAGGTTATTCCTGGAAAGAGGGGCTTTCCAATAAGGATTTCTCCCTATCATGATAGCAATTAGGTGACCAAACCTCTCGACAAAACTTACTGAACATCGTTAATATTACAAATAATAATATTAACAACTTTGTTATCTCAATTATTGATTTAATAATATATAAAATATCGACAATAATTGAATCAAATAACGTGAGATACTATGCAATAATTCTTTGTAGCAATAATTGAACAAAACCGAGTGACTTCTCATGTAGCATCAATAATCAATACAAGGTGCTACTATGCAACCCGCGCGTATCGCACTTTTACTAAAGAAAGTAGTTCAATAGTTTTAACGGTAAAAACTTTCGTAGTTATTTTCATAAAAATATTTTGTCATTTTCTCAATCAAATAATAATTCCGCATTTGTGAGGTCCACCAATGATCAGATCATTACATACGGATATTCCCCGATGAAAAAGAATATTATACAACAACTCAGATACTTTTTAAAATTTATAAATATTACTCACAACTATAACATTATCTCAAATCCACACCATAATATTAAAAAAATATTTTGAGAAATTTAAATCTTTATTCATAAAATTTGGGGTCTCACAGGAACGACCTGGTTATTAAATATTGTGAATTATAATATTAATGATGAATAAGTTCGTGTTAATTAAAGATGAAATTGATAGTTCCATTGTGTTGAAATTATTAGTGTTAGAGAAAATCGACATTTATTTCGATAATAATTGATGTCTGGAGGTTATATTGACCAATCGGGTAATTCACCAGATAAATGAGCAATTAATTGTTATTAATGCACATGCATATAACTATTTGTTCACATGTGTACTATTGATTCACATTCATTTACTATTAGGGGAGTTGGTGCAAGATTGATAATACTTGCATGACTAAGTTAAAAATGGAGGTATAGATGGAGGTACTATATCGTAATTCAGATTTTCACATGATTAGAACTATTGAGTCACATGATTTACTATTGATTCACATGATTTACTATTAGGGGAGGTGGTGCAAGTTTGATAATACTTGCAGGACTAAATTAAAAATGAAGGAAAAGATGAAGGTATTGTACTGTAATATTTCGAGCCCCAAAATGTGCAATTATTGAAACTATATTTTCTTATAAATAGAAGCTAATTCTTCCTTCATTTCTCACCAATTCACTAAAGCTATAGAGCAATTATTATAGAGAGAAAGAAGAAGAGAAGTCTGTTACCTCACTATTCCAGTATCCAGTTTTCTTCTGAGGTAAGGGGTATTATTCTTTCGTATTCATGAAGAGAGTTATTTTCTTTCAATACTCGTAAGGGTTGTTATTCCATTCTTTATTATTATGTTAGAATAACCTCGCCTATGTCACAAGTACCGCATACACGTGGTGAAATTCTTACGTTATTCTATTCTTTATTATTTTATTGGAATAACTTTCATGCGTCTTTGTCTATCGCGTGCACTGGTGAATTCGTTGTTATTCAATTCTTTATTATTCATTTGGAATATCCATGTCATGTGCAGATTACGCATGACTGGTTCCATTCTTTTTATTATTCGCATTTGGAATATCCTGTCTGTGTAGATTACGCATGACCTGGTTCCATTCTTTATTATTCTATTGGGAATAACCTCTCTCATGCGATCTATCGCATGCATGGTGAATTCTTACATTATTCCATTATTTATTATTACATTGGAATAACCTGCATACATGTGGATTACTGCATGCATGGTGAATGATCCTTTGTATTCATTCTTTATTAAATTGTGGAAATGACCTGTCAACGTGGATTACCGTATGGCGGGTGAAAATTCATTTGTAGTTTCGTATATTCTATTATACTCATATGGGATATCATTTCTTTTGTACTCGTCATGAAATATCGTTTTCTTTGGTATTTTTTTGTTACAAGTTACTATTCAATAGAGTCTTTATTCACGGTTACTATTCACTCTAGTATTATTCACTTGGGTATTCGGGGCACTTTTTGTGCTGGAGTACTATTCACGAGTTACTATTCACCCGATTATTATTCACTCTAGTATCATTCACTCGGGTATTTAGGGTACTTTTAATATCAGGGTACTATTCACGGGGTACTTTTCCCGAAGTACTATTCACGGGGTACTATTTACCCAAAAAATATATTTCTTTTCTGTCCAAATTATTTTTGGTACAAGAATATTATTCTTGAATTTTACTCTACAAAGAAGTATCATGTTGACAATTTGGATATTTTTAAACTCTGGATAAATTTAAAGTCTTTAATATTTATTCTTGATTTCGTTTGATTATTGCTTATATCATTGTCATCATCCTCATGCTTATATTGTGATGAAAGTCATCTTTGGCTTACGTGCATAGATGGACTTGGTATGATTATGACCAGGGATTATTAGGTATAATTATGACCGTAATGTAACGAATGATGTGGTAAAATTCCTCATTGGCCTGTAGTTCATTGATGGACAGTTGTTGGTATGATTATGACTAGGGATTATTTGGTATAATCATAACCATTGATTATTACATGAATATCCTTGGCCGTGGTGCAGGGATGATTCGATTTTATTTATTGTCGAGTCTCGGTGATAAAGTTGATGAAAAACTTTTAAATCATAGAAGATAGTAGATTTTATTCTATACTTGACTCTTCTAATGGATTGCTTATTCATTGCAAGTTGTTGATCTAAAACTTGTTTCTATTATATTCTATCGGTTGTTATATTGTTGAAGGCTAAGGATAATTTATTCTACATTATCTTAGTCATAATATTTCTTCTTGGGCTAGTTGAGCTCACCCTTTCTTTTCACCTGTTCTCTTCAGAAATGAGAATATAGTTGATTTAGCCAGTGAAGCGGAGTGGCGGTCCGTGATGATAGCATTAGTAGTCCTCACTATTTTGTTAAATAGTGTGACAATAAATGTAATAAGGACTCCATTGAATGTGGATATTATCTAGATGACAATATTCTTATTAAAACCCTCAGTTTATATTTTGTCGTATTTTACATGACAGTTGTATTATTAAGTTGTATTTGAATTTTTTACCATGTATTTGACGACTCAAGATGGGTGATGTATACCTGTTTTGGGGGCGTCACAGAAACTACTTGATGAAGTTTGTTTATTTTGTAACAAACACAAAATTGACATTATAGATATGAATGCTTTATTTCATGGGAGATCAAGTCGAAAATCTCAAGGTATTACAAATTTTTACCATTATTATGTTGAGATATTTTGTACTGTTTTGGATTGGCAACTTCAAGAATTAAATGATCGTTTTACGGAAGCAAGTACTAACTTATTTTTATCAGTTGCATGCTTAAATCCTAGTGATTGTTTCGCTTGTTTTGATAAGGACAAATTGATTCATCTCGCTAGCATTTATTCAAATGACTTTTCTCCAATGATCTTATTAAACTTGATAGTCAACTAGATAATTACATTTCTTATATGCAGACAAATCAAGAGTTTTTGGAAGTTCAAGGGATAAGTTGTCTTGCAAGAAAGCTCGTAGGTACTAAGAAACATATTGTATTTTCTTTAGTATATCGGCTTCTAAAGTTGGCATTAATCTTACCTGTTGCGATTGCTACTGTTGAAAGAGCTTTTTCTGCGATGAAGATAATTAAGAGTAGGTTGCGCAATTCCACGGCAGATCAACTGATGAATGATTGCTTGATTACATACATCGAGAAGGATGTATTTAATTGCATTGACAATGAAAGTATTATGCAACGAATGAAAACACGCAGAGGGCAATTGTAATTATTATATTCTATTTCTATTAGATATTTTTGTTGATAAGTTTGATAGCTACAACAATGACATATTATATTTTTATGGTTATATATTTGAGTCGTTTTTTTGTTACTGTAATTATCAATTTTAATTTATTGTCTGATACTCTAATTATTGACCCCACTTCGAATCATTCCTGGCTTCGCCACTGCCATCAGTGATATTATCTCCACATAATTTCAATTTAGAACTGATTTTAAACCTTGCAGAATTATATTCACTTACTGATTTAAAATCCTGCAATCGTAAATGCATCTAATCATAACAAGATTTTGGGAGAATAACTGTCTTTTGATGATCATATCTTTCTTTCAAATTTTTCCAAAGAATAAGAGGATCTTTTATTGTGAGATACTCTAATTTCAACTCCTCATGGAGATGATGGCGTAAGAAAATCATGGCCTTTGCCTTGTTTTGACTAGGTGTTTCATTATCATCTTTAATGGTGTCTCCAAGACCCATTGCATCAAGATGAATTTCGGCATCAAGGATCCATGACAAATAATTCTTACCGGTAATATCAAGTTCCACGAATTTAAGTTTGACAAGGTTTATCATTGTAACTTCATACAAGAAAATATTAAAAATCATTAGAAATTTGATTTATTATAACTATCCATTAACTGAGACAGAAAATAGTGTAGTTAGAAAGAGACGGTCAAGACTTTTATCTCCATAATTTATACCCGATACATTCCAATCTATTGTACCATTTGAGAAAACAGTGTACTAAGCGTCACGTGCGATTATTTTACACTCTTGAATCAAAAATATCTAACAACCATCAAATAAGTGTGAGAGCTTTACTGTGTCTGTAAAAACTCTTACAAATGTTTAAATTTTTATGTTGTGCGATAGTATACCAATTCACATGTGCAGTTCTTAAAAAAACTATATGCACGCAATAAAATAAAAATAGACTTGTGCTTTCATATTTTTAGTTTCAATAGCAATGCAGATAACATATTATAGAACAATAATACATATGTAGATTGTGTTTACCAACTAAAGTAATAAATAATTGAGTCTATACGGTATTACTTGATAAAGCAAACTAGTGTTTGTTAAATGCTAGTACGAAGATGCCTGCGTTCTTAGTTAATGCGCACGTGTGTATATGCAGTATGTATGTTCTTAAAGATAAGAGAGTGTATGCATTATTTTGTTTGTTTGTTAAAGATGTAAAGTATGTCATAAAGACATGTACATTAAACTTATAAAAAATGAGCATACAAGTAATTGCACATAATATATATATATATATATATATATATATATATATATATATATATATATATATACCTTTCTCCTTCAAATCAAATATCTTGAAGCATTTAAATTGAAAAGCGAATCGTGTTGATAACGTGATTATGAAATGTTATGAAAGATAACTAAAATAAGATGATTAGAGAAAGCAGAATATTTTTATCATCTTTTGTATCACCCTCCATCACTTTACAATTGTCATATTAATAAGTAAGATCATCAATACTACTTAGTAAATTCAAAACTAAAAGAAATGAATTCTGGCTCAATAAAAGCATGAAAGTATACGTATTCTGAGCATCCATTATATTATGAATCTAGACATAATTTTATAACATTCAGTAAGTTTTTTGTTGCATTATACTAATGATTTTTAGAGTAGTTGTCAAAATTGACCAGGCCTCGCAAGCTGCTGATATTTGACCCAGGGGACCTCCACTTGTGTTTGCCACGAGTAGTATCTGTCACTTATCCCAAGAATGAAAGCTCTAATGTCTCTATTTACATGGGGAATCAAAAATAGGGACACCTCCCAATACGTGTCCCTGGTAAAGGGAACCTAATTTAAATTTAATGTATTTAATGTTTCCTTCCATTTTATAATTACAAAATATATTTTTTAAATAATAGTTTTATATTCTTAAATATATTTAATAATTTAGTTTTGTAATATAATACTATAAAGTAATGATAAATTAAAAATAACAGAACACGTTATAGATCTAAAACAAATTTGTAATTTAGAATTGGATTAAAAATAAAATATATCTTTAATTTAGAAATGGATAAAGTAATTAACTTTTATCTGTAATATTAGTAATATTTAATCTATATATATATATGAATAATGACAAAATTAAATTAAACAGAATAAGAAAATAAGAACAAAATAATATATAAATCCAAGTCCTTTGAATTCACAAAGTCTCCTTCAAGCAAATTTATTCTCTCACTGGTACTAAGAATTAATTGAATAATTGCTTCCCAAGATAAAATAGATTTTCAGTTCTTAATTAGAAGCACTTCAAAAATAAGAACACCACGAACACAACTTTATGTTATGTACCGAACTGAATGGATAATAAGGATGCATGCATGAAGAAAAGAAGAAAAACTTACTGCACAATTAACTTTTTACAGAGAACGGGATTTTGGTAGAAAACGGAATGGAAAACTATTGCAGAACGGGAACAGAATATTTATACTATAGAACGGGAAAAAGCAGAACGGGAAGAAAAACTTTTGCGTAAGCGGATAGAATCAAGAGGGCGATTTATTCTGGTTTGCGTCCTTAAACAAAATCGATAATTTGTTAAATGATTTTGTCCAAAAAATTATATATCACAACTAACACCCTACCATCCGACCGGACGGACGGCATACATATGTGGGTTTGAAACCAAGCCTTGGCTAGGTCCTCTCCTTCCATTAAAAGGGGTGCCTTGGGGCCCTTCCCATTAAGCAAACATCTCATATATATGTTCTTCATTTTTCCCTCTAATGCCCTATGTGGGACTTTTTTATTTTATAACATTTCAAGTAGGTGATTTTGGAGTCAATTTTCTCATTCAATTCTTAATGGATTTGAACACATAAATATACCAAGTTATACTCCTCACGAAGGAGAACACATTGATGCAAAGACTCAACATTTTCGGAATGTGGGTCTCTCATTTAATTGAGCCTCAAAATGCTCTAATATTTAATGTTTCAAATCCCATTTCCAACAATCCCCCACATGAATGTAAAATTGGCTTTATATCATGTAGAAAAAAAAATGTTATGAATATGCAGACACTAGTTCGAGTACATGAGAAAAGATACTTCATCGGGTTAAGTAGCCTAGTGGCTTTGAACTTGCCTTAGTAAATTCTATCGGATTTACTTGGCTAATCAGTAGACTTGATGTCTTTGAACTGTCAGCTTTTTGTGTAAACCAAGACAATAGAATTCACAAAATATCTCTTCAGACATAGTTGGTTCTCACGTTTGTGTTCATTTTACCTTGAAACACCTCTTGGTTAGTGAGTATATTAGAGAATTGACCTTCAAAATTCTCACAGTGGCCCCTTCTTACTCATGTAGGTGACTTTATCAAGAGTATCCTGCAATACTCCACTTGGACGTATTTCAAGATATAAAAGTCATTAAAAGTGTAACTTATCCTGATTCTCGCGGCAGATATGCACTGTCTCATAATAGGAATGGTTAGGAGGAAATATCTCCTCAGTGCTTTACTGAGTACTACATAGTTAGGTTTTCCCATTGAACCTAGATCTTGGGATCTCCAGTCAGCTAGGTTGGGTTTCCACTATGACGACTCTTGTTTAAATAATAGGCTTTAAACCCATTCCCTTCGATGATTTTTTCACTTGCTCTCTTGTTAAACCTTTCGTAAGCGGATCCACAATATTATATTTTGACTTTACATAGTCAATTGAGATAATTCCATTTGAGAGCAATTGTCTAACGGTATTATGTCTTCGTCGTATATGACGTGACTTACCATTATATAAATGACTCTGTGCTCTTCCAATTGCTGATTGGCTATCACAATGTATACATATAGCTGGCACAGGTCTTGACCAATTTGGAATATCCTGTAAGAAATTACGAAGCCACTCAGCTTCTTCTCCAGCTTAGTCTAATGCAATGAATTCTGATTCCTTTGTAGACCTTGCAATACACGTTTGTTTTGAGGATTTCCAAGATACCGCTGCACCTCCAAGGGTAAAGACATATCCACTTGTGGATTTCAAGTCTTTATTATCAGATATCCAATTAGCATCACTATATCTTTCCAATACTACAGGATATCTTATATAGTGCAGTCCATATTTTTGAGTATGTTTTAAATATCCTAAAACTCTCAAAATTACTTTTCAGTGATCTTTACCTGGATTACTCAGATACCTACTTAGCTTACTTACTTGAATAAGCTATATACGGTCTAAGATGAGTTCATTGACATACATTAAAAGCCATTATTATACGAGAATATTCTAGTTGAGATATGCTATCACCTTCATTTTTAGCTAAATGAAGATTTATATCAACTGGGGTCTTATTTAGAATTATATTATACTTGTTAAATTTTTCAAGTATTTTTTCAATGTAATGAGTTTGAGATAATATAATTCCATCTGATGTTCTAGAAATCTTAATTCCTAATATTATATCAGCAACCCCCAAGTCTTTCATGTCAAATCTATTTGACAACATACGTTTTGTTGAGTTAATAACTTCATTGTTGCTACCCATGATTAACATATCATCCACATAAAGACAAACAATGACATATTCTTTTTGAGTGCTTTTAACATAAACACATTTGTCACACTCATTGATTTTAAATCCATTTGATAACATAACATTATCAAATTTCTCATGTCATTGTTTTGGTGCTTGTTTCAATCCATACAATGATTTAACAAGTTTGCATACTTTTCTCTCTTGTCCAGGAGCTATGAAACCTTCAGGTTGTTCCATATATATATATATATATTTCTTCATCTAATTCACCATTTAAGAATGCAGTCTTTACATCCATTTGATGTATTTCAAGTCTATTTAAAGATGATATTGCTATTAGCATTCGAATAGATGTAATTCTTGTAATAGGTGAATAAGTGTCGAAATAATCCAATCATTCCTTTTATCTATAGCCTTTAACAACAAGCCTTGCTTTATATTTACCAATTGAACCATCAGCTTTCATCTTCTTTTTGAAGATCCATTTATATCCTAAGGGTTTTGAACCAGGTGGAAGGTCCACCAATTCCCATGTATAATTTTGCATAATGGACTCAATTTCACTATTAATTGCTTCTTTCCAATGAGAAGCATCTGGAGAGGATATTGCTTCCTTGTACGTTTGATGATCGTTTTCTAACAAGAATGTTAGAAAATCCGAACCAAAAGACTTTGAAGTCCTTGCCTTTTTACTACGTCTTCAGTTCATCCAATCTGAGACTCTTTTTTACATATTTTCGGGATTATTACTAGTAGCATCCAAAGGTCTTTTGTTTGAATTTGAATCATTATTTAAATTATATGGAAACATATTTTCAAAAAATGATGCATCTCTTGATTCAATAAAAGTATTAACATGAATATCGGAAATTTTATTTATGAACAAGAAAGCGATAAAGCATCATTGTTATTTGATAACCAATGAATACACGGTCAATTGTTTTTTGGTCCTATCTTAATCTTTTTAGGTTTAGGAACCATTACCTTTGCTAGACACCCCCACACTCTTAAGTATTTATAGCAAGGTCATGACCTTTCCATAATTCATAAGGTGTTTTATGAGTTTTCTTATGAGGCACTTTATTAAGAATATAATGGCGAGAAAGCAAAGCTTCCCCCCACAAATTTCAGGGTGCTCCGAGGCATTTAACATAGCATTCAACATTTCTTTCAATGTTCGGTTCTTGCGTTCAAACAATCTGGTCAGATTGAGGTGAATAAGGGAGCGGTAGTTTGGTGAATAATACCAATGAGTAGAGCATATCTCTTCAAATGGTGATTCATATTCACTACCTCTATCGCTTCTTATTGCTTTAATCTTTTGCTAAGTTGATTTTCAACTTCATTTTATAAAGTTAAAACATTTCTATAGCCTCATCTTTGCTTCTTAGCAAATATACATAACAATATCTTGTGCAATCATCAATAAAGGTAATGAAATATTTTTCCCACCTCTTGTTTGAACAAACTTTAAATCACATATATCGTTGTGAATTAAATCTAGAGGTTCGATTTTCCTTTCAATGAATGAAAAGGTAATCTTGTCATTTTGATTCCACACAAATTTCACATTTATGTTTTTGATTAATAGCAAATTTAGGCAAGAATTCTAAATTAATTAATCTACGCAAAGTATTATAATTAACATGTCCTAATCTAGCATGTCATATATTTGAAGATTCTAACAAGTAAGCAGAAGAATTAATTTTATTATTATCAATAGACTTCGGTACAACAGTCATAACATTCATCTTAAAGAGCCCATCTGTCATGTAGCCCTTTCCTACAAACATATCATTTTTAGTAAGTAGAAATTTATCAGACATAAACACCAACTTGAAGCCATTCGTTCAAAGTCAGTTCTTTGTCAGATGTCATTTTTAGTACAATCTTTCCACGTTCTTCAAACTTTGAACTTGAGGAGTTTCCCATGAAGAGTTGATCATCATTTTCTATTGGTTTGTAAGTAGAGAACATCCATTTTTTGGAACAGATGTGGCGAGTAGCCCCAGCGTCCATGTAACGTCCACGAATTTGAAACTCCTTATTAATTAAATATGTGATTTAATTTTAATGAGTTAGTTTTGTGAGTTTATTTAAACCTTATGTGGTTATGAGAATGTATGAAATGATTAAAGGGAGTCACTAATAGTTTATTTAAATTAGTGGACTAACCCTAAGAGTTTGATATCAAGAAATTGATAGGATTATTAAGTATTCAATTTATTTGAATATGGTGGCAAGAGTTGAACATATTGGTTAATTGCAATTATGAGTAATTAATTGATAATGTGTTATTTGATAATTATAATTGGATAAATAATAATTAATGTGTAATAGATTAATAATTTATAAAATAATTATATATTTACTTGATTTATTTGTTGAAATCATGCAATATAGTAAACCTTTATTATGTGGTAGTTAATTTTATATTTTATATGGTACAAGATGGTACATTAATGTGTCTATATATTATATATATATGTATATATAAAGAAGTTATTTGCATTCATGTGAGTTGCATAATAATATTGATATATGTATGTGCACTATAAATATCTTGTAATTGGGAAATACATTGTATGCTTTTTAAATAATTATAACCTATGTTATATGAAATGAATTGTGTACACCTATTTGATAACCAAAGTCTATATTATGTGTATATGTGGTATAAGCCAATTGTAGCATTTTATTTTTGTGCAAAATGCTGAGAATTATTTTCTTATCCCAAAATGAGTGTCACCAAGTACATGAACAGTGAACTAAAGGCTAGTTTACGTATTTTTTTTCAAATGGCTAATCATAGGTGATCATTTGCTAGCTAGGTGGCTGGTAGAGAGTTGTTAAACCACTCTTCATTATCCTTTGTTTCCTTCCATTACTCCATGGACTTCAATCTTGTGTAATGTGATTATCTAGTCCAAGTCCCCTCTATAAATACTAGCTCCAAATTCAGCTTTGTTGTTTGTTTAAGTTTGATATTGAGAGTTCTAAGTTGCTGAGAAAGTTTGGGAACATACTCAGTGTGTGAGGAGTTCATTTCAAGCCTAACAAGGTATGGACTCTAATTGTGTTCTTAGTTGGGTATTGTCAAATTCTTAGGAATTTTTTGAATTCCTTGTTAATCAATGAGAATTATCATGCCATGATATGTTTATGATATATGTCTACATGTTTGAAGTCTCAAATAATGATTTGGAGCATGCTTGAATTGTTAGAAATCATGATGCTAGCTACTCTGCAAAACAGAGTAACCTTACTGCCTCTGTTGTAAGCATGTAAGGTATGCAATTGTATCTTATTTATACTAGTGGGTGCAAAGGTAATTACCACAAACCAAAAATCGATTCTGTCTCAAAGATGGCATGAGATGTGCCCTATTTGTACTTAGGGTAGCGGCAATTGCTGCAGTACCCTCATAACTAGTTGCTAGTTTCTCTTTATGACGTGTTACTAAATTTATGTTATGACCTATATACATGACTATAGAGGAGTATACCATGATAAGTAAAGACTTTGTATGTGGTATGAAGTGATCAACTTGGTTTGGTAAGGAAGTTATAGCAAAACTTAAAGTTTTCAAAACTAGCTTTGTAGAAAACTTGTGTTCACGAGTTTTGAACTTTGAGAACATACACATGACTGATTTGGAACCTAAGAGAGCATGAGATATGATGTATAATGTCTTTATCATGATTCGAACTTGTTAGCTTTGTGTTAGAAAATGCTTTAAAGGAAAAGTTGTTATATTGAAGTAATATACATGAATACTACATGGTGTAGATTCTGGTGTTTAAAGATGTTAAGCATAATCTAATCACGCATGATATGAGTTCTAAAGTTGTCTTGTATGTGTATGTTGCATCATTCGGCTAAAATGATTTCAAAGACAACCTTGGACATGTTTTCAAACATAAGTTGCATATTATGTGAGTACTTAGATACTAAAGTAGTAAGATGTCATATTATGGCTGTTATACTCCTAAGCATGATACATATGTATTGAGCATGATGGTTACATGATTTTTATTTTAATGACATATAAATCGTAAGTTAAACTTGTGATACTAAATTCAAGTATGGTCATGTGTTACGTGTGAAACACTAGCAAGTATGTATGTTAATATGTATGTATAGGTGTGTGTTACAGTTGGATTTGAAGTCGAGAGAGCAGAGCTCAATCTCAGTTCAGCTCGAGGACAAGCAGTACCAAGCCTGTCCCTAAGCTCAGACCAAAGAAGCGCAATCTTGAATCCTGCAGTCTTACCAAGATGAGTTATTTTTGGTTCTGAAAGTTAAAGCATGCTTATATGATTACTTTACTTTGTAATATGTGACCAATAGTTCATATAACGTGTTGAGAAGCATGCCATGTGATGACTGAATTCTTTTAAGTGTAGACTCGTATTAGTTTACACATGCTAATTGAAAGACCGACTTGTTAATGTTAGGTCGTTTCAACGCAAGTTAGTTAAAGCTAGTATTATATTGTAGCTGAGCAAACAAGCAAGTTCCCTAAACTTACTCCATTTATTAGTGAGCAAGTATCTTAAACCCTTACATTACTTTATTCGACGTATACCGTAAGCAAGTTCTTTGAACCCTACTTTTGTTAAGCAAGTTCCTTGAACCCTACTTTTGTTAAGCAAGTTCCCTAAACTTACTCTATATTATATTGAGCAAGTATCCAAATTTATTGTGTTGCAAGTAATAGAGTCTGAACCTTTGTTCGGTCAAACAAATGTATGAAGTTTTATAAGCTATCCAAACCAATTGATGGTAAGGATTCTTAGGTGAAAGAACACCCTTTTCGTGAGAGGGATTTGATTTTATACGGCTACAGGTCCAATGATAGCCTAATGAAGATTAATGATCACATGCGTTACATGTTTATATCCAGATAAAGTTGGATATTGAATAGTGAAACTGCAATACCGACTTATTACCATTTATTGATGAGATAAAGCGTGGTGGTTAATGATATAAATTAATAATGGTGATCCTGAAGCAAATGGATTCCATTAGGTGTTAGTTTAAGTGATACCATTATGAGTACGTGACTGAGGTATTAAGCAGTTATACAGTATTTTGCAATGCTAATAATACGAATAAAACAAATCATTATCGCTTATATAATAATCTACACATTATTATCTATATAATGGAATCAAACTGGAGTGATTTCTCACATACAATCGACACAGATTTCTTTTTCTAATGAGTAGCTTCAACAAAGAACTACTTGTGAAAAACTTCCGCCTGCTATTTCTCAATCCGATAATAACTCGCTAGGGTCCATAAATGATCGAAAGTCATGTACTTAAACGATCGGGTAATGATAAAGTTGATACCCTCAATAATCGCTGAAAAATATTGTTCACCTTCGTCCCATTTAAAGATATTCATTAATAATTCATCTTCAGACTACAAGGCGCCAAAGATGTATTTCAATTACTTACCATGACTATACCGAATAATCCGGTGGTCATAATCATACCAAGTCTATCAATGCATTACTACTTCAAAGACGACTTTTTACCACATCCATTTAATTATTATTCTCATCAATGTAGACTCACCAATAATTAATCCATTATCATCGAATCATCCCACTACAAAAGCCAAGGATATTCATTAAGATTACCAATTAAATTATTCATCGCACGCATCACTTTACCAAAGATAATGCAGGTATTCATTAAGATTAATGCACTATAAATTATCCATGATGACTACTACCAAACATAATATTCATTAGATCCATCCACGCAATACTACCAAAGATACGTGGTATTCATTAAGATCACGCATCATTAAATTATCACCGACCACAAATTATCTAGAGTACTACTGCCAAAGATAATCGCAGTATTCATAGTATCACGACCACAAATTATCCATACTAAGACCATTCTTCTTACCAAAAGATAATCGTGGTATTCTATTAAGATTACTCACCAATAAATTCATCCATGCACTATCGCACTATTAAATTATCCATGACTACTACATAATCGCAGTATTCATTAAAAGATTACTTACCATTAAAATTATCCACGCATCACTACCAAAGATTAATAATCCCTCGGTTATAATCATACTAAAGCCATTCCATGTACCATGTGCCATTGTGATGCAGGATAATGATATAAAGAATCAATCAAATGAGATAAAGGATAAATATTAAACATTTATAAAATAATTTATCCAGATTCAAGAATATCCTTAAGCGTTATCAATCACTTAATAATCTCTGTTAATCTAATAACATTTAATATTATAATAATATTTTAATCACTTCCTAAATAAAACAATTTTTCTCAATTGCTTACGCTTTTACCATATAACGCATTTAATCATTCAAAAATGCCATGCTCATAAAATATCATCACCAATTATCAAATCTCAACAAAAAATATGCATATATTTCTATATAGGATTCTAGCTAAAAAACTTAAAACTCAATTATTTTGTTATTTCACTAAATATATTTAACTCATATGTTTAGAATTCAACTATTTCTCATGATATATTTTTTCTTAATTTTTAAAATTCATTTACTATTTTTCAAAAATCAACTTAATTAATTCTTTAAGATACCCCAAGACATTTTCACTTTTGATCAAAGAAGCCATAACTTGCTCATTTTAATTCGTAATGAGCTCATTTCTTGGACAGGAGATACTTTTATAAGAATTTTTCTCATAATTTAAGTGGGTCAACATGTTTCCTTAAAAGCAAGAGCAATTTACAACTTCGCCTTTGCTAAAAATCAAATTACACACAAAAATCTTACAACACCTTTCCAAAGAATTCACAACCTGTTAGATTCAACTCCTAGGACTTGACCACATCTAAAAATTCAAAATATAAACAAGAGATATGGTCAATTGAATTTCATGTTACGCTTTTCACCAAAAACTTCCGAATTTCTAAGAAACTTTCATGTTTTTACATACTAAATCAACATAACTTATCATAAAACTTACTAATACCACTTAATTACCTCCATGATTTTCATTATTCCAATGTGCTTTTATTACGACTTTCATCATAAACCACGAAACCTCATTTAGTCAAGAAATATTCTGGTGGTTTAAGAAACGGGTTTTATCCTAATTACAAGCAAATTGATCTCCCTACTTCTAGGTAGGCTTAGGAAATCTTCACAGAATATCGGCTAAGAAATTCATTAACGATAGACCTTATCCAAGACTCTGGAGGTGACGCTACATTGATACCAACCGCATGACTCTCATCCCTTAACCCAGATAGAGCACTTCACAATGATAGTTTGAATACATATCGCCTACTAGAGTATTATACAAACCCCAAAGGAGAGTCCTCATTACAACTATTATCAATAATTATTCGCTGTAATATGAGGATCAGCATGCTATCCTTCCCGACTCATTACTCCGCTCCCCATCAGGACAGTCCAACCTTCAAATCAAAATATCAAAGTCAAAATTGTCAACATAATACCTGCTTCGAGAGTAAAAATTCAAGAATGATCGTAAGAATATTTTGAAGATATCGACGAACAAATATCGTATATATTCACTAATTTCATGAGTATAAGCCAAAGTTTTAAATTCAATCGGGTATATTAAAGAATTATGTTATCCAAATAATAAAGAACGGAATAATAAGTTCTCTTCAAGAAAAGAATAAATAATTCTTTAAATTGATACTTTAACTGACTATTCATATTTGAAGAAAAATCTTTAATAAAATATAATATATTCATTTATATAAAAACACGTAATACTAGAAAACACTATGCAAAACATTACGAATACTATGCATAATAAAATAATATATTCTATTTATAGTAATAACTTTAATAATCGCTTCGCTTTAATACGCTAATAATACGAATTAGTTGAAAACCTTCCATAGCTATTTCAATAAACATTGTTGCTTTCAATCCGACAATAATTCTGTCCACAATGATCGAGTCACTAAGATTACTACCAATAAATCAAAGTCCACGTGACTACTGAGCTAAAGATAATTGTGGTATTCTACTACCAAAGATAATCACAATTCATTAGTATCACGCACTACAAATTATCCATGACTACTTAGCAAAAGATAATTGTTTTTCAATTACTGCTATGACTTATAACGTAACAACTCGTCATAATTCCATACCAAAGTTAGCTGGTTCTACGACCATGTAGATCATGTATTTACTGTTCTGACATAATATAAATACGTAGGATAATGATATAAAGAATCAATCAACGAGATAAAGCCGAAATATTAAACATTTATAAAATAATTTATCCAGATTCAAGAATCGTCCCCATGTTATCAATCACTTAATAATCTCCCTCCCATCTCATAACATTAATATTACGATATTTTAATCACTTCCTAAATAAACAATTTTCTCAATTGTTTACGCTACCATATGGAAGTGGCTGCAGTAATTCGTGGCAAAAGAAAGATTTTGAAATTTACAACTTCGCCTCCTTTCATAAAAATCATCTACACAAAAATTCACAATACCTTTTCAAAATTCAAAATATAAATATAGTAGATATGGTCAAATTCAATTTCATGCTACGCTTCACCAAATGGCGTTCTCATTTTCAACTCTTTCGTGATTTCTAAGAAAGGGTCACGTTTTTACATACTAACCAACATAACTTATCATAAACTTACTAATACCACGTAATACCCATGATTTTCATTATTCCAATGCTTTTATTATGATCATCATAAAACCACTTAAACTGCTTCAGACTTAATATTAAAATTCGATTTCACGCCTAGGTAGGGTTTTAGGAAATCTTCAAGAATACGGCCAAGAAATTTATTACCGATGATAGAAATATCATTCAAATCACATTTTATCCAAGACTGGATAAGACGTCGTATTATCGATACTAACGCGATTTCTATCCTCAACTTAGATAAGACGGTCACAACGATACCTATAAACCTATGATTCTTATTCACGAGCAAGTCGCCATGTAAAGTCCGCTTTGCAGCATTCCCAATCAACGAAAAGGTTCGTGAGCTCATTTATACTTACGGCTCATGATAACAGCCGATTAATCCTTAGGTTTGCTACTTAATCGTATAAAGTTGGTCTATGAATATAAAGCCAATAACTCATTAAAAGTACGATGATTAGCTAAATCAATCGATTGATAAAAATCACATCAAAGGTAAGTATTTTCTAAAAAGAGGTGATCGACAGTAACGGAAAAATGTTTATTCAATCATCATGATTTATAAATGCTGGAGGTAACGTAAGGTTTCTCCAACTAAGTTTAAATGTATACCAAAGTCCACCCTCCGAGTCAATTAAACGCTGAACGCAAGCAAGAGAGATATTTTAACAGAACCGTATCATTTTATAGACTTCGCAAGAGCTACGACAACTTACCCGATAATTTTATTCGGAGTCTCGTAGATACAATGAATGATTTAAATGATATGCATATACATAGAGTACGCGAATGAGGTCGATCCTCAAGTACTTATTCAGAGCCAAGAACCAAAGGGTCAATTAGCTATTGATTCCATTGGAGTGTTATAGTTTGAAGTCTATTTGACTAGCAGTTATTCTAAAAGCAATCATTATCTTTGCTTATGATATTCATATTGTTGAATCCTTCACATATTATATTGTTGAACCCAGACATTTTTCCATTCATCATAATATATCCTTATTGTTGTACTTAAACTTGTTGAGCAAACTTGTTGCTCATCCTTGCTATATCATGAATTATATTGCAGCTAAGCCCGAGACCTCAGGGAAGGACAAGGGTAAAGGGAAGATGTAGGATTATTACGAGAAGCAGAATTTATCTTATGCTTAATTTAAATTACGATTATGTAATATGAACCCTAATGTTTATTTTAGGGTATGTTTGTAGAATGATATTAAGGTTATCGTATCTTGGGACTAGTAACACCTTTTGAATGAACGACGTACGTTTATTATATTCCGCATTTTAGTTATCGTATGTTGTTTAGAGGTGGATGTTAGTATTTTATTGTGATGATCGGACCGGGGTCAGAGGACCCGAATTCGGGGGCGTCACAGTCCACGTACCATTCTTTGGGGTTTTCTACCAAATTACATTCAGATACAACTGCAGAAAATTAATGTATGAAACATTTTCAGAAAGCTTTTCCAGTTCTGTCACATTTGCTTGAGGCTTTTATTCTTTCTTAAACTTCTTTGGCTTGCGACATTCACTTGATATATGTCCTTAGATGCCACAGTTGAAGCACTTGCCTTTGAATTTCTTCTTGGCCTTGAAAGCATCTTTGCCTTCACGCTTCCTTTTATTGTTGTTTGGCCTTTGGTCTACCACATTTGCCTTTGCTTCAATGAAGTTTTTTCCACTCTTCTTCTCAGATCCTCGATTGTCCTCTTCAATCCTAAGTCGGACAATCAGTTCTTCAAGATTCATCTCTTTGCGTTTATGCTTTAGATAATTCTTGAAGTCTTTCCATGATGGTGGAAGTTTCTCGATCATTGTAGCAACTTGGAATGAATCACTTAATGACATTCCTTCAGAATGAATGTCATGTAGAATTACTTGTAATTATTGAATCTGAGTGATAACTGCTTTAGAATCTACCATTTTATAGTCAAGAAATCTACCAACAATAAATTTTTTCATGCCAGCATCTTCAGTTTTATATTTCATATCTAAAGATTCCCAAAGTTTTTTTGCAGTTTAAATTGTACAATATACATTATATAATGTATTATCTAAACCATTCATCACATAGTTCCTGCAAAGGAAATCTGCATGTTTCCATGCATCAACAGTAGCCACTTTTTCCTTGTCAGTTTCCCCTTCAACAAGAGTAGATACCTCTTCTAGAAACCTTGCCAAGTTCAAGTGTGTGGAATAGAAGGGGCATCTTTTGTTGCCAACGCTTAAAATCAGTTCTATTGAACTTTTCAGGCTTTTCTCCATGAGACATACTCACAGCAGGAATGGTACTAGTAGATGCCATTTCTGTTAAAAAAAACAATTATTAATAAATAGAAACAAATTTCTGTTGTACAAAATTTAACAGAATTCAATAACAAATTTTGTTTACAGAAATCAAATAACAAATTTGTTTATAAAATTTCTGTAGTAGAAAATTTGTTTACAAAATCTGTTAACAATTTATTTCGCAGAAAATTTTATTTATAGAATTTCTATTTTTCAAATATTGTTTACAACTAAATTTACAAATTTCTGTTTAACAAATTTGTATTCTATAGTTGGACAAGTTTTTGTTAAATTCAAATATAATGATTATCCTTGTCTGTCACATGTATTAAAGGATATAAATCAATACTATTAAATCAAGTGACTATAATGTATGTTTAGGTGACTATAAATCATTACTATCCATAATCATATTCAGTAATGTATGTTTAGGTGAATATCCATAGTAACATGTAACAAACAACCCTAAGACTCATAAATCAAGTGACAATCCATGCAATATTTACATGCTTGAATAAGGAATCATGTGGATGATTACAGGAATTGTGTACTTGATTTAAGTAATTTAATATCCACTTCAAATTCAAGATGGCTGTGTTGAAAACTGTTGTTTTCGTAATATATATATTAACATGCAATATATATAAACCGAATATATATATATATAAACAAAATATTATATATATGCACATATATATATTTAAAAGATATTGGAAATAACAGAATATAATATATTAACATGCAACAAAATAAATTGTTATATTAAAATGCAAATAATAACAAAATATTATGTATGTTAACATGTAATATATATAATAATGTAATACTTTATATTAACATGTAATAACATGCAATAATATTACAGAATACTATGTATATTAAATAAAACTATAATTACGTAACGCTAAATTTGCTTTAAGATTTTTATCCTGTAATATTAGTAATATTTAATCTATATATATATGAATAATGATTTAAATTAAATTAAATGTAATAAGAAAATAAGAATAAAATAATATGTAAATCCGAGTCCTTTGAATTCACAAAATCTCCTTAAAGCAAATTTATTCCCTCACTGGTGCTAAGGATTAATTGAATAATTGCTTCCAAGAGATAAACGGATTTTCGAGTTCTTAATTAGAAGCACTTCAAAATTAAGAACACCAATTAACACAACTTTATGTTATGTCATCGAATCGATTGGATAATAATGATGCATGCATGAAGAAAAGAAGAAAACTTCTATCGCACAATTAACTTTTTACAGAGAACGGGAATTTGGTAGAAAAGCGAACTAAAAAACTACTCCGTAATCAGGAACGAAATATTTATCTTGTAGAACGGAAAAAAGTAATCGGGAGGAAAAGCGTAAGCGGAAAAAAAACTTTTGTAGAACGGATAGAATCAGTAGGCAGTTTATTACCGTTGGGCGTCCTTAAACAAAATCTGATAATTTATTAAACAGATTTTGTCCAAAATATTAAATATCACAACTCGACCCGCCCGTGCGACTGAACAAACGGTGGCGCGTGCATGTGGGTTTGAACCAAGCCTTGGCTAGGTCCTCTCCCTTCCACAAAAGTGGGGTGCCCCTTGGGGCCCTTCCCATTGAGCAAACATCCCATATATATGTTCTTCATTTTTCCCTCTAATTCTCTATGTGGGACTTTTTCATTTTATAACATTTTAAGTAGGTGATTTTAGAATCAATTTTCTCATTCAATTCTTAATGGATTTGAACACATAAATATACCAAGTTATACTCTTCACGAAGGAGAACACATTGGTGCAATGACTCGACATTTTTTGGAATGTGAAACCCTAATTTAATTGAACCTCAAAATGCTCTAATATTTAATATTTCAAATCCCATTTCCAACATTAACTAGATAACTTTTTCATTTTGTGTTTGCTTTTGCAATTTTTCATTTTGTGTCTACTTTAACGATCCATCCGTTTATTAAAAATATCTCTAATTTTTAAAATTTTGAATTTTCGTTTAGTCCAATAATATTAATAATACTTCGAGCACTAGAGCTTTTGGTGTAGAAACAATTTTGTGAAAATGTATTATTTGGTAATTTCAAATTGTTCGTATACTTAAAATTGAAACCTTACAAAAATAACTAAGTACACGTATTTTTGATGCCGTAAAAAATATCAATGAAAATATATAAAAAATTATATATATAATATATTTTTGTTACATTAACACACTCCCACCAATAATCAAAATCTCAATCTTATAAAAATTATGAGACGAGTCAAACTGCTAGTCCAAATACTATATAAATCATAAAGTAAGATTTTATATATTTTAAAATATATAAAACTTCTAATTTTTATTGATATTTTTATCGCATCAATTTTCAAAATCATTTATCTTTTCATCATCTTTTCTTTCCACTCAATTAAAAAAAGAAGTTATTCTTATAGGCTCTAGCTATCTAAAGTAAAATGGACTTTTTATGACCAAACTAGACTAAAGATAATAACTTTATAGTTTCATAGGTATTTTACCCACATGGGCTGCGCTAATATATTAATGTGACAATAGCTTTTATTTATTTATATATTTATTATTCAATGCGTGCTTTACTATGTACTAGGCCATGATGGTTTTAACTTTTTAGGCAACACTTTATTCCTTAATCGTATCATTCTATGCACTTGTGCTTTAGGCAAAGTTGTGGATAAAATTGAAGAAAAGTCTAGGGGGAGGGAGGGAGGGAGGGGGGGGGGGGGGAAGGACGGGTCCAATTTTTTATTTTTTTTTTAATATCTTTCAAATAATTTATAAGATTTATTGGAACTGAAATTTTTACAGAAAAAAGTGATTTGGATGTCATTTGAATATATGTAAAAATTTCAAATGACATCCAAATTATTTTTTTCTGTAAAAATTTCAGTTTCAATAAATCTTATAAAGTATTTGGAAGATATTAAAAAAATAAAATTGGACCGGTCGCCCCAGAATCACTCAAAATCGAATGAAAAACTCACGCGTCTAAAAACAGTATAATTTTTTTTTTTTTGATATTTTTACATAACTTTTTAATATTTTACATAAAAATATTGTTATAAATGTATTGCGTCAAAAAACGTCGTTATAAAATTTATAGCATCGATATTTCCTCTCCAACTATCCCCTTATTAAAGAAGAAGTTCGGAAAATCGTCAGGCCCCACTCGTACTGTCACCTTAAAAAAATGTATATTTTAAATAACTATTTTCATATAAAAATATCAAAAATTATATGAAAATATCAATTTCTTATTAAAAAATTCATAAAATATTTGAGATTTTGTTAATCTTTTTGAAAGCGAGTAATATTCCATTGAAAAACTGCACCGGTATAGGCAGATGGGAGAATTATTGACGTTTTAACAGAGAAAATTCAACCATAAAATCTGACTAAAATTACTTATTCTTATTTTTTCCCCCAAAATATCCCCAAGTTCACACTAACTAAAATTACTTGGGGAAGACCTTGTGCACCTTTTATCTTCTCTCTTTTTCTTCGTTGCTTACCACTTTTTAATACTCCACTCTTAGATCATAAACACTCATATATTACATATCAATAAAAATACGTAAAACCGTTAATAGTAAGTTTCATTATTTATTTATTATTTTTTTTATATTATTTGTGGATAATAATTTATGCATAATTTATGTTCATAACATTACTCCATGTGAAATAATGTATAAGCCACTCAAACTACTATCATTACTATCTTCAATCATAATATTTTGATTGAATATGTAATAAATTAAAATAATCTAATAAAATAGAGTATTATTAAAAAATATATTAAGTCTTATTATATTATAATTTAATTCGAACTCGAAATTTGACCCAAAAAATTATACACTGATTTTGAGCACGTTTGTCCGAAAAATTGAACTTACATATTGATTGATTTGAACTTGTTGATTGATTTACCCGTTGAATAAAATGATCATGACAAGAATTCTTTTAGGTGGACATAAAAATTAAATATAAGTGTATTTGGATTTTATTTATTTATATTTTTATCTCTATTGGGGTCAAAATACAAATAGATAAAATTCAAATACACATGTCTACTAGTGCTGCATTTGGATTGAAGGAATGGAATGTAGATTGGAATGATTCATTCCATTTTAGTTGGAATGCGTTATTCCATATTCTCCTTCCCCCAAGACCCTCATCCTCCTGACTTAATGTTAAAAAAGCTTACTCAGAAAGTTTTGGATAAGAATGTTAAATTTCAGTCAAAAATAGCAAAATAAAAAAATAAAAATAATTAATTCAATTCATTTCAATCATAACTAAACATAATTTTTTTCATTTCATAAGAATGACTCATTTCATCATTCCATTTCATTCATTATTACTCGAATCCAAACATAGCGAATTTTTGTTATGACAATGGTCTTGGGAGTTAATTGAGGGCCCACGTTCAATTGCATGGGAGTTAATTAAGGATCACCGGATTATGCAATAATATTTTTTAAGGTGTATTAAGTTACATCTAGAACAATTTTCAAACACAAAATTTAAATAATTTTTTAATAACTAATTTAAGTTTAAACATTTGATGTTAAAAAATTACAACCACCTTGATTCCAAAATAGAAATTATTATTAACTTTTAAAATTAATATGAAACATTTTGAAATTCAAAATTAATACAGATTTATTTAATTTATTTAATATAAAAATAATTATTTTAAATATCTAAAATGTATTAGTACTAATTATAAAATTTATTATTTTATAACTGTTAATAAATCATATTTTTACATGTATTTTTGATATTTTCATGCAAGACTCTTTTTGCTCTCAAATGGAAAAAATTTATATAAAAATACATATAAAATAGTGTTTCACATAAAAATATATAAAATACATATAAAATAGTGTTCCCTACTTGTCGACGTCAGGATTTTTATTGTCCCTTTTCGTTACTTGTTCTTTGGTGTTCTCATGTTAATGTGAGATTTGTTTGAAAAAATAAGTGAAAAAGGTCCGACATGTGTAATGTCGACGATTTGACTTTAAGAGTCCCCAGTTAGTGTTTTTAACTGGTTGCACCAACGCAACCGAAAAGGTTTGCACATTGACCCAGAGATGTGACACTGCTAAACGGGCCTGTGAAACCGAAATTCATTAGGGTTCGGGGGCTTGATTATGCAGAGGAAAGGTGTTAGGCACCCCCCGACATCTGTGTTGCCACGGTGACCGCCACTTCCGGTGACCGCCACTTCTCAAAGAAACTATTATATGAATGTGTGTGTGTGTGTGTGTGTGTTTGTGGATCAATGTGCAATTATTGAAAGTAGTGCGAGGCCTCGTGCGCACCTATATACACAAGGTTTGAATTTATAGAAAAATTCAGTTTTAACCAATATATAGCAATGAAGTTTTATAAAAAGAGGTTTTTCAAACCCTGTGCTCAATAGGAATTGAGACCTTTTCATACTTCCATTTTATTGTTAAATGTTCGGCTTGTTTGCTTTTATTTTCGAGATGCGAGGCATCTTCGAGAAAACAGTATACAGTGTTGGGTAAAATCTAATTACACACAACACGCAAGTATACGTGGTCAACAAGTAATAAAGTGATGAGTAAAGTATCGTTCCCACAGAGACTAACTAGCAATAATCTTAACTTACAATTACCAATTTTCTATTAATCCTAATTTTATTAAACAAATCAACTCAATGATTAAAATTAAAGACTCTAAATTAAAGAACAATTGAACTATCAAAAAACAATCACAAATATCAGAATCTGGAATTTCAAACAATTAATGGGAATTAGACTTATGATTTCACCCTAAGCTTCACTCTGATTTTAACAGCTTAATTCCAATTCAACTCACTATCCCAGTTTATTAATCAAGAATACGAACGTAGTATTAGCCACCTCTCGATGCACTAATACCGTATTAACTTAAATCCACAATCAAAATAGAAACAAGTTAAACACCTTAATTAACTAACTCACTATATCTCTATGTGAATTACAATTAAAGAAGGTTTAAGATTAAAGTTCTCTATCCGATTATATGCGATGTCAAACATATCTCTACCTTAACATTCATCAAGATTCTGCTATTCACAAAATTCATGAACACATGCTATATTAATTAGGTCTAGATTTGAATATCCTATCTCAATTCCATACAAATCTACAAATAATTGTTGATCAGGCAATTCATTAATTCAAGCTCAAATCAATATAGATAAACTGGAAATAGATTATTAAATTAGAAATCAAAGTTACAAAATCATCGTTTCACTTAAAGATCCATCATAAGCCTAAAAAGTGAATTAGTTCATACTAAACGAAATAAACACTGAATAAATCATAGAAAATATTTTGTCAATTACAAATAATAGCCTAAGACGAAGAATATTTAAAAACACCCTTCTCGTAGCCTAGAATCGCAATCGTCTCAAAAATCTTCTCGAAATACTCCTCCACAGCTTGCTTAGAAAAACTGAGCTTAATCTTCGTAATATACCTTGTGTGTTGTTTAATTTTGTTGTTTTTTGAGTAGTAGATGTCCAACACACAAGTCCCAGCCAAAAATTCCCTTCAATTAGAGTTCATACGCTATCCAAATGCTAGAAACCAACTCCCATCAAAGTTCAAGAACAAGAACAATCTAAGTCTACTTCAATCGAGACCTCTTTCCGTCAACCGATATTGAAGGTTGTATAAAGCTAAATAGGTGTATATAAATGGGCCTCTATTCTCGCCAAAAGAGATTTGTCAGACTTCTAAATTTCTTCCAACTTTGTACCAATTAACTCCATATCACACCGAATAGCTCCAAATACACGTTAAATGCCACAACAACCATCCTACACATAAAATAACATAAAACAAGTAAAAACGAACATGATCACAAGAATTTAGCAACAATTACGCATGAAATGGACATTGATTCGTGTATCTAAAATCCACTTATCAAAATCCCCCAAACTTAAACCGTGCTAGTCCTCGAGCACAAAACAACTACATGCAATGCAATGCAATGAGATGAAATGAATATGATCTAATTCATATGCTTTTGAATCCAAAAATATCGCAGAATCAAGATTATCTTAACGACCTCAGCGAAAACAAGCAACTATACAATATCAATCACCAAAACCAATCTACCATTCCGTTTAATCCTCAAATCTTAAACCATCATCACTGGTATAGTGTGCGTGTGTGATCAACATCCATGATAACTGATACGGACTCAAACTCAAAACATAATCAATCTCTTAGAAGGAATCATACAACGCAAACTTAAAAATTTCAAAAATAGACAATTCCAACTAAAACTAAACAATCACTAATCTCGGGGGTTCAAGTAGGGTACTTATACTTATTCATATATACTTTTTTTTTTTTTTCTTTTTTTTTTTTCACGGGGCTTTTTTTCTTTTCCGCTTTTATTCATTTTTTTTTTTTTTCTATACATACATACGACTATCGCAATGTCTCATCCCATTAGTCGATAAAGCATACCCTTAGCGAGCTTTCGACCAACGAATTCTGCACCTATAAAAGACCTTAGGCGCTAGGTGTAAAGACAATCCCCTGAGCGTATTTTGCTCAAGTAACAAAGGCCCCAAACAAGACCAGTCACAAAATATATATATATATATATATATATTATAGATAAAGCTTATATACCCCACATATCATCCCCCAAACTTAGGTTCTTGCCTAATTTTTGCCTTTATTATCTATCCTTGTCATTTTCTCATTTATTCTAGCATTATCCTGTAGAAACTATTTATGTATCAATTTGAACTGACCATTCAACAAAGATGTTTATTAATCGTGCTAACCTTTTCTATACCAGTTTCAAACAAGCTCAAGATTCGATTCATAATAGAAATTGTATCACAGTTCTAATACTCAATACTGTATTTGTTAACCTATTATCAATCTCATCATTGGCCCACAAATAATGTGAACTACAACATTGATGGACTTACGCAAACACAATATTTAACTAACTAATTTTTTTTAGATAACAAAAATGCACTATTTACAAACTAAAACAATGCAAAGATAAAGATAACCTAACTACTATGTATGCATCTAAGCTGTCATGCAATACTAAAATTAATATGAAATACTAAAATTTAAATGACAAAATGCAACCTAAGTACTACATATGCATGCAAACATGTATTTAAATCCCCCAAACTTAAGTAATACAATGTCCTCATTGGATGAATAGTCAAAATAAGTACGTGAGGACTTCCCTACTATCGCTTAAGTCTGAGGAGGTGGTTGTTGTTCTTCTTCGTCCGAATCACTTGGTGGAAACCTTTGCATTGGCATGGGCTGCTGATATGGAAATTGGGCCACCGGGTTAAAGCTCTGAAGGGTTGTGTTAAGTGAGGTGAAAGATGCATTCATAGCATCAAACATGTGATCTTGCCTCATTGCTAATCGCCGCATTTCCCGTCGTGCTACTTTGTTGTGCGCATTCATTTGATTTTGAAAATCAAGGAACTGAGGACTGGATATGGCCTCTGCCTGCGGTACCTACTTGGCTCCTTGATCTTCCATTGCTTCATCATCATCCCACGATGTCTCTATAGCATCAACGTCATCTTCTGAAGTCGACAGAAAAATAAAGCCCAGACCACGCGAATGTGACTCGCCACCTGCCCATACGGAATACCGCGTTATCATCATAGAATCAAGCAACGCGAGCGGCATTTGTGTGGGCTCGTCATCAGACCATCTCACCCCTCAGATTATGCATACACAACCCACAAATGAGTGATGGGTATGGCAAGTCGCCCGAAAAATTTCCACGTAAACACCGGCGGATGGAGAAACAAATAATAGCCCCGACGTCGATAATGAAATCTTGCACAATGGTGTACAACAGTAACGCCTTCTCTTTGGTGACGTCCGAGGTATGTTGGGATGGAAGCAATTTAGCGCATAGGAATGCGTGCACTTTATTTTTCCATACCGGCTAAGGTCCTTGCTATGGAACATGGTGCCTCCCTTCCGACCTTTCATCCAAGATGTTCCCGGCTTTGTCATCACTGTGATTATAGCATCATAGCCCGGATCAGAATTTCATAGATGAGCATAATGGCAGTGCCGAGGTACTCGCAGTTGATAGTAGGTGTTGATTGCATCGGCATTGAACGAAACCAACTGACCTCGAACAAACTCATGGAATGGTTCTTTGTCCTCAGCGTTTGCATAGAATTCCTTGACAATGTCGACAACGGCTGGTTTCAGTTCTTCGGTGATTTTCATCCACCCCTTTTGATAAATTTGAGGCATCATCTCCTCATTGTTAGGATTTTGTGCCAACCCCTCCTCCGGTGTAAGGGATTTGGTGAGCATGTAGTCATACCGATCGGCGGCGGTGATACTTGCAAATTTTTGACGATCGAAGGTGTGGGTTAGTTGAGATGGCCGTGAACTCTCTCCCCTTTGGCGTTTAGAAGATGATTGCGAAGCCATGATTTCTCTCTAGTGCTTGACTTGCCTTAGCTCTCCCCCAAGCTTTTCAATTTGCTCCACTCTAGCTCTCAAGTATCCTCTATGAATTCTCTATATCAATTGTTTTGAGAGATGTGATATGAGATGTAGTGATATATATAGAGGTGGTAGAATGGCTTCTATTGGTGGAGTGAAGAGGTGGGGTAATTAATGGAGTTAAGGAAGTAGTGGGAAGTAAAAGTGGTGGGTGGTGGTTATGAGGTAGTGGGGAAGTGGAGTATTGTTATGAGGTAGTGGGGAAGTGGAGTGTTATTGGGAATAAGAAGGAGCATGCGTGTAACTGCCAACTTGTCTCGATGAGTTTCAGGGACTCAGCCCTACGGGGTGCTTATGTTTGAATGCCCGCTTGATGGGCTTCATGTATCGCTAATCGAGTTTTGGGACCTCGCCCGACGGGGTCAGAAGTCTTTGAGGCCCGCCTGCTGGCTTGCACATCGTCAAACATTTTTGAGACCCTCGCCTGTACGGAGGTTAGAGTGTACAAGGGGCTCACCCCGGCGGGCATGCCTACTGTCAGACTCTCTTGTTTTCTCATTTTACTTCATTGTAACTCACTTAATGATCCATTTTCCATCCTGCAAGATTTAACACATTAGAATTAGTGAGTTATTGATAACAAGATGTATTATAGAGTGATTAATGAGACTTTTATCTTATTCTTCTACCTAGTAATTTACTAAAAACTATAATGAAGCAAATATGAATGGAAAATATGATAAAAAAAACTAAAGATTGGGTTGCCTCCCAATTAGCGCTTTATTTTAAGTTGTTCAACCTGACTACTTCCTGTTTAATTTGTGTCAGCCAATGTGATGGTGACCACCTCGGTGTTGGCTTTTCCACCCCAATAATGCTTTAAACGGTGTCCGTTGACTTTAAACGTATCTAGTAGATTGCGACTGTAGAGTTCGATTGTGCTATGAGAAAATACCCACTTGATAGTGAATGGTCCCGACCATCTTGACTTAAGCTTTCTTGGGAACAATCGCAGCCGTGAGTTAAACAAAAGGACTGATTGTCCCATCTCAAATGTTAGATGCATAATTTTCTGGTCGTGCCATCTTTTTACTTTTTCTTTGTATATTTTAGAGTTCTCATAGGCGTGAAGGCGAAATTCATCTAGTTAATTCAATTGAAGTAATCTCTTCTCTCCTACAACTGCTTGATCAAAATTGAGTTTTTGCACCACCCAATATGCCTTATGTTGTAGCTCGACCGGTAAGTGACATGCCTTCCCGTACAGTAGTTGATATGGTGACATCCTGATTGGTGTCTTGTATGCAGTCCGGATGCCCATAATGCATCGTCCAATCTAAGCGACCAATCTTTCAGACTCGGATTCACCACTTTCTCTAATATCTTCTTAACTTCTCTGTTTGATACCTGAGCCTGTCCACTTGTTTGAGGGTGATACGCTATAGCTACCTTGTGGTTGACCCCATACTTGGCCAAAAGAGCTGTAAAAGACTTATTGTAGAAGTGACTACCTTCGTCACTGATTATTGCTCTCGGTGTGCCAAACCTCGTGAAAATATTTTTCTTTAGAAATTTGAGGACCACCTTGGCATCGTTGGATGGTAGTGCTGCCGCTTCAACCCACTTCGATACGTAAACCACCGCGAGTAAAATATACTGATTGTTCAACGATGACGGGAATGGTCCCATGAAATTGATACCCCATACATCAAAGATTTCCACTTCAAGAATCGTTTGTAAAGTCATCTCATTCCGTTTCGAAATGTTGCCCACCCTTTGACACCTATCGCATTGTTTGACAAAATGGTGGGCATCCTTAAATAATGTGGGCCAATAAAACCCAGATTGCAACACCTTTGCTGCTGTCCTCTCACTCCTATAATGTCTTCCATATGTAGATGAGTGACACTCATGCAGAATATTCTTCACTTCACTATAGGGGACGCACCGTCTAATCATTTTATCAGCGCACTACTTGAACAAATACGGTTCATCCCACATGTACCATTTCATGTCATGAAGAAACTTCCTTTTCTGTTGTCTTGTGAGGTCAGGTGGTAGAATGTTGCTCACAAAAAAATTTGCATAATCCCCATACCACGGAATCTCTGAAGAAATCCCAAACAGTTGCTCATCTGGGAATGACTTATTAATTTCACATCTGTCGTCTTTCGTTTTCCCTTGGTTTTCCAACCTAGACAAGTGATCGGCTACTTGGTTCTCCGTCCCCTTTCTATCCTTTATTTCTAAGTCAAACTCTTGAAGTAGGAGAATCCATCAGATAAGGCGTGGTTTAGCATCCTTTTTCGCTATCAAGTACCGAATCACCGAATGGTCTGTGTAGACTATCACCTTAGTCCCGATCAAGTAAGCCCAAAATTTGTCAAACGCATACACCACTGCAAGCAATTCCTTTTCTGTGGTTGTGTAATTCATTTGAGTCTTTGTAAGTGTTTTGCTTGCATAGTATATGGCGTGAAACACCTTGTCTCGTCGTTAGCCCAAATCAGCCCCAACTGCGTAGTCACTCGCATCACACATTAGTTCGAATGGCATGTTCCAATCCGGTGTGACGATCACGGGGGCTGTAGTTAATTTCTTTTTCAATAATTCAAACGCTAACTTACATTCCTCATCAAAACTGAAAGTAGCATCCTTCTCTAAAAGACTGCATAGCGGTTTTGCAATTTTAGGGAAGTCTTTTATGAACTTCCTGTAGAACCCTGCATGTCCCAGGAAACTCCTAATACCCTTAACTGAGCTCGGAGGAGGCAGTTTCTCTATTGTTTCCAGCTTTACTTTATTAACCTCCAATCCTTGAGCCGATACCTTATGGCCCAAAATTATGCCCTCTTCAACCATGAAGTGGTATTTTTCCCAATTGAGTACGAGGTTCGTAATCCTTACATCGCTGCAACACCATAACCAGATTCTTTAAGCAAATATCAAAGCTGTCCCCATAGATCGAAAAGTTATCCATGAAGACTTCAACATTTTTCTCCACCATATCTGAAAAAATGGCCATCATACACCGTTGGAAAGTTGCAGGTGCATTACATAACCCGAATGACATCTTCCTGAATGTAAATGTGCCATAAGGGCACGTGAATGTCGTCTTTTCTTGATCCTTCGGAGCGATGACTATCTGGTTATAGCCCGAGTACCCATCCAACAAACAGTAATATGAATGTCCCGCCAATCTATCCAACATTTGGTCAATAAAGGGCAGCGAGAAATGGTCTTTTCAGGTTTCCTTGTTCAATTTTCTATAATCCATGCACACCCTCCAACCTGTCACTGTTCTAGTTGGTATTAACTCGTTGTCCTTATTTCGCACTACGCATTATTCCTCCTTTTTTCTAAGACGACCGTGACCGACTAACCCACTTACATCGTTTAAATCGGGTAGATGATACCAAAGATCCAACCACTTTAAAATTTCCTTCTTCACAACTTCCTTCATAATTCCAAGGTTAAGTCGTCATTATTGCTTCCACCATTGGTTTTGCTTTATCTTCCATCAGAATTTTGTGCATGCAAAATGAAGGGCTAATTCCCTTTATGTCTGCGATTGTCCACCCAATAGCTGATTTGTGTTCCTGAAGCACCCTCAGCAACTTTTCTTCCTGCAATTCATTAAGTGCAACTGAAATTATAACATATAAAGAATTTAAATTGCCTAAATACGCATACCTGAGGTGTTTAGGGAGTGGCTTAAGTTCCAACTTTGGTGGCTCTTCCAATGATGGTTTCAGTTTTTCAGCGGTTACCTCCTCCGTGTGCAATGGTTCAAATGGCGTTCTAAATCTGGAAACTCGTGGCAATGAATCTAGCATTTGTAAGTAATCCACCAATTTCGGGTCGTCGACCTCGTCATCCCCCAATAAAGTTGTTTCTAACGGATCGTCGACCAAACTCTTGTTCATATCTTCACTAATGATTTGTTCAATTAAATCCATTCGAAAACATTCTTCCTCATCCGTAGGGAATTTCATGGCCTTGAACACATTAAATTTTATTTCTTGATCTTGGACCCTCATAGTGAGTTCTCCTTTTTGTACGTCTATTAGCGTCCTACCCGTGGCCAAAAATGTTCTCCCTAGGATAATTGGGATGTTCTTGTCATCCTAAAAAATCCAGAATGATAAAGTCCACGGGGAATATAAACTTATCCACCTTCACCAAAATGTCCTCTACTATGCCTCTCGGATATGTGACTGACCTATCCGCCAACTGTAATGAAATATTTATAGGTCTCAAGCAGCAAACCCAATTTTCGTATATACCGACAATGGCATAAGGTTTACACTCGCCCCAAATCACATAAACACTTGTTAAATTCATATTCCCGATCGTGTATGGAATAGTGAAGCTCCCCTGTCCTTGAAGTTTTGGTGGTAATTTTGTTGTAATATACACACTACACTCCTCTCGTTAGTGCAATTGTCTCAAAATCTTCCCATTTCTTCTTCCTTGATAGAATCCCCTTCATAAATTTTCATAGATCGGCATTTGCTCTAGGCTTCGCAAATGGAATATTAATCTCGAGTTTCTTGAACACTTCTAAAAACTTTGCGAATTGCTTGTCTAATTTATGTTTTTGGACCCTTTGCTGAAACGGTGGTGGTGGATAAACAATTGGCTTTTTGTTTAGCTTTATTTCCTCACTCTGCTTATCCTCACCCTTTCTTCCTTTAATCACGTTGCTATCATCAAATTTTTCATCCGGAGTCGCTGAATTTTTTGCATTAGTACCCTCGAGATGTTTTCCACTCCTCAATGTAATTGCCTGACACTGTTCATGGTTACCCTTCGGATTTCTCTCTGTATCGCTTGGTAGGGTCCATTGTGGCCTGTTATTTAGTGCTAAGGCAATTTTCCCCATCTGATTTTCCAAGTTCTTGATGGCTATTGCTTGAGTTTTCATTGCTACCTCATTACTAGTTATGTACTTCGACACCAATTCCTCAAAATCTGATTTCTTTTCCTGATGTTGAACCGGTTGTTGGCGATTCTAGAAACTAGGGTGATATAACTGTCGTGGAGCTTGATGTTGCTGATTATTGCTCCACGAGAAATTTGGATGATTCCTATTCCCTTGATTATATCGATTCTAGTATGTATTCTGTGGAATTTTGTTATAATTGCCCACAAACCGCATGAGATGTCGGATTTATCGCGCATTGATCATTGGGTGCTCTCTCGCGCACAACTCACATATAACTCGCCACTTCACGTGCTTGTTGAGCCTGCACTACTCTATCATAGAATCCAACTTCTTCGAAAGTGTGAAATCTATGTCAGTATAGCTATCACACCATCCACTTCTAAAACCCCACCGCTTTGCGCCGTGTCATGTCATTCTCATTGTGGGCCCGGTAGTTATTAGCCGCCATGGTTTCAATCAAATCATATGCACTCATAACTCGATGAAAGATCGATACTCAAGATCAATACTCCCGAGATTCCCATGTATTCCGTTGTAAAAGGTGTTCATTTGCAGCCACTTGGGCAATCCATGATGTGGGCATTTTCTGAGCAATTCTTCATATCTCTCCTATGCCTCATATAACGACTCCCTATGTTGCTGCTCAAACATTGTTATCTCGTTCCTCATCTTTGCAATTTTCGCCGGTGGAAAGAATTTGGCGAGGAATTTCGAGCTAGTCCTCCCATGTAGTTATCGATCCGAGCGGTAGAGAATGCAACCAACTCTTCGCCTTGTCCCGTAAAGTGAATGGGAACAAGCAAAGTCTAACCACATCATCTGACACCCCATTGTACCTAAAGGTGTCGCAAATCTCCAAAAACCTGACTAGATGCTCGTTCGGATCGTCATTTGTCAATCCCCCAAACTGAACTGAATTCTGAATCATTTGAATCGTCTCAGGCTTAATTTCAAATGTGTTAGCAGCTATTGTGAGCCTGGTGATGCTTGACTGCAGTTTAGTCACCTTGGGTACGGCAAAGTCCCTTAATGCTTTATGATCTTCGGCTGCCATTTCTTCTTCTTTCTCATATGTTTCAAATTCTTGCCTCGTTTCCTTGATCCACTTACTTAACCTCTGAAACCGTTTCTCGATGTCGTCCTCAAAAGGCAGTAAGTCTGGATTTTTGGACCGAGTTTGCATAAACTGCTTCAAACACCTAAAATAGAAGGAACAAATCAAAAATAAAAATGTCTAAGTAAAACTGGATTAATTAAACTGATATTGTAAAACTATTAAGATTTATACTAAATTGTCCCCGGCAATGGCACCAAAAACATGTTGGATAAAATCTAATTACACACAACACGCAAGTATACGTGGTCAACAAGTAATAAAGTGATGAGTAAAGTATCGTTCCCACAGAGACTAACTAGCAATAATCTTAACTTACAATTACCAATTTTCTATTAATCCTAATTTTATTAAACAAATTAACTCAATGATTAAAATTAAAGACTCTAAATTAAAGAACAATTGAACTATCAAAAAACAATCACAAATATCAAAATCTGGAATTTCAAACAATTAATGGATAATTAGACTTATGATTTCACCCTAAACTTCACTCTAATTTTAACACCTTAATTCCAATTCAACTCACTATCCCAGTTTATTAATCAAGAACACGAACGTAGTATTAACCACTTCTCGATGCACTAATACCGTATTAACTTAAATCCACAATCATGCACAATCATGATAGAAACAAGTTAAACACCTTAATTAACTAACTCACTATATCTCTATGTGAATTACAATTAAAGAAGGTTTAAGATTAAGTTCTCAATCCGATTACATGCGATGTCAAACATATCTCTACCTTAACATTCATCAAGATTCTGCTATTCACAAAATTCATGAACACATGCTATATTAATTAGGTCTAGATTTGAATATCCTATCTCAATTCCATACAAATCCACAAAGAATTGTTGATCAGGCAATTCATTAATTCAAGCTCAAATTAATATAGATAAACTGGAAATAGATTATTAAATTGGAAATCAAAGTTACAAAATCATCGTTTCACTTAAAGATCCATCATAAGCCTAAAAAGTGAATTAGTTCATACTAAACGAAATAAACACTGAATAAATAATAGAAAATATTCTGTCAATTACAAATAATAGCCTAAGACAAAGAATATTGAAAAACACCCTTCTCATAGCCTAGAATCGCAATCGTCTCAAAAACCTTCTCGAAATACTCCTCCACAGCTTGCTTAGAAAAGCTGAGCTTAATCTTCATAATATGCCTTGTGTGTTGTTTAATTTTGTTGTTTTTTGAGTAGTAGATGTCCAACACACAAGTCCCAGCCAAAAATTCCCTTCAATTAGAGTTCATACACTATCCAAATGCTAGAAACCAACTCCCATCAAAGTTCAGCAACAACAAGAGTCTACTTCAACCGAGACCCCCCCCCCCGCCCCGACGAGGGTACATGCCTTATATAAGCCCACCCCGATGGGCACCCATTCTGTCAATTGATATTGAAGACCCCCCGCCCTGGCGGGGGTGTATAGGCCAAATATGCCCGCCCCGGCGGGCCTCTATTTTGCCAAAAGATTTGTTGTACTTCAAAATTTCTTCCAACTTTATACCAATTAACTCCATATCACACCGAATAGATCTAAATACACGTTAAATACCACAACAACCATCCTACACATAAAATAACATAAAACAAGTAAAAACGAACATGATCACAAGAATTTAGCAACAATTACGCATGAAATGGACATTGATTCGCGTATCGAAAATCCGCTTATCATATAAAAGCGCCGAACTCCTTATGGGCATGACAGCCATCCAAGGAAATTCGTACACTATAAATAATGTACAAGCTGCTTATAGCTAGAAAAGTCCATCACGGGAACCGAATCTAGAATCAAGATAATTGAACTGTGATCACATGATTCCTAGGCTCACATGATATCTCGCAATTTGTATGAAAGCGATAGCAGTTATATATATATATATATAAATGGTAAATATATATATATATATATATATATATATATATATATATATATATGATCACCACCACGAAGCAACTCCATGGGGATCAAAATGTAAATAAAGCAAATAAATGTTATCAACCGCACAAGTAAACTCCAAGCGGGACTTGAATGTAAATAAAGTCATAAAAGCTATCAAGCGCCACTTAAGTAAACTCTGTGTAGGGACGAAATGTAAAAAAGTTTTAAAAGGCCACTAAGTAAACCTCGGACACTGAGAAATGTAAATATATATATATATATATATATATATATATATAAAAGCATTAAATGCACCAGATATAAAATCCAGGATCATCGGATATGTCTGACAATAATTATATATATAAGTATATATATTTAAAAATAATTAAACGCACCGGATATAAAATCCAGGCTCATCAGATAGAGTCTGACAATAGTTTATATATATAAGTATAAATATATATAAAAGCAAATAAACGCTCCAGACATAAGTCTAGGTTCAATCGAGGCATAACTCGATAATGTTAGTCCATATAAAAATACATACATATATATAAGTATATATATACAGACAGAAATGAAAATCACAGACCGAAGTCCGGGCATATGCACACAACACGACTCTCAATGTGTAGAATAGTGTGTGCAAATATTAAGAGAAAGGCTTTATAGAGTATAAGAAGGCTTACAGTGGGCTGCCAATGCAGGCTTCTATGACTCTAAATGGATAAACACTCAGCTCCCACCGGTAAATATATAACTGTATGTGGGCTAACAAGTGTTTAAAAAGAGCAAGCACTCAATATAGGGTGTGTACAAAGAAAATTGGACAGGGCTTCCTCGCCTTTTCTTTTTTTAAAATGGCTAGCCCAAGCTCTATATTTATAGAGCTGCTAGCTGTAGGTGTACCTACGGCAGATGCAGTTGCACATGCGGCTGCTCGGGCTGCTCGAGGTTCCGCGGGTCCCGTTGTCTCGAAGTACGTGCACTCGTGCATTGTAATATCCACTTGAACTTGCAGAACTTCAATCCGAGCATCCGAACGAGGTATATACGACCTTCTTCAGACTGCTTGTGTCGAGAGTTACGCAATGACTTGGAATAGAGGTTGTAAGAAGTCAGGAAGAGGGGACCATGCCCATGGTTTTCAAGCTTCAAATTCTACCCAGTGTGCTGCCACGCGTAATAGTCACTCGAGATTGGAACTCCTGGTTCTTAAAGGACATTGTTGTATGTATGTATGTATGAAGCGTTGAGACGACGCACAGATGTTGAGGTAGCAAGATGATGTATGACTTCTCAACGGGGTTATCACCGATTTGAGTTGAAAGCAGACGTTGCTCAGGGCCACATCTGAGATTGGACTGCTGCAAGGGTTGAATGCCGTAATGTCATCTTGTGGATGCCTGTTTGCCCGGTGTTAGCTCTGGGTCTGAGGTATGAGTGCCTCGGCAGGAGGTCTAATTGAAGCTGATCACATGTATTTGAAACAAGCATTTTCGGGGTTATCGTCGAAATTGCACTAGCATTCCTTGGGGTTATCGCCAAGGATGAAACTCGGGGTTATCTCTGAGGTTGGAAATGATGTTCTCGGTGTGTGTTCTGGGGTTTGAGACTGATACTCCCAGTGTATGGTCCGGGGTGGAGATTGAACTTCCGGTAGTATCCGGAATGGATGTGAATTATCTTCCAGGGTTATCTCTGAAAGACGATTCTGCCCTCCTGTAATGTTAGTAACAGTTGTGCAGAAAATTTTGAGTGTCTACAGATGCCCCTCTTTATCATATTTATGCAATGCGAGGCATGGATAGGATAAAGAATCCTAGACACTTGAAACGCAACAAGATAAACATAATGCTATGTGCAACAACATAATGCAAATGTATGATGCATGATTGTCAGGTAATCCCGTTGAGATGACAATCACTGATGCCTTGGACATGCGATCCAAGTCTTCAAGGATGTTGACATTGGGGCTATCACCAAAGTCGTAAATCCTAGACACAGACTTCATTCTCCATAGAGGTGCCTCTTGTATATAAGAGATCTGTGGGGATAAAGCTTTGTCTGTCTGAGGATGTGTATAACATATCCCACCATCCTGTCGAAAGTTATCGCCAGCAGTATGAACTTCATCTGTGGTCGTTCGACCTTCGTTGATGTGTGTATCACCGGATAGATCCCTGTTGGGTGCATTGTTAAGGCTGCTTGACGTTCATTGATGTGTGTATCAATGATTGCATTGCGTTGTGACCCTTGCTGGGGAAGGTTGCTTCGATGGGTTTACTTTCCATTGACTGAGATAACGTCGTGGTTGCTTGACCTTCATTAATGTATGTACCAATGGTTACATTACGTTTTAACCCCCGCTGGGGATACGTGGATGTTTGAAAATGTTATGTTATGGTCCCTGCCGGGGATATGTCATCGGTTCGTGACTTTGGCGTTGTAACCCCCGCTGGGGATACGTCTTTAATTTGTAACTTCAGCATTGTAACCCCCGCCGGGGATACATCTTTAATTTGTAACTTCGGCGTTGTAACCCCCGCCGGGGATACGTCTTTATTTGTAACTTCGGCGTTGTAACCCCCGCCGGGGATACGTCAAGGCTGCTTGACGTTCATTGACAGCATCTGACCTTTGTGAGGTATTTCCAAGAATGATTTGTGAAAGCTGAGGCCACTGGTATTGTATACCTTGTATGCAGGCGAACACCAATGTGGAGCCAGAATTTGGCTCATGAAAACCAGGATTTCAGGCTATTCCGCTCAATCGCGTAGCATTTTTATTCCTGACTTGGCCTTTTCAGCTTGCGGGACCTCCTTTGCAACTCTAACTGGAGCGAGTCGGAGGTGTGGGACCCAGGAGTTGTCTCCTACTCTGGAGGAGTATGCACGATTGACGATGCTGTCGCTTGACAGACCTTGCGTGCACATGGCGATTGGAGACATGAGTAGATAGTTCATGTCCCTCACCGGATTGAGGCGTAAAGTGGTACAATATGAGATTATATCTGGCCATGTGATATCCCAACATTTTCTATTTGACAGATTTGGCTCTGAGGATAGTTATGGATGACATTCCGGGGATTTCACCACACCGGAGGATCAGTGGCGTTTGACAGAGTGGATGTACTGCTGCTATGCGATTGTCATACATCTACATGCCACGGTACATGGATGAGTTGGACATCGGCTTCATTATGGCAGTGAGAGCTCTTAGGGAGGATCACACCATCCTACCAATGATTTTGGCAGAGACTCTGAGGTCGGCCACATATTGCTGCACTTATCCGGCAGGAGTGTTCATAGGCAGCTCGGTCATGTTGTACGTGTGGTTTATGTCACACTTGGGATCGATTGGCACATTCAGACAGCATGGATATTGTTTCACCCGTGATATAGCGATGTCGTACTCCTTCCAGCCTGCGGAGTGTACAGAATCTGCGTCTTGGTTAGCTTTTCTGGCAGGGATTGGAGATCCATTCACTATATTGCCATGTACAGGGCTTAGCTCACCCTATAGCTTCATTACACATGCTTAGGGCATGGATTATCTACCTCTAGCAAGTTTGAGAGGGATGATCACCTACCACCCACTGGCCGTGATGTGTCAGTTTAACCAGTTTCAGGATTTCCACCTATATGAGGGGGCAGTGATTCGGCGTTTGCTTCTCGCCATTTATCATCAGCGGACAGATCTAGGTTGTATGCCTGTTGGGATCAGCGAGAGCTAGCAGATTTTTCTGTCAGTCATCCTGGTTATTCTGCAGAGTATTCAGCATGGATGGAGACAGAGACTGCATCGGCTGCGATAGTATCCACAGTGCAGGGTATTGATTGTGACGATGAGGAGCCTATGGAGGTGGTTAACATTCCCATCGATGGGGACTTGACTGTTGGGCTGCCAGCATTTGTGATGGATTCTTCCACCCTGAGTGCCACTATTACTTAGTATTCGACACAGCATTTGGAGCAGAGCTTACATCTGATGACCTATGATAGAGATCAGGCTAGGGCCGCGATGTTGACAACTCTTGATGGGAGAGACGCTGCTCTGTTAGAGAGGGATGAGGCTAGATTAGTCAGGGATGCATTGATCATGGAGCGGGATGCCGCCCTATCTGCTAGGGATGTGGCCATTGCGAATAGTACCTCAGTGAGATCCCATACGACTGGCATTTTTGCTGATATGAGTGCATACATTGATGAGCAGCAGGCCATCATGCAGTTAGCCTCAGATCTGCTAGCTCATGTAGATACCATTGGGCAGGAGCTTGCAGCTTTACCTCCATCTTCACAGAGGGATGCTATGTTAGATCTGATAGTCCGTATACACACAGATCCGTAGATAGCTTTGTATTTTCCTGCACAGACTAGCTTAGCCATTTTGTCATGTACAACATAGATGTATATATCAAACAGTAGTATATATGGCAGAGAAATATATTTTGATTTACTTCTCTTTTAGTTATGCCTTGATACTTTCTTGATATTTGCTTGTTTCTTTAGAGCCTTGTGATCTTTATGCATTCTGAACTTATCCTTGATATGTGGACATTGAGCCATCACAGGATCGCTCAGAACGGATCATTGATCTATATGAATCCGTACCATCTTTGGTGTCTTGGGACTGATTTCTGTATGAAATGTGGAGAGGAATGTGGCTTTTCCTCTCTAAGATTGACCGCACCACAGATGGTCGACAGTACTTCTATTTGTGAGAAGCCTAGTTAATTCCATCTCTTATGGATTGGTATTGCTCTTTGAGGCACAACCACAGCTTAGATGGTCACCGAATCTTCTATTTATGAGAAGAGGTTGGGTAATTCCATCCCTTTGGTCTGAAGCCGATGAAATGTGGTGGATTAAAGGTTGATCCCAGTACCGTGTGACAAAGATTTTTGTTCTGGTAGGGGTTAGACTGAACCATAAATGGCTTCCTACGTACTCCTATTGAAGAGGAGATCAAGTCTGCGTAGTTCGAACCTAGTGTAAGAGGTTCAACGCTGAATGTGAAAAGGTAGAGAGGTGTAGAAATGTTTTTGTTGTTTTTATTTTTGTAGAGGAAGGGCAGAAATGTTTTTTTGTTGTTGTTTTTATTGCGATCGGGCCATATAGAATATGGTTGCCTACGTACTCCCAGGTGTCAAGGAGATCAGGTTGACGTAGTTCACCCCTCAGGACGAATTGCAGCCAAAGAGAAGTGTGAATCCCATGTGCAGGCTATACTGCGTGGAGAAGAAAGTTTGATCCCATAATGGGGACAAACTGGAGATGTGGAAAAAGTTTGATCCCGTCTTTGGGACAAACTGCAAGCGTAGAAAAGTTTAATCCCGTCCTCGGGATAAACTGCAGGTATGAAAAGTTTAATCCCGTCTTCAGGATAAACTATAGGTATGAAAAGTTTAATACCGTCTTCAGGATAAACTGTAGGTATGAAAAATTTGATATGAAGTGAAACTAGGTTACTGGTTTGAATTGTATGTTTCCCTGAGGGGCAGAAGAGTTTGTAAAAAGATAGGGTTCAAAACTAAAATGACTGGTGATTGGATGATCAATACCAGGATGTTTGCTTGATGGTAAATTCAGACATTGTACCGTTCCACGGTGTCCGAGTTGATAAGCTGTGAAAATTCATCGCCATCCATTTCCTGTAGTCTGAGAGCGCCTCCTGTCAATACCTCCTTGACAACAAATGGGCCTTCCCAGTTAGGAGCGAATATTCCCTTAGATTAATCTTGGTTGTCAATGATCTTCTTCAAAACCAAGTCATGTTGTTTGAATTGCCGTAGCCGAACTTTTTTGTTGTAGGATCTGGCGATCCTTTGTTGATATAACTGACCATGGAAGATTACCGCGGTTCGCCTTTCGTCTATCAGAGACAATTGGTGATACCTGTCTTGTATCTATTGGTCTTCATCCAACTGAGCATCCATCAATACTCCGAGGGATTCCATTTCCACTTCTATGGGGAGCACTACTTCCATCCCATAGGCTAACGAGTAGGGGGTTGCCCCAGTGGAAGTATGCATAGAAGTTCTGTAGGCTAATAAAGTCAGAGGCAAGAGGTCAGGCCACCCTTTATGATTGGTGGACATTTTCTGCATGATCTTCTTGATATTTTTATTAGTCGCTTCAACAGCACCATTCATCTTTGGACGGTAGATGACGGAGTTAAGGTGTTTGATGTAGAATTTACTGCATAACTCCTCCATCATCTTCTTGTTGAGGTTCTTAGCATTGTCTGACACAATGACCTCTGGTGGTCCATATCGATAGATGACATTATTTCTGATGAAAGCAATGATGACTTCTTTGGTAACCCTGGGGAAGGAGGCTGCTTCTACCCACTTGGTGAAGTAGTCGATCATGGTGAATATGAATCGAAGTCCATTACTGGCTTTGGGCTCGATGGGCCCGATCACGTCCATCCCCCACATTGAGAAGGGCCAAGGAAAACTCATAGTGTGGAGTTCCCTTGGAGGGGCGTGGATGGCATTCCCATGAATTTGGCATTGATAACATCTTTTGACGTGATCATCACAGTCAGCTTTAAGCGTAAGCTAATAATGCCCTATTCTGAGAATTTCTTGATAAGTAATGGGCCGCTCATGTGTGGGCCACATACTCCACCATGAACTCATCCATGAGCCTCTGAGCTTGGTCTTTGTCCAGACATCTGAGGAGACCTAATCCTGCATCTCTCTTGTAGAGTGCATCTCCGCTCAGGTAGAATTTCATAGCAAGTCGATGGATCCTCCTCTTCTCAGTTAGGCTCGCCTCAGCGGGTGTAGATCCATCTCGTAGATACTCCTTGATATGCTGATTCCAAGGGTTGTGGATGGGAGGTAGCTCATCCGATACTTCTCCAACATAGTTCCCATAAACTGGGGCCTTTTGCATAGCAAATGTGATGCTTGACATGTTTTCCTTGTCAGGTATGTGAACCAAGGAGGCCAACGTTGCTATTGCATCCGCAAAATCATTCCTATTATGAGGAATGTGTAGAAATGAGATTTCTTCAAACTCCAAAGCCATCTGTAAAACTTGCCGATGGTAAGGCAACAAATGTAATTCTTTGGTTTGATAGATTCTTGGTGGATTGTTTGATCACCAATTCGGAATCCCCAAAGATAGTTAACCGCCTGATGCCCATTGAACGGGCAAGTTTTAGCCCCATGATACAGCCTTCATACTCAGCTGTGTTGTTGGTGCTGATAAACTATAATTTGACGGCGACGGGATATCGTACCCCGTCTGGGACATTAAAGCGCTTTCCGGCTCCAGAGCCTTCTGCATTAATAGCTCCATCAAAATACATTTTCCATGTGTGGCATGCATCGTACTGATGGTGTTGCTGAACTGTCATTACCCCTTCATCGGGGAAATATGTTTCTAAGGGTTTGTAGTCTCCTGTAGGTGCGGTGGCCAGTTGATCCGCAATTCCTTGAACTTTAACAGACTTTTGCGTCACGTAGACGATGTCAAATTGTTGTAGGATCAACTGCCATCTGGACAGTTGACAATTCAGTATGGGCTTACTGAACACATACTTGAGAGGATCCACTCGAGATATAAGATGGGTTGTGTGACCATGGAGATAATGCTGTAATCTCATGGAAGCCCATGCCAAAGCATAACAAGTCTTCTCAATCAGAGTGTACTTGTGTTCACTGGTGCTGAATCCTTTACTGAGGTAATAGATAGCTCGTTCTTGGCCTCTATCGTCTTTTTTGCCCCAAAGATGAAATTTTATGGCATTGTCATTAATGAGACGGTACATAAATGGGGGAACATCATCCCAGGAGGTACCAAAATAGGAGCATTAACCAACCTTTTCTTTAATAGCAAGGAAGGCTTTTCGGCACTCATCATTCCATTTCATGGAGGAGTTCTTCCTTATGACTTGAAGATGGGCTCACAAAGTTCTTTGTGAGTTAAGAGATAAATCTACTAATGAAGTTGATTCTTCCTAAAAATCCCTATATTTCCTTCTCTGTCTGAGGAATGGGCATTTCCATGATGACCTAGATTTTGGTAGGATCCAGTTCAATCCCTTTGTAGCTGACTAGGAAACCTAGCAACTTGCCTGATTTGACACCAAAGGCGCACTTGGCTGGATTCAACTTCAACTTGTACTTACGCAACCTGTTGAATAGCTTTCTGAGATGGTCTAAGTGGTCTTCCTCCTTTCAAGATTTGACAATGATGTCATCCACGTAGATCTCTATCTCTTTATGCATTAAATCATGGAAAAGAGCCATCATAGCTCGCTGGTAGGTTGCCCCGGCACTGATTAGGCCGAATGACAAACGTCTGTAGCAAAAGGTTCCCCAAGGCGTGATGAAAGCAGTTTTCTCACGGTCTTCCTCAGCGACCATAATCTGATGATACCCCGCAAAGCAATCTGCAAAGGAGTATATGCCGTATTGCGCAATATTGTCAATGAGAATGTGGATAAAGGGCACGTGAAAGCTATCTTTAAGGCAAGCTTTATTCAAATCCCAGTAATCCACGCAAACTCGCACTTTTCCTCCTGGTTTAGGCACAAGAACAATGTTGGATATCCACTCCGGATATGTAGACACCATGATAATGCCAGCTTGAAATTGTTTCACAATTTCTTCTTTGACTTTTAAACTCCACTCAGGTTTCAATCGCCTGAGCTTCTGCCTAACTGGCTTGAATCCTTCTTTAATGGGAAGGTTTTGAAGAACAATGTCAATGGAAAAACCCACCATGTCTTCATGAGACCATGCAAACACATCCTGGAATTGGGTTAATAGTGCAACCATGTCATTTCGTTGGTTTGGGGTGAGTTCTGAACCAATCTGGATTAGCTTAGGGTTTTCTAAGGTTCCAAGATTGAAAGAAGTGGTTTGGTTAAGGTTGGGTTTAGGCTTATCTGCGACCCAATCCTTAATCTCCAGAGGTGTCTCAATGTCCTCTTGCATGTCCATCAAGTCTGAGTCCAACTTTGCATCAAAGTTACAGCCCTTGTGGAGAGAAGGCATATCCCTATCAAGTACATGCACATCTATATTTAGGGTCCTGAATCAAAAGATGCTTTCACTTAATATATGAAACTGTTTAATCATACAAAGTGTTAGCATGTACTGATAAAATAACTGCTATTACTGTATAGAAAAGTAAGCAATTAAAGTTATCTACAGGGCAGAGGGATTTTCTGCCCGTTTTACCCATGTCGACTAATGCATGGAGTGCTGCTCCAATTGTCAAGGGCAAAGTCCTGATGGACTGCAGTGATAGAGGGGTCGTCATTGCCCTCCTTCTCCCGAATGATAACCATGATATCTGGACAATCATCGTATGGGGTATATCGGTTTGTATGTTCATCATGAACAATGATGCGTATGCCGGACATCATCAAAGCGATGTCATGTTTGCGTTTCTGCTCCTTTTCTTCCACTTCGGGATCAGGAATCAGCACCTCTTTTACTTTGAATGGTACTGATTTGGGAAACAGCATAGTCATAACATGTGATGGCACCTTAACTGGAGACTATATCAGCTCATGAGGTGCAGATGGAAAACATCGCCGTGTGGCGGAAGTTTGAGGAACCGGCCTGTATTTATGCGGATTCCTATGACTGGAACTGGCAGAATAGCCTAGTCCGACTATCCCAGTTTGACTGGACACTTGAATAGGGTGCTTAATACCCTGCTGATTTTTACTAAGCCCTTGTCCAGGCTGATGACCCAATGACATCATTTATTGAGTGGCCGACATAACCTCGGCTGAAATCTTGGGTACGGGAAGTGATACTCCAATAGGTTGATATGGAGTGTTACTCACTTCCAAGGCATGAAAATTGGCCTGCTCAACTTTAGAGTTGAAACTGATGATTGGCAGATCTCCTTGTTCAGGATACTCCAGTTTAGCATTGATAGTGACTAGACTGTTGTTGAGAATGTATTTGAGTTGTTGATGTAGTGTGGAGGGAACAGCTCCAGCCATGTGTGACGCCCCCAAAATAGGTATACATCACCCATCTTGAGTCACCAAATACATGGTACAAAATTCAAATACAACTTAATAATACAACTGTCGTGTAAAATACGACAACACATAAACTGAGAGTTTTAATAAGAATATTGTCATCTAGAAAATATCCACACTCAATGGAGTCTTCATTACATTTATTGTCACAATATTTAACAGAATAGTGAGGACTACTAATGCTATCATCTAGACCATCACTCCGTTCCCCGACTCGTCCCCACCTATATTCTCATTTCAAGAGAAGAAGCGGTGAAAGAAAGGGTGAGCTCAACTAGCCCGGAAAGAAATATTATGACTAAGATAATGCGAATAAATTATCATTAGTCTTCAACAATGTTAAACTGATAAAATACAATAGACATCAAGTTTAATCTGTAGCGAATAAGCAATCCATTAGAAGAGTCAAGTAGAGCATGATATCTACTATCTTCTATGATTTAAAATGTTTTCATCAATTTTTATTCTTTGAGACTCAACTTAATAAATAAACCACATCATCGAGTCATCCCCGCTTTCACGAGCCAAGGATATTCATTAAATCATCAATGGTCATGACTATACCAAATAATCCTCGGTCATAATCATATTTAAAATCGCCCATCAATGGACTATAGGCCATTGAGGACTTTTACCACATCATTTATAACATTACAGGTCATGATTATACCGAATAATTCCTGGTCATAATCATACCAAGTCCATCTATGCACGTAAGCCAAAGATGACTTTCATCACAATATAAGCATGAGGATGATGACAATAACATAATAATTCAATAAATCAAGTTCAAGAATAAATTTTAAAGATTTATAAGTTAATTTATCCTGAAATCAATTTATACGTCCAAATTGTTCACATGATACTTCTTTGTGGAGTAAAATTCAAGAATGCTCAGAAGAATATTTCCATGAAAATATACTGGATGAAGCGCAAATATCCAGGATATTCTACTAATTTCATAGAGTACAGAAGCCAAAACTTTAACCAACTTAGTATAATAGAATATATGAAACTGCAAATGGATTTTTGTCCGCCATACGGTAATCCACGTAGACAGATCATTTCCACAATTTAATAAGGAATGAATACGAAGGATCATTCACCATGCATGTGGTAATCCACATAGACAGGTTATTCCAACAAAATAATAAAGACTGAAATAACAGAAGAATTCACCAGGTATGCGATAGACCGCACAAACAGGTTATTCCCAATAGAATAATAAAGAATGGAGCCAGGTCATGCGTAATCCGCACAGACAGGATATTCCAACAGAATAATAAAGAATGGAACCAAGTCATGCGTAATCCGCACAAATAGGATGTTCAAACAGAATAATAAAGAATGGAATAACAACAGAATTCACCAGGAATGCGATAGACCGCAAAGACAGGTTATTCCAACAGAATAATAAAGAATGGAATAACAGATGAATTTCACCATGTATGCGGTACTTCGCATAGACAGGTTATTCCAACATAATAATAAAGAATGAAATAACAACTCTTATGAGTATTGAAAGAAAATAACTCTCTTCATGAATACGAAAGAATAATACCCCTTACCTTAGAAGAAGACTGGATAGTGGAATAGTGAGGTAGCAGACTTTTCTTCTTCTTTCTCTCTATAATTTCTCTCTATAATAATTGCTCTATAGCTTTAGTGAATTGGTGAGAAATGAAGGAAGAATGAGCTTCTATTTATAGGAAAATATAGTTTCGATAATTGCACGTTTTGGGGCTCAAAATATTACAGATAATACCTTCCTCCTTTTTCTTCTTTTTTTAATTTAGTCCTGCGCAGTATTATAAAACTTGCACCACCTCTCCTAATAGTAAATAATGTGAATCAATAGTTCAATCATGTGAATCAATAGTTATAATCATGTGAAAATACAAATTACAGTACAGTACCTCCATCTAAACCTCCATTTTTAACTTAGTCTTGCAGATATTATCAATCTTGCACCAACTCCCCTAATAGTACAAGAATGTGAATCAATAGTACACACATGTGAATAAATAGTTATAATCATGTGAATTAATAGCAATTAATTGCTCATTTATCCGATTAATTACCCGACTGGTCAGTAAAACTTTCAGACATCAATTAATATCGAAATAAATGTCAATTTCCACTAACACTAATAATTCCAACACAATGGAACCATCAATTTCATCTTTAATCAACACGAACTTATTCATCATTAATATTATAACTCACAATATTTAACAACCAGGTCGTTCCCAAGAAAGAGGGGGATTTCCGATAAGGATTTCTCCTTATTAGCGCGCAATTAGATAACCAAATCTCTCCTTGACAGAACTTCTGGACATTATAAATATTTCAATTTAATAATATGAATAACTTTGTCATCTCAATTATTAATTTAATAATATAACATATTATGCAGATGATACTGTGAACATAATTGAATCAATAATATGAGAGATATGATGCATCAATTACTGTAGCAATAATTGAGTATAACTGAGTGACTTCTCACGTAAGCATCAATAACCAATATCGTGTGCTACTATGCAACCACGCATATTACTGTACTTTTACTACCAGGTAGTTCAACAGTTTTAATGGTAACACTTCCGCCGTTATTTTTATAAAAAATAATTATCATTTTCTTACTACGATAATACTTCCGTTGTGGGGTCCACTAATGATTGTGCCGTCGTACGAATATTCCCTATTAAAACGAATATTCCCCGACCAATCGAATATTATATAACCACTTACTTACTTTGCAAAATTTATAAATATTACCCACGACTATAACATTATATCAAATCCACACCATAATATTCAAAAAATATATTTCGAGAAAATTATTTTTATTCATAAAAGTTGGGGTCTTACAACCTCCCCTTCTTATGAAATTTCATCCTCGAAATTAGGGTACGTACCTGGTATATCGAAGAGGTGAGGATATCTTGACTTAATCTCAGATTCTAACTCCCAGGTCATTTCTTCCACAACGTGGTTTCTCCACAAAACTTTGACTTGAGGTATAACCTTGGAGCGTAGAATATGATCCTTCTTATCCACGAGTTTAACAGGTAACTCTTCATATGTTAAATCTTCCTCTATCTCGTCTGGTTCTAGTTCAATAATATGGTTCGGGTCTTTCACATATTTACGTAACATAGGTATGTGAAAAGCGTTATGAACATGAGACATATTTGGCGGTAAAGGCGTAGTCTATAGCCACAGATTCCTACTCGATACGAGGATTAAAATGGGCTAATGAATCGAGGATTGAGCTTTCCTCTCTTTCCAAATCTTGTAACTCCTTTCCATGGAGCAACACGTAACAACACATGATCCCCAATATTGAATTTCACGTCCTTTCGATGAAGATCAGCATGTGACGCCCCCAACATAGGTATACATCACCCATCTTGAGTCTCCAAATACATGGTACAAAATACAAATACAAACTTAATTATACAATTGTAGTGTAATATACGATAAAACATAACTGAGAGTTTAAACAGGAATGTTGCCTTCTAGACAATATCCACTGTCAAATAGAGTCCTCGTTACATTTATTGTCACACTATTTTATAGAATAGTGAGGACTACAAATACACCATCTCGGACCATCACTCCGTTCCCCGACTAGTCCCGGTTACGTTCTCATTTTCTGAAGAGAATAATGAAAGCAAAAGGGTGAGCTCAACTAGCCCAGTAAGAAATATTATGACTAACATAATGCAGAATAAATTATCATTAGTCTTCAACAATGTTAAACTGATAAAATACAATAGACATCAAGTTTAAGCATGAAAGAATAAGCAATCCATTAGAAGAGTCAAGTAGAGCATGATATCTACTATCTTCTATGATTTAAAATGTTTTCATCAATTTTTATTGCTGAGACTCAACTTAATAAATAAACCACATCATCGAGTCATCCCTGCACTACGGGCCAAGGATATTCATTAAATCATCAATGGTCATGACTATACCAAATAATCCCTGGTCATAATCATACCAAAAACTGTCCATCAATGCACTATAGGCCATTGAGGACTTTTACCACATCATTTATAACATTACATGTTATGATTATACAGAATAATTCCTGGTCATAATCATACCAAGTCCATCTATGCACGTAAGCCAAAGATGACTTTCATCACAATATAAGCATGAGGATGATGACAATGACATAATAATTCAATAAATCAAGTTCAAGAATAAATTTTAAAGATTTATAAGTTAATTTATCCTGAAATCAATTTATACGTCCAAATTGTCAATATGATACTTCTTTGTGGAGTAAAATTCAAGAATGCTCAGAAGAATATTTCCATGAAAAGATACTGGATGAAGCGCAAATATCCATGATATTCTACTAATTTCATGGAGTATAGAAGCCAAAACTTTAACCAACTGAGTATAATAGAATATATGAAACTGAAAATAGATTTTTGCCTGCCATGCGGTAATCCACGTAGACAGATCATTTCCAAAATTTAATAAGGAATGAATACGAAGGATCATTCACCATGCATGCGGTAATCCACATAGACAGGCTATTTCAACAGAATAATAAAGAATGGAATAACAGAAGAATTCACCAGGCATGCGATAGACCGCACAGACAGGTTATTCCCAATAGAATATTAAAGAACGGAACCAGGTCATGTGTAATCCGCACAGACAGGATATTCCAACAGAATAATAAAGAATGAAACAAGGTCATGCGTAATCCGCACAGACAGGATGTTCCAACAGAATAATAAAGAATGGAACCAGGTCATGCATAATCCGCACAGACAGGATGTTCCAACAAAATAATAAAGAATGGAATAATAACAAAATTCACCAGGCATGCGATAGAATCCAAATGCAGATGGAGTTATTCCAATGAATAATAAAGAATGGAATAATAGAAGAATTTCACCATGTATGCGGTGCTTAGATAGATAAAGTTATTCAACATAATAATAAAGAATAGAATAACAACTCTTACGAGTATTGAAAGAAAATAACTCTCTTCATGAATACGAAAGAATAATACCCCTTACTTTAGAAGAAGACTGGATACTAGAATAGTGAGGTAGCAGACTTCTCTTCTTCTTTCTCTCTATAATTTCTCTCTATAATAATTGCTCTATAGCTTTAGTGAATTGGTGAGAAATAAAGGAAGAATGAGCTTTTATTTATAGGAAAATATAGTTTCGATAATTGTACGTTTTGGGGCTCAAAATATTACCGTATAATACTTTAAACTTTTCTTTCATTTTTAATTTAGTCCTGCAAGTATTATCAAACTTGCACCACATCCCCTAATAGTAAATAATGTTAATCAATAGTTCAATCATGTGAATCAATAGTTATAATCATGTGAAAATACGAATTATAGTATAGTACCACCATCTATAACTCCATTTTTAACTTAGTCATGGAAGTATTATCAATCTTGCACCAACTCCCCTAATAGTATAAGAATGTGAATCAATAGTACACACATGTGAACAAATAGTTATAATCATGTGAATTAATAGCAATTAATTTCTCATTTATCAGATTAATTATCGGTGGTCAAGAAACTTCCGGACATCAATTAATATCGAAATAAATGTCGATTTCCACTAACACTAATAATTCCAACACAATGGAACCATCAATTTCATCTTTAATCAACACAAACTTATTTATCATTAATATTATAACTCACAATATTTAACAACCGTGTCGTTCCCGTGAAAGAGGGGATTTTCGATAAGATTTCTCCTTATTGGTAGCGCAATTAGATGACCAAACCTCTCATTGATGTAATTTCTAGACATTGTAAATATTGCAATTTAATAATATGAATAACTTTGTCGTCTCAATTATTGATTTAATAATATAACATATTATCACGAGATAATCTTGTGACAATAATTGAATCAATAATATGAGAGATATGATGCAAAGAATTATCGTAGCAATAATTGAGTATAAGCTGAAAGTGACTTCTCACGTAAGCATCAATAACCAATACCGTGTGCTACTATGCAACCAAGCCAGCATCTTTATTTTTTTACTATCGGGTAGTTCAATAATTTTAACGGTAACACTTCCGCCGTTATTTTAATAAAATGATAATTTTGTCATTTTCTTACTACGACAATACTTCCGTTGTGGGGTCCACCAATGATTGTGCCATCGTACGAATATTCCCTGTTAAAATGAATATTCCCCGACCAATCAAATATTATGTAACCACTTGCTTACTTTGCAAAATTTGTAAATATTACCCACAACTATAACATTATATAAAATCCACACCATAATATTCAAAAATATATTTCAAGAAAATTATTCTTTATTCATAAAAGTTGGGGTCTTACACCATGTGTATCCATGGTCTCCCTAATAGCAGGTTGTATCCTGAATCTATTTTGAGGACGTAGAAGGATACATTGAATGTATTTGGACTAATCTCAATTGGCAGCTCAATCTTTTCGACGGAATTTCGCCAGGATCCATCGAAAGCTTTGATCACTGTATGGCTGCTTTGGATCCGCATGAGATTGACATTCATTTTCACCAAGGTGGCATAAGGACAGATATTCAGAGATGAACCTCCATCTATCAACACTCCAGCTAACATATACCCGGAGGATAACACTACGATGTGTAGTGGCTTGCAATGACCGGTCCCTTCGAGAGGTATATCGTCATCAGTGAAGGATATCACATTGTTGTTGAAAATGTGATCAACCATATGTTAAAATTTTTCCACATCCACTGATTTCGGTAAGTAGTCTTCTTCCAAAACTCTGAGTAAAATCTTCCGGTGTTCTTCGGAAGAGAAAACCAAGTCCAGGATTGATATCTGATGTGGAGCTTCTCTTAAGCTTAGAACCACCTTGGCTTCATTATGACCCATAGTGCGGGGAAATTTTTCAATCTTCTCCATGGGAATCTTCCCCTTTGCTTTGGGGGTAGGCTTGATAACCCTTTGAGGAAGATACATCGGATTATCTTTCGACACTGTAGCAGTAGAATGAGACGTAGATCCTTTAGCTTCTCCATAATTCTATGGAACTTTGTGTAAGCTAACAATAGGATATTGTGGTCTGAAAGGTAAAGAAATTGGCTCAGGTGCGGCCACTTTTAAAGGATTGTCAGCTCCTTTGAGTTGAATTACTTGAATGGGAAATGCTTTGACATCATCCTCGTCGGATATAACTGCAACTGATCCCTTCCACTTAGTAGGACATGCACTCCCATGTTCAAGTTGCACAGTGTTATCATCTGCCATTTGCACGATACCGCTATCAATAAGATTTTGAATGAGGTGGCGGAGTGCCCATCATTCATCTGTGTTGTGACCGCGAGAATAGGAATGATATTGACACACTCCATCGGAGTTAAACTATCCTACATGGGGATTTATTGGAGGTAGAAGGGATGTAATTCTTCCTTCATTGATCAGCATTTGAAATATTTCCTCCATAGGTTGGCCCAGATAGGTGAACTCCCTCTGATTGGCAAAATCCTGACGGGCTTTAGCAATTTCTCTCTTTGCAACCTTATCCTCCATAGCTTCGCTTTCTGAAGGTGAGGGTGGAGCATTCATAACAAACGGAAGGAGATAGGCATGCTCCTGCCTGATTAATTGGTGTGTGACTTGATGCTGATGGGTCACCAGTTCTGCCAATTGCTCAATTTGTTTGCAAAGAGCTTTCATCTTTTGTTCCATAGTATACTGGAACTTTGCATAATTCCATCTATCAACACCGTCTTTGATGGTCTGAGATGGCTCGCCATTAAAACTGGAATTTTGCCTAGTGCTCCAACTGATCATGTTGACCTCTTCTTCTTTGTGTTGAGGAAGAGGGTTGTCTTGCACATGAGGTTGATCTGGTTTGGTGACTACAATCTCACCATTGTCTATCAAGTCTTGGATCTTGTGTTTCAAGGCCTAACAATCTTGAGTATCATGTCCAGGTGCTCTGGCATGATAAGCACACTTCTGAGTAGCATTAAAACCCCTCCCATTAGGGTTGGCTTGTGGAAGAAGACGTGTGATTTTCTTCTGAGTAGTCAGAAGAGTAAGAATATTCTCGAGTGAGTCCCTTAAGGGTGTGAATGTTCGAGGTCACTTTGCTTCTCCACTTTTAGGCAATGGAGGGTTTGAAGACTGTGCTTGGAAAGGGGAGTAGTTTTTCCTCTGTATATGCATGTTTTGACTGCCTTTCTGTCCTTGTAGTATCAAGCAAACATCCTCCTCTTTCTTTTTATGGACCCTCCGGGGGTTGTTTCTATAAGATCCGTATTGGATGTGCTCAGCAACAGCTTTAAGAGAGCAGCTAGGTCTTGAATCTTACCAGACTTCAATCCCATCTCAGCCATCTCTCCGTGTTTAATCATTTTAGAAAATGGTTTGGCAATACCAGCTAGAACTCTCTCATAGAAAGGAGCTTCCTGTACATCTATGAAAGTCATGACCATTTCTGATTCTGTCATGGAAGGAATAACTTGAGCACCAAGGCGCCTCCACCTTTGAGAATACTCTCTAAATGACTCATTAGACTATTTTTTTGACCTTGGTAATTTGGTACCGGTCAGGAGCCATCTGAGATTGAAAACTGTATTGAGTGAGGAAGGCGTGAGCTAGCTCTTTCCAGCTATGGATCTTTGAGTTGTCTAATTTAGTATACCATGAACGAGCTTCTCCAGTCAGACTCTTCTGGAACAGCTGCATTCTGAGCTTTTCATTTTTTGCATAAGATCCAAGTTCTCCAATAAACACTTTCAAATGTGTATAAGGATCCCCTAATCCGTCATACTTTTCCAAATTAGGGGTTTTGAATTTCTCTGGATAATGAACACCAGGGAGTATGCAAAGGTCAGTATATGAGACACTTCCATGTGTTCCAATCTCGTTGAGAACACGGATAGTTTCCTCCATTTAGAAGACCTTCTTCCTGATGTCACCGGTATCTGGATCTCCTTTAAGATGGGTGTTTTCAGGGTCTTTGTTGGTTGTATCCAACTGAGGTGATGGAATTGTTTTTTCCAAACCTTGGGCTCCCCCTTGTGTAGAGGATTCTGTATGTGTATGTATATTTGTACCCTGAGTAGACTGATGCAGTTCTTTCAGCAGAACAGCTTAGTATGTGATTTATTTACTCAATCCATCAAATTCTTCTCAGGAAACAGTATTAGACTAGTTAGAAGAAGATATGATTGGCTGTAGGCTCGTGGTCTTTTTGGATTTTGAGTGGGTAACAGGCCCAATTACTTCCCTACAAAAGACTTATATAGTTTAGTCTTAGGGATAATGTAAATGTTATCATGATGTGCCCGTTTTAGGAATATGGTCCTGCAAAAACTGTTGTTAATTGATAACATGTCATGTATGCACATATATTCTTCATATTTTCCATTACATATAAATGATCATGGAATGAAATTACAAGTAAATGCTTTTACAAGTAATTGAAAATGGAAAGCATGAAGAGACTTTCCTCCACGTTAGGTTTATCAGAGGTTGACCTATCTTAGGTTACTCTCGCGGCTTTTTGTCATGAAGGTTCTCAAATCATCGCAATCTACTTGACAGAAAGTTAATCCGGTCTTTCAACTGGAGCGAATCTAGGTGGTGCATTTCCTGAGCCTCATTGGAATTAGTCTTCGTACAAGTCCAGTAATCAAACACGGACAGGATAGCCTCCTGGTGGACGAACCATACAACATACATTCACATACAATGTGTCTCACCGTTTATGCAAAATGATGACATGTGCGAAGCACTAATATCACAGATAGATATTTAGCAGTGCAGTAAGTAAGATGCATTCGTACACATTCATCATAAATGTAAATGTAATATTCACACACAAGCATATAAAAATTTTGAAAAGCTTGTAATAGCGGCTTAAGCCCTCTTACTAGAGTCCCCAGCAGAGTCGCCACCTATCGACATCGGGATTTTTATTATCCCTTTTCGTTACTTGTTCTTTGGTGTTCTCATGTTAATGTGAGATTTGTTTGAAAAAATAAGTGAAAAAGGTCCGACATGTGTAATATCGATGATTTGACTTTAAGAGTCTCCAGTTGGTGTTTTTAACTGGTTGCACCAACATAACCGAAAAGGTTTGCACATTGACCCAATGATGTGACACTGCTAAACGGGCCTGTAAAACCAAGATTCATTAGGGTTCGGGGGCTTGATTATGCGGAGGGAAGGTGTTAGGCACCCCTCGACATCCGTGTTGCCACGGTGACCGCCACTTCTCAAAGAAACTGTTATATGAATGTGTGTGTGTGTGTGTGGATCAATGTGCAATTATTTGAAAGTAGTTCGAGGCCTCGTTCGCACCTATAGACACAAGGTTTGAAATTATAGAAAAATTCAGTTTTAACCAAGATATAGCAATGAAGTTTTATAAAAAGAGGTTTTTCAAACCCTGTGCTCAATAGGAATTGAGAGCTTTTCATACTTCCATTTTATTGTTAAATGTTCGGCTTGTTTGCTTTTATTTTCGAGATGCGAGGCATCTTCGAGAAAACAATATACAGCAGCGCCGAACTCCTTATGGGCATGACATCCATCCAAGGAAATTCGTACACTATAAATAATGTATGTCATTTACAATTTGGAAAAAAGTCCATCACGGAATCAATCTAGATTGATGGTGAATCTGTGATCACATGATTCCTAGGCACACATGATACTGCAATTTGTATGGAAAGCAGTAAGCAGTTATATATATATATATAAACGGTATATATATATATATGTGTGTGTGTGTGTGTGTGCATGATCAGCCACCACGAAACAACTCCATGTGGGATCAAAAATGTAAATAAAGTAGTAAATGCTATCAACCGCCACGAAGTAAACTCCAGACGGGACTTGAATGTAAATAAAGCTGTAAAAGCTATCAACTGCCACGAAGTAAACTCCAGGCATGACGAAATGTAAAAAAAGCTGTAAAAGGCCACGAAGTAAACTCCAGACCTAACAGAAATGTAAATATATATATATATAAGTAGTAAATGCATCGGATATAAAATCCAGGTTCATCGGATATGTCCGACAAAAATTATATATATAAGTATATATATAAAAGCAATTAAACGCACCGGATATAAAATCTAGGCTCATCAGACAGAGTCTGACAACAGTTTATATATATAAGTATATATGTAAGACCCCGAATTTTGTGAATAAAGATTTAATATTATGGTGTGGATTTGAGATAATGTTATAGTTGTGGGTAATATTTATAAATTTTGAAAAGTAAGCAAGTGGTTATAAAATATTCAATTGGTCGGGGAATATTCTTTTTGTCGGGAAATATCCGTACGACGACACAATCATTGGTAGACCCCACAACGGAAGTATTTTCGTAGTAAGAAAATGAGAGAATTATCTTTTTATAAAAATAACGGCGGAAGTATTACCGTTAAAACTGTTGAACTATCCGGTAGTAAAAGTACAGTAATATGCGTGGTTGCATAGTAGCACACGGTATTGGTTATTGATGCTTACGTGAGAAGTCACTCAGTTATACTAAATTATTGCTACAGTAATTGCTGCATCATATCTCTCGTATTATTGATTCGATTATTATCACAGTATCATCTGCATAATATGATATATTATTAAATCAATAATTGAGACGACAAAGTTATTCATATTATTAAATTGCAATATTAATAATATCTAGAAGTTCTGTCAAGGAGAGGTTTGGTCCCCTAATTGCACGCCAATACGGAGAAATCCTTATCAAAAAGCCCCCTCTTTCCTGGGAATGACCTGGTTGTTAAATATTATGAGTTATAATATTAATGATGAATAAGTTCGTGTTGATTAAAGATGAAATTGATAGTTCCAATGTGTTGGAATTATTAGTGTTAGTGGAAATCGACATTTATTTGTTGAAATTGAAGTTATATTGACGAATCGGGTAATTAATCAGATAAATGAGGAATTAATTGCTATTAATTCACATGATTATAACTATTTGTTCACATGTGTGTACTATTGATTCACATTCTTGTACTATTAGGGGAGGTGGTGCAAGATTGATAATACTTGCATGACTAAGTTAAAAATGGAGGTATAGATGGAGGTACTATACTGTAATTCGTATTTTCACATGTCTAGAACCATTGATTCACTGATTTACTATTGATTCACATGATTTACTATTAGGGGAGGTGGTGCAAGTTTGATAATACTTGCAGGACTAAATTAAAAATAAAGGAAAAGAGGAAGGTATTATTATGTAATATTTTGAGCCCTAAAATGTGCAATTATCGAAACTATATTTTCCTATAAATTGAAGCTCATTCTTCCTTCATTTCTTACCAATTCACTAAAGCTATAGAGCAATTATTATAGAGAGAAAGAAGAAGAGAAGTCTGCTACCTCACTATTCTAGTATCCAGTTTTTTCTAAGGTAAGCGGTATTATTCTTTCGTATTCATGAAGAGAGTTATTTTCTTTCAATACTCGTACGGGTTGTTATTCCATTCTTTATTATGTTGGAATAACCTGTCTATGCGAAGTACCGCATACATGGTGAATTCTGTTGTTATTCCATTCTTTATTATTCTCATTGGAATAACTTTGTTTGTGCTTGCTTCTATCGCATGCACAGTGAATTCTTTTGTTATTCCATTCTTTATTATTACATTTGGAATATCCTATCTCATGTGGATTACGTATGACACGGTTCCATTCTTTATTATTACATTGGAATATCATATGCATGCGGATTATGCATGACTTTGGTTCCATTCTTTATTATTACATTGGGAATAACTTTATGCATGCGGTCTATCGCATGCATGGTGAATTCTTCTATTATTCCATTCTTTATTATTACATTGGAATAACTTTTGTCTATGTGGATTACCGCATGCATGGTGAATGATCCTTTGTATTCATTCCTTATAAATTGTGAAAATGATGCGTCCACGTGGATTCTTTGCATGGTAGGCGAAAATCCATTTGCGATTTCATATATTCTATTATACTCGGTTGGTTAAAGTTTTGGCCTCTATACTCCATGAAATTAGTAGAATATCCAGGATATTTGCGCTTCATCCAGTATCTTTTCATGGAAATATTCTTCTGAGCATTCTTGAATTTTACTCCACAAAGCAGTATCATGTTGACAATTTGGATGTTATTGATTTCTGGATAAATTAAATTATAAATCTTTAAAATTTATCATTGAACTTGTTTTATTGAATTATTATGTCATTGTCATCATCCTCATACTTATATTGTGATGAAAGTCATCTTTGGCTTACGTGCATAGATGGACTTGGTATGATTATGACCAGGGATTATTCGGTATAATCATGACCGTAATGTGACGAATGATGTGGTGAAAGTCCTCATTGGCCTGTAGTTTATTGATGGACAGTTGTTGGTATGATTATGACAAGGGATTATTCGGTATAATCATGACCATTGATGATTACATGAATATCCTTGGTCGTGATGCACGGATGATTCAATTTTATTTATTAAGGTGAGTCTCAGCGATAAAGTTGTTGAAAAACTTTTTAAATCATAGAAGATAGTAGATTTTATGCTCTACTTGACTCTTCTAATGGATTGCTTATTCCGCTGCAGTTGTTGATCTAAAACTTGTTGTCTATTATATTTTATCAGTTGTTATACTGTTGAAGGCTAAGGATAATTTATTCTGCATTATCTTAGTCATAATATTTCTTACTGGGCTAGTTGAGCTCACCCTTTCTTTCACTGTTCTCTTCAGCAAATGAGAATATAGTTGGGACGAGTCGGGGAACGGATTGACGATCCAAATGGTTGTTTTAGTAGTCCTCACTATTCTATAAAATAGTGTGACAATAAATATAATGAGGACTCCATTGAGTGTGGATATTGTCTAGATGACAATATTCTTATTAAACTCTTAGATTATGTTTTGTCGTATTTTACACGACTATTGTATAATTAAGTTATATTTGAATTTTATACCATGTATTTGGCGACTCTAGATAGGTGTTGTATACCTATTTTGGGGGCGTCACAGTTGGTATCAAAGCTTAGGGATATGATCCCTGGCTGAGATGTGAGACAAGAACTAGGAGGGGAGAGACAGAGAATTCCTTCGCTAGTATGACCTACCTAAATTTATTTGGTATTTAATTGGTCGGTCAAAGTATATGGATAATATGTGACATGTTAATTAACCCTTGTTTTGTGGCAGTGTTTGAAAATGGCAGCTGAAAATGTTAACAATGGAGTGAATGAGACCGTTGAGACACCTTTAATCACTAATCAGGTTAATATGACGTCAGACGAAGAAGAAATTAGAGATATCTACGTGGTGAGTGGAGAACTAATAGTTCCACTCGAGTTAGTTGCAAAGGTAGCAGCTGAGAATAAGGAAGAAGAGGAAGAAGAGGAACTTGAGGAGAATTTATTAGAAGAATTTTATGATCGAAATTTAGAATTACAAAATCGTATTCATGAGTTAGAAGAGCAGGCTGAAGAATGGTAGGTGGTCGTGGAGCAAAGAGATGAAACAATTCAAAATTGTGTTACCCGATGTACGATGCTTGAATAGAAGCACTCTTTGGCAAAGTATAAGATATTAGAGCTGGAATCTGAGAATGCTATGATCAAAGTTCTGATGAAAAAGAAGCAACTAAACGAATGAGAAAAGATGATGCATGGGTAAAAGCCGCACGACGCGTAGATATTGTAGAAAAAGACGTCTGATCCAATAAGGCCAAAATAGATGAAATGGATTTTTCTTTTTGGACAACAATTGGGAGAATCCAACATCGAATTCAGAATTACCCTGTGCAGAGCGGTCAACCCCAATTCGATATGGATCAGAGAGTAATGATTCAAATCATGGATTAGGAATGTGATGAAGCAATTAAGGGTGAAATGTACTCTATAGCAAAGTCAAATCCGGTAGTTTAAGTGAGCGCATTTGTCAAGAAACCCGAACGAAGTTATTACGGGTAAGTTTATTATAAACTCTTGTGAAGTTTATACCTTATTCGATACCAGTTCTACCCACTCTTTTATTTCTCCTACTTGCGCTCAATGTTTAAATTTGACTCCAGAGAAATTAGACTTTGATTTATCTGTTGAAACTCCGTTGGGAGAAACCTTTGTTACCTCCACTATTTATAAATCTTGTTTGATTCAAATCAACACTTTCACGTTACTTGTCGATCTTATCTCTTTGAAAATACTTGCCTTTGATGTGATTTTAGGAATCGATTGATTAACTACTCATCATGTTTTTTGTAAGGTTGTTAGCTTTCATATTCTTAATCAACCTATCATGCGAATTCAAGCAACCAAACCACTAAAGTTAATCAATGTTATATCAAGCCATAAGTAAAGAGCCCTGATCCTTTCATTATTAGCTTCCTTGTGTGGAATGCACCAAAGCCAGACTTTCTATAGGCGACGTCGTGAATGACGATGGCAAGTTGATAGGTATCAATGTGACGTACTATCCAAGTCTTGGATGAGAGTCACAGTTTTGAATGATATTTCTATTGTTAATAAATTTCCTGACGTATTCTTGAAGACTTCTTAGCCTACCCCTAGTACGTGAAATCGAATTTTGTATTGACCCCAGTACAAAACTCATTTCAAAAACTCTCAAATATTTCTTCACCTAAAATGATCGTATAATGTGCCAAAGACGTTGGCTCGAGCTGTTGAATATTACATTATACCATTCAATACTATTGTGGGAAAAATGAATGTGGTAGCTGACGCGTTGAGTAGAAGATCGTATGCGTTTACGAGTGTGAATATACGAACCTACATGAAGATAGCGAATATACGAGTAAAATCAACTTTAATTGATAAAGTAAAAGCCGCTCAAGCTACAGACTCAGAGCTGATGAATGTGAAGAAGAAAGTTCAAGAGGGCGTTATTCTATAAGCAAGAATCGACGAAGAGAGGAATCTCAACCCTCGATTTAATTGACCCATTTGAAATTCTCGATTGAGTAGGAACTATGGTCTATAGACTCGCTTTATCGCTAAGTATGTCTCGTGTTCATAACGTTTTTCACGTATCGATGTTACGTAAATATGTGGACGACCCGAACCACATTATTAATTTAGAACCGGATGAGATAGCGAAAGATTTAACGTATGAAGAGATACCTGTTAAAATCTTGGAATATATTCTACGCTCAAAGGTTATACCTCAAGAGTTAGAATCTGACGAGGTATCCTCATCACATTAAGATACTGTGTACGTGACGTAAATTTTGAGGGCAAAATTTCATAAGGAGGGGAGATTGTAAGACCCCGAATTTTGTGAATAAAGATTTAATTTTCTCAAAATATTTTTTTAATATTATGGTGTGGATTTGAGATAATGTTATAGTTGTGGGTAATATTTATAAATTTTGAAAAGTATGCAAGTGGTTATAAAATATTCGATTGGTCGGGGAATATTCTTTTTGTCGGGAAATATCTGTACGACGACACAATCATTGGTGGACCCCACAACGGAAAGTATTATTATCGTAGTAAGAAAACTATGTAATTATATTTTTATAAAAATAACTACGTAAATGTTACCGTTAAAACCGTTGAACTACCGGTAGTAAAGTAAAAGCAATGTCTGGCGTGGTTGCATAGTAGACACTGCGGTATTGGTTATTGATGTTTACGTGAGAAGTCACTCGGTTATACTCAATTAATGCTACGATAATTGCTTTGCATCATATCTCTCATATTATTGATTCGATTATTGTCACAGTATCATCTGCATAATATTATATATTATAAAATCAATAATTGAGACGACAAAGTTATTCATATTATTAAATTACAATATTGACAATGTCTAGATGTAACGCCCCCAAAATTGGGACTATTTTTCTTCCCGATCTTGTGCGTTAATATTATCATGTTCTAGCTTTAAAACATTATTTAATGTTAAAATAGCTAAAAATACAGAATATATAATTTTTTTTCTTTCTTTATATTTGTTCATTCCCTGAATCGCAACCTTTACAAATCTTCTTTATACTAGAATCATATTTATTATATGACTTATTTAGCCTCAGTAGATATGAATGTATATATACAATTCATTCTTTCAAGCATATCCCCTTTTTAGAACAAATAATCTTCATCTATCGAATAATTCAAAAATTTACACATCTGTGATTTACACAAGAAAATACCATCAAATGATTTAACACAGTCTCAATTAAATCACTAGTCTTCTTTTCATGCGCTCCTAATCACGATAGATCGCATCATAGCTTTAACCTGCAAATTAAGCAAGATTGAAGTATGACTACTACCAAATAAAGTCTAACGATACTATCATGCATCACGTAGCACATAGGTTTCACATTCAATTCATACATCTATATTCTTGTTGTTCAAGCATATTACAAATGCATTATCACATTTATGTCCTGCTGGTAGCAACATACATACCATAGCATACTACACATGTCATGTATATGTCATTCATTGCACATATATATTGAGTTCCCCGACTCAATTCAATAATTAGTCATAATTTGACATTCATCATTCACAAAGCAAATAATGCAGTTCATAGGTATTACATACTTATAAACATAAATCATGCTAACAGTTATCTATAGCAATTATGAGTCCACATAAATAAACTGAGAAACTTGCCTTGTTCGTAGACTATTGGTACAATTTCAACTTAACTTGTGTATTCTCACAGATCCTACACAATTATTTGCATTTACAAGCATATTAGCCAAATAACCAAGTCATATAGCTTGTATGTTCACATATCACATAATCATGATGTTTTTAGTTCATGTTCTATATTTGAGATACATTTTTCAAATATCTCAACCATGTTCTTACAATATTTATTTTTCTCTTTAATAGGGTTTGATTTGATTGTAGTATGTGGTTTCCTTGAAATAAATCATACCCTACTTGAAGCCTAAAGCATATATTGCATGTTCTTTGCATATAACTCAAGAGTTCAAGGAACATTTATAGTATGTTACATAACTTGGGTATAACTAAGTCTTGTTTGGGTAATTAATAGTTCTCATAACTATTTATAGTTAGTGTTAAATATACCTTCTTTCCATTATAATACCCAAGACAGCTTCTTATTGGTTAAGTGTATATATATAGTAGTCCTCTATAATCTCTCTATGTGTGTGACCAAGCTTGGCTTGGCCCTCGTGGGCTTAAATTTAAGCTTAGGGCGTGGCCCTCATGACCCCATTTCAAGCCTAATGACCCCTTAGCTCAAGTTACATGCTATGCCACTTGCCAATCCAACCTTTTCATTACCCATCTAATTTGAACCAAGAATTTTCTATAGATATACTACGACTTGTTCACTTAGGAGTCATAGACTAGACTTTAAGGGTAAACTTTTAAACTATGCCAAGAAACCAACATGGCCGACAAGCTGTAACGTTGCGTTGCGGCTCCCACTTCTTGCTAATCTTCTTTGCCGCCATTAGGCAACAATTGCACCTCACCTCGCCTACGAAAATGATGCTCCTTGTGGTGACGATTGTCATTGTTAATGGGCGTGAATCCATGTTTTTAATATGTTAGCTTTTCATTTCTCATGGCTTTGATTTACTTATGTTGAATTTTAGATTCTAAATAGGTGATATACCTAGCTATTATAGTAAAACATTAGCCGTGAATTTTAAGCAATTTAAATTAGTTGGTCGAGAACCCAAGGAAAGCTCCGACCATTGCCAAACATCATCACTGCACTTTGCTTTGCCATGGGCAAATCCTGCTTTCCATTCAACGTGCTATTTTGCGACCTCATTACTTTTAGCTCGTATACTAGATTACAACGAATTTTAAATATGTTATATATAATATATGAGACTATTTTTTAAAAATACGAGTCACCCAATTTGGGTTTATTAGGCAGCCCAAATAATGCGTCAAAAGTAGACGTTCATAACAGTTTCAATTTCTTCCCAGATGTACCCTCTCTCGCTAAAATAGTCATAACATTTTTGTTTTAAAACATTTTTAGGCGATTCTTGAGCCCACGCGAAAATAACTTCCGGGAATACAACTTTCATTCTTTGACCATTTCCAAATTCAAAACACAGAATTCCAAAAAATTCGTGCAAGGTGACTGCCCCGAGTTGGTTAGACAGTTTTGACGCAACTACTTTGAACGGTCATAACTCTTTGCTCCAAAGTCGGAATTAGTCCGTTCCGGAGTCTATGGAAATCTAGTATGAATTTTGTCTAGAAACACGTGTGGTGTGCGTTGCTTTTAAACGCAGATTTCATAAAGTTTGGTTTATGTTCTAGCATGATTTTTTGCCACCTTATTACTCCGCACAACCAATCCTATACTCCTTGGTTCTATTTCAGATTACCACTAACTGATTACACCATTAAAAATCATATAAACCATTAGTTTACATACTAACCCATACATATATATAAACTTAGCTTACATTTCATGTCTTACATTTCTAGACAAAATTCATACTAGATTTTCATATGATTATACAACATATCAGTTATTATTGTTATCTATACTTAGTTTCCAATATTTGTCTTTGCTTTTACACAACCAATTACCCATAAACTGATAAATTTACTAACAAATCAAATAATTGCCAATTTTGATCGAACTTTGCATTATATGATAAAGATATAATCAAGATAGGTTATAATACCTTTTTCTTGCTTGTTCTAACTCTTATATTGCTTCACATCTTGCATAAACCGAGCAAATAAACCGGTGGTAAGAGAGAGAGGATTTGACAACTTGGTAAGGGAGGCGGGGAGAGAATTGAAATTCAAGGTATGAGGAGAAAGAGAGAGCAAAAGAATTTGGTTTTTCTTTTATAAATCTCAAGCCTTGATTACCACGAAGGTTCCCTTGCTCCCAAAACATAATACTTAGTTACTACATAAAGAGTTTACTGAAAGTTTTTAGCCATGTAACTCCCTTTTTGTGTCAGCTCTTGTTTTTCCTTCTCATAGCCCCAGCTCAAGCTATTATCTTTCTTGCAGGCTACCAAAAATAATAGTTTCTTTTTCTCTATTTCTCTCTTCCACCAAGACTTTTGCTCTAAAAAAACTCTAGGATTTCTTCTTGTGTAACTCCTCATTTGGGTAATAGTTATGTTAATAATTAATATAATAGTAACCCCCACTAATAACATAAGGCTTATGTTACAAAACTCTTACATGCATGACCAATATCACATTAAGCTATCTTAGTAGCATAACCTCATTTTTTCAACATTAGTTAAGCAACATAATGGTTAGGCTATTCATTATATAGTATTATTACTTTACTATGACATATAACATATTTCTAATGTCACACTTAAATAATTTAAAGTTATTTTATTAGTAAAATCAATTAAACTTTAATAATAAAATGCACATCAATTATAAAATTATCTATCAAATTATAACGCTTAATTAAATTAAGCCATAACAACCAACATCAAATATTTATTATTCAATAAATAAATCAACTAAAATATTTATCTAACTTAAATAAATATTTTAATTAATTATAAAAATCACATTTGTTACATTTTTCCCTCCTTATTAGGATTCCGTCCTCGGAATCACCGAAATCTCCCTTACATAGTTTTCATCTCGTCTCTTTTAGAAGTCTATTGTAGAACAACTTCAACGCATTACCTTAACATAGGTTCTATATTTTCTGTTCCTCTAAACAATTCTTGAAAGTTTTTATTTCATAACATTTACTTAGACTTAATTATATTCTAAGTATTATACATTCTTTAACCCATCCATTATCTTTTATTCAACTTATAAACACTCGGGATATCACATTCACCCATTCTTCTAAGAATTTCGTCCTCAAAAATTTATTTATTAATCTTCATTCATTCGATTTATCAAAATAGATTTTACGTTACTCTTCATTTATTCATTGAGTTCTATGACAAAAATCCCTCCTCTAAAGATCTTCACATCATCACCATAATCTTCACATCTCATTCTTCGAAGAACTTCATATTCTCTCTAGATAATTCATCTCTTTCTTTATTTAGTTCGTTTACGGATTTGTTATAGTTTTCTCAATTCTCCCATCACCACATGTTTTATTCTCCAACTTTTCTTTTCTAAGGAATACTCTCCTTTTCACTTCCATCTTCCAAAATAACAAGAATCTTCCACAATTGTTCAATAATTGGGAAGTAGTATGAATAACTCAGGAATTTAATAGATTCCAAATCGTCTTTGAGGGTCATAAGACCTTGAACTATGTCCCTAGGTTATCAAGTATCTCGACTTGAACATTTAATGGTCATAAGACTATACGGACCTTGAACTCTTCTCCAGGTTTGATAGTGCATCACCACCATAAACCATCTTTAACAGAATGTTTAGAAATCACACAGATCGAAAACACTCTCTCGCAAGTACTCTAGGTGATCGACTATCGTACCCTACGCGTGTACAACGTATTACATCTTAACATCGTAACGACTATATGCATTACTTTTGGAACCATTGTCTCCGATAACATGTCCCCTTTACGGGGTTGTTCACCTCACTTTTCAACATCCGAATCCGCTTTCAAAATAATTTGGTTTGGCATAACTTCTCAAGAAGCGCTTGAATTTCATGAACATCTTTCAATATTCGTCTAATTTGAACCAAATAACATACTTCTACTACAACAATCCCGAACATCAATCGAAATATACATATACATATATATATATATATATATATTCTCATATCTTAAAGAAATCTCAAAAATCTTTTATGGCGTACATGATACATGATTGTATTTACAGGTTTGTTTGAGGATTCCGTCATTTGGTGATTTTATCATACTACATCATACCATGGTGGGTGACGATCCTTAGATCACATCCAACACTAAGTAATCTTGCATTGATGACTCCATCGTTTTTATTATCTCTCGCACTGGTTCCATGATGCATTGATGATATAAAAAATACATTTTGATATATTTCAAATCATTTTTGTCTAGCCAAGAAATTAGCATAGACACATCACAATTACGGTATTGTTTTTAAAACTCATTGGTTTCATCATTTGATCCAATATTTTCAAGAAAGCGAAGTATGCAAACATCAAAGACGAAGTCGATAAATTTTGAAAGTCTAAGCGTAGCTAGTAGATTTAGAATATCCAGGTATCCATCAACTTCAATCATTACTCCATTACTTCATTACTTAACCATTCTATCAATCTTCAACTTCATCAATGCTCTCTATACTATAATCATTTTCTACCCAATATAGTTCATCAAACTTATCGCACATTGGAAATCCAGGAACTTGCCACGATAATATGAGTTTAAGAACTTGTCCTAGTCAGACCATAGGCGTCCATTCGCTGAGGGGTTCAAAACATACCATATTATTGTGAGTCACGAATTTACTATATGCATTAGTTTTAAGAACCGCACCTAATCATAAGGCTTATGTTACAAAACTCTTACATGCATGACCAATATCACATTAAGCCATCTTAGTAGCATAACCTCATTTTTTCATCATTAGTTAAGCAACATAATGGTGAGGCTATTCATTATATAGTATTATTACTTTACTATGACATATAACATATTTCTAATGTCACACTTAAATAATTTAAATTTATTTTATTAGTAAAATCAATTAAACTTTAATAATAAAATGCACATCAATTATAAAATTATCTATCAAATTATAACGCTTAATTAAATTAAGCATATAACAACCAACATCAAATATTTATTATTCAATAAATAAATCAACTAAAATATTTATCTAACTCAAATAAATATTTTAATTAATTATAAAATCACATTCGTTATAATTAGAAGTTACATTAAGGAGATGTTTGGTCACTTAATTGCGGCATGATAAAGAGAAATCCTTATCTAAAGCCCTCTTTCACAGGAGCGACTCGCTTGTTAAATATTGTGAGTTATAATATTAATGATGAATAAGTTCGTGTTGATTAAAGATGAAATTGATAGTTCCATTGTGTTGGAATTATTAGTGTTAGTTGAAATTGACATTTATTTCGATAATAATTGATGTCTAGAAGTTATATTGACTAATCGGGTAATTAATCGGATAAATGAGGAATTAATTGCTGTTAATTCACATGATTATAACTATTTGTTCACATGTGTGTACTATTGATTCACATTCTTGTAGTATTAGGGGAGGTGGTGCAAGATTGATAATACTTGACTAATTTAAAAGTGGAGGTATAGATAGAGGTACTATACTGTAATTTGTATCTTCATATGTCTAGAACTATTGATTCACATGATTTACTATTAGGGGAGGTGGTGCAAGTTTAATAATACTTGCAGGACTAAATTAAAAATAAAGGAAAAGAGGAAGGTATTATTTTGTAATATTTCGAGCCCTAAAACGTGCAATTATCGAAACTATATTTTCCTATAAATAGAAGCTCATTCTTCCTTCATTTCTTACCAATTCACTAAAGCTATAGAGCAATTATTATAGAGAGAAATTATAGAGAGAAAGAAGAAGAGAAGTCTGCTACCTCACTATTATAGTATCCAATTTTTTCTAAGGTAAGGGGTATTATTCTTTCGTATTCATGAAGAGAGTTATTTTCTTTCAATACTTGTAAGGGTTGTTATTCCATTCTTTATTATTATGTTGGAATAACCTGTCTATGCGAAGTACCGCATACATGGTGAATTCTGTTGTTATTCCATTCTTTATTATTCTGTTGGAATAACCTGTTTGTGCGGTCTATCGCATGTCTGGTGAATTCTGTTGTTATTCCATTCTTTATTATTCTGTTGGAATATCATTTTTGTGTGGATTACGCATGACCTGGTTCCATTCTTTATTATTCTGTTGGAATATCACATGCATGCGGATTACGGATTACGTGACCTTGTTCCATTCTTTATTATTACATTGGGAATAACACATGCATGCGGTCTATCGCATGCATGATGAATTCTTACGTTATTCCGGTCTTTATTATTCTATTGGAATAACATGTCTATGTGGATTACCACATGCGTGGTGAATGATCCTTCATATTCATTCCTTATTAAATTGTGGAAATGATGCATCTCACGTGGATTACTGGTATGGCGGGGCGAAAATCCATTTGTAGTTTCATATATTCTATTATACTCGGTTGGTTAAAGTTTTGGCTTCATGCTCTATGAAATTAGTAGAATATCACCGGATATTTGCGCTTCATCCGAGATCTTTTCATGGAAATATTCTTCTGAGCATTCTTGAATTTTACTCCGCAAAGCAGTATTATGTCAACAATTTGGACGTATAAATTGATTTTAGGATAAATTAACTTATAAATCTTTAAAATTTATTCTTGAACTTGTTTTATTGAATTATTATGTCATTGTCATCATCCTCATGCTTATATTGTGATAAAAGTCATCTTTGGCTTACGTGCATAGATGGACTTGGTATGATTATGACCAGGAATCATTCGGTATAATCATGACCTGTAATGTTATAAATGATGTGGTAAAAGTCCTCAGTGGCCTGTAGTGCATTGATGGACAGTTTTTTGTATGATTATAACCAGGGATTATTTGGTATAATCATGACCATTGATGATTTAATAAATATCCTTGGCCCGTAGTGCAGGGATGACTCGATGATGTGGTTTATTTATTAAGTTGAGTCTCAGCGATAAAGTTGATGAAAAACTTTTTTAAATCATAGAAGATAGTAGATTTTATGCTCTACTTGACTCTTCTAATGGATTGCTTATTCCGCTGCAGTTGTTGAGCTAAAACTTGTTGTCTATTATATTCTATCAGTTGTTATACTGTTGAAGGCTAATGATAATTTATTCTGCATTATCTTAGTCATAATATTTCTTACTGGGCTAGTTGAGCTCACCCTTTCTTTCCTTTATTCTCTTGAGAAATGAGAATATAGCCGGGATTTGAGCCGGAAACGGATTGACGGTCCGGATGGTTGTTTTAGTAGTCCTCACTATTCTATAAAATAGTGTGACAATAAATATAATGAGGACTCCTTTGAGTGTGGATATTATACAGATGACAATATTCTTATTGAACTCTTAGATTATATTTTGTCGTATTTTTTACATTGTTGTATAATTAAGTTGTATTTGAATTTTGTACCATGTATTTGTCGACTCAAGATGGGTGATGTATACCTATTTTTGGGCGTCACATATATATATATATATATATATATATATATATATATATATATATATATATATAAAACAAATAAACGCTCCAGACATAAGTCTAGGCTCAATCGAGGCATAACTCGATAATGTTAGTCCATATAAAAATATATACATATATATAAGTATATATATACAGACAGAAATGAAAACCACGGACCAAAGTCCGGGCATACGCACACAACACGACTCTCAATGTGTAGAATAGTGTGTACAAATATGAAGAGAAAGGCTTTATAGAGTATAAGAAGGAAACTACGGTGGGTACATCGATGCGAGCTTCTATGACTCTAAATGAATAAACACTCAGCTCCAGCCAGTAAATATATAACTGTATGTCGGTTAACAGGTGTTTTAAAAGAGCAATCACTCAATATAGGGTGTGTACAAAGCAAATTGGACAGGGCTTCCTCGCCTTTTCTTTTTTTTTAAAATGGCTAGCCCAAGCTCTATATTTATAGAGCTACTAGTCATGATTACACTGCGGCGAGGGTATGATTTTACACTTGTTTGCAACGCTCGGCCGCCCGGTTCTGCAGGTCCGTTGTCTCAATCGTGCACTCGTGCATTGTAATGTCGCTTCGAACTTGCAGAACTTCAATCGAGCATCCGAACGAGGTATATCGACCTTCTTGACCGCTTATACGAGAGTTTCTGCAATGACATGGAATAGAGGTTGTACGAAGTCAGGAAGAGGGAACCATGCCCATGGTCTTCAAGCTTCAAATTCTATCCAGTGTGCTGCCACGCGTAATAGTCATTCGGGATTGGAACTCCTGGTTCTTGAAGGACATTGTTGTATGTATGTATGTATGAAGCGTTGAGACGATGCGCAGATGTTGAGTTAGCAAGATGACGTATGACTCCTCATCGGGGTTATCGCCGATTTAAGTTGAAAGCAGACGTTGCTCAGGGCTACTTCTGAGATTGGACTGCTGCAAGTGTTGAATGCCGCAATGTCATCTTGTGGATGCCTATCTGCCCGGTGTTAGCTCCGGGTCTGAGGTATGAGTGCCTCGGCAGGATGTCTGATTGAAGCTGATCGCATGTATTTGAGACAAGCATTTCCGGGATTATCGCCGGAATTGCAACAGCATTCCTTGGGGTTATCGCCAAGGACGAAACTCGGGATTATCTCCGAGGTTGGAAATGATGTGAACTGTATCCGGAATGGATGTGAACTGTCTTCCAGGGTTATCTCCGAAAGACGATTCTGCTCACCTGCAATGTTAGTAACAGTTGTGCAGAAAAATTCGAGTGTCTACACTACTACTTCATCCGTTTCAAAATTAGAAACACAATTTGACTTTTGAAGTCAAACAATGATTTATTAAACTTTAAATTGATGTGAATTTATTTAATTTTAATTGATATAATTATTATAATTATATATTATAAAACAAAATTATTAATTCTAAAATATATTTTAATTCTAAATTTTATAAATTATACTAATTTTAAAATTTAATAATTGTTGTTTAATTTTAAAAATTAAATTATATCTCTAATTTTAAAACCAAATAAATATATATCTTGAAACCTTAACATCGGTAGGTAAGTTAATGGTTAGGGGTGGCTTACCAAAGAAAAAAAAAAAAACCACCTTAACATCTGTGCCTATAAAAATACAACCTCCGTCCTTAAAAAGAATAATTAAAAATATAATTATTTTTTGCCTTACAAATAAAATAAAATACATAAAGTTAAAGATAAATAGGTGCTGTTTGTTAAGCTCTTAATGGGTCTGTATAACAAAAATCTGAATCGGTAAGACAGTTTGGTCTGGACAAATAATGATCTGAATCGAGCCTAAAGGGACTACTGAGCGAATAAACCAGAAAATTCTAACTGATTTGGTAATAAGCGTGGCTGAATTAAATAATTGTACTTTTTACATAAAAGTCCTCTCACATAATAAAAAAGTACTCATTATATCATCGCCACGCCACTTTTGGCTAACCTTGGTCGATCAATTCCGCCGACCTCAAGCAACGAGGAGTTGGGGGCGGTCCGGTGACCTTAATGACCGGTACCGTCCGGTGCAATGTTATTTTATTTTATTTTTTTTAACTACAATTATGAGAATAAAAAATAAAAAATAATAGAGCAAATTTAAATAAAAAATTATAAAAGTACATTTTTTTATTGAAAAAACACTGTAATTTTCAATAAAAAATATACTTCCTTTTACAGTTTTTTGTTCAAACTTGTTCTATTATTTTTTATTTTTTATTCTCATAATAAATGTAAAAAAAATAATAACTTCTTGCCGACGGTACCGGTCATTAAGGTGTACCGGATGCCCCCCAATTTGGCAACGAGAGCTCTGTTTGGGATGAATGGGAGAAAATTTGAGACCTGGGTTGGCCCATATGTTAAGTCATTTAAAAAATAAATTGAGGCTCCTAAAATAGAGAAGATTTTTAAATTTTAATAATTCATATATGCTAGAGTTTATTAAAAAAATTCAAAAAAAAATTTCCTCAACAAAATAAAAATTTATTCTTCTTTATTTCCAACACTCATTTTTTGACTTAAGGGGCCAAAAATTTGGACAGACCGTATTGGAGACCAAACGTTTGTAAAATAAACCATGTACTATCACAGACCTTTCAACTCAATTTATCACCCAAACCCATCCCACCAGCTCATCTCTTTCATTTAATTGATAACTTTCATATACTTCTAATATATATTAATATTATATACATATTCTTTATACACCTATACATAATACTAATATCAATATATGGTAATTTTAATGATATAACTGACGATCTTATATAAAAAATAATAATAATGTATTAATTATTTTTTATAATTTTAAATATATTTATCTAGTCATGTTTAAATAACACAGAATACTTTTAAATCCCAAATAAATTTGTACAAAAGAGTTTTCAAGGTTAAAATAGGAAATATGCACATTCAGGTACGTTTAACTATTCACATGTATTTATTTAGTTTTATCAAACATCCAAATCATTTAGTGAGATTCATTAGTATAAAAAATAAAATTATTCATCACTTTATAAATCTTGTGGAACTATTAAGAATAAATTTGAAATTTTATTTATTATATATTTTTTATTTTTTATTTTTTTAATATGTGTGAAAATTTTATTTTATTCATATTTTGGAGACCCGAGAATAATAATTAAAAATCTAATTTTAAAAGTAAAATAAAGTTGCTCATGTTCTCTCATTCTTTGGTCCGTATGCAATAAGCATAATTTCATCCTTTTCATGAATGGCTCCAACCCTTTCTTTATGGCCAGATGCCCAAGCTTTCCGTTTGAAAAACTGCACTGGTTTTGGCAGTATTTTTATGGGGGACAAATGGGAGGATTATTCTCGTTTCAACAGAGGAAAATTCAACCATAAAATCTGTAAGGTATCTAAACTCAATGCAAACACAAACACAAACACAAACACAAACACAGGCTGATAAAATGAAACTACTCATTAAACTCAAAGCAGAACATTGGCTTTTATAGCCATACAACCAAACAGAAATTCAAAGAATAACAATCACGTCTAACTACCCTATAAACTTGGATCACTATTAGAAGAATAATTTAAAGCAACTACTGGTCCTGTAGAATAGGACTTATTAAACAGAAGTAACCAAGAAGCCCGAAATATAAGCCTACTTCTTCACCAAGCTACTGACTAGTTCAAACATTTCCTCCGTTAATTGTTTTGTAGTCTGCAGACAGTTTATCTTTGGCACTTCACGTACTCCAAGCTGTTTTCTAAGCTATTCAAATGCCTTGAGCTTCATAGCCTTGGTCATGATATCAACTGTCTGATTCTCAGTTGCACAATGAGAAAGCTCAATAATTCCATCTTGAGTTAGCTCACGAAAAAAATGGTACCTTACATGAATATGTTTGTTCCTTCCATGTAGCACAATATTTTTGGAGAGTTTGATGGTGGAGGCATTGTCACAGTACATTGTTGTGCTCTCCCTTTGAGAATGATTAAGAGCATCAAGAGTCCTCCTCATCCAGACTCTCTGACATGCACATGAAGCTGCTGCCACAAATTCAGTGTCTGTGTAGCCAATCAAATTTCTAGCTCCACCTCTTGTATATAATATTCCCAGCTCTAAAGTCCCTTTTACATACCGAAGCACCTTTTTGATAGCATGGAAGTGAAGCTCAATGGGATTTTCCATATATCTACTAACTAGACCTACAACAAACATCAAGTCAGGCCTTTTTACTTTTAAATAACGAAGGCTACCAACCATTTGTTTGTAAGTAGTAGAGTTAACTCTGATTCTCTTCTCATCCTTCACAAGTTTCGACCCCGACACAATGAGATTTTTGACAGAATTGCATTCCAACATGCCAAACCTCTCAAGTACATCATTATCATATTTTTTTGACTAATGTATATGCCCTCTTCATTCTGCAACACCTCCACCCCGAGGAAATATCTCATCTTCCCAAGTTCAGTCATTTCAAATTCTTGCATCATGGACCTCTTAAATTCCTCAAATAACCCCACATCATTCCCCATAAATATAAGATCATCTACATAAAGGCTAACCACAAGAATTCTACCCCCTTGAATTAGACTTAATAAAGAGTGTATGTTCAGAAGGGCACCTTACAAAACCTTCCTTCACAAAGTAGGACTCAATGCAACTATACCACGCCCTTGGAGCCAGCTTAAGGCCATACAAGGCCTTCTTCAGCCGGTACACTTTGTGCTCCTCTCCTTTCTTTACAAACCCCGGTGGTTGATCAACAAACACCTCTTCAAGCAACTCTCCGTTGAGGAAAACGCTCTTAACATCTAGCTGGAAATGATTCCAACCTTTATGTGCTGCAAGAGCTATTACCAATTTTATTATGTCCTCTCTCGCAACCGGCGTAAACACCTCATTGTAATCAATTCCCTGTTTTTGAGTATACCCTTTCGCCACAAGACGTGCTTTGTGCTTGTCTACTTCACCAAACTTGTTGAGTTTCATTTTGAAAACCCATTTTACGCCGATTCTCTTAGCACCAGCCGGCAGCTCCACCAATTACCAAGTTTCGTTTATCTCGATTGCTTGGATCTCAAGATCCATAGCTTCTTGCCATTTCTCACTCTTCACAGCTTCTTCAAAATTAATGGGATCCAGAGCAATAAAGAACACAAGGTTTACTAACTTCTGCTTCTTCATCTGAGAGCCCCAAACTAGCTCCACTCTTGTAATCTCCTAACCAAACCAAAGCTCTTGGGGTTCTTCTAGTCCTCCATTGATCTTCAGCACATGTGTTTTGGTTTGTTTGCATTGTTTCTTCTACTGCCGCTACTTCCTCTTTTTCGTTTACAGTTGCTTGTTCTTCATGCTCACCATCTTTACTTTCACTTTCACTGTATTCTTCTTCACCATCTCCCCATTCTAGCACCTTGTCCATTTCTTCTAGGCTTGTTTCCCAGTCCCAACACTTGTCTTCCTCAAATACAACATATCTGCTCACCACAATTTGTTTAGAAACAGGATCATAAAGTCTATAGGCCTTGGACTCACTGTTTACCCCGAACAACACACAAATGAAGCTCTTGTCACTCAACTTAATTCTTCTTTGCTCAGGAATATGTACATGGGCTACACACCCAAATATACGAAAATAATCCACTGTTGGCTTGACATTGCTCCATGATTTTTCTGAAGTTTTGTCTTTAACTGCTACTGTTGTGCTTCTATTCATCACATGTACACACCATTGAACTTCTTCGGGCCAAAAATCCTTGGGCACTTTCTTCTCAGACAACATGCTACGAACAGAATTCATTATAGTCCTATTCCTCCGTTCATGCCCCATTTTGTTGGGGAGTATAGGCAGCTGTCAACTACCTTCTAATGTCATTCTCTATACAAAAATCATTGAATTCAAGAGAAGTAAACTCTCCTCCCCTATCTATACGTAAACATGTTATAGACTCACCACACTCCTTCTTAACATATTGCATAAACTTTCTAAGCACCCAAAATGCTTCTGATTTCTCACACAAATAATAAACCCAAATTTTTTGGCTGAAATTATCAATGAATTTAAGCAAATACCTCTTCCCACAGATTGACATTAGAGTGATTGGTCCATATATGTCAGCATGTACAAACTGCAGCTTCCTAGTTGGTCTCCATGAACTCTTCTTTGGCATTTTTCCTCGGTGTTGCTTTCCGATCAAACAGTGAGTGCACACCTTGCTAGGAGTTTTGAGTGTAGGTAAGCCAATTACCATCTTCCTATATTATATTGTTCGCAGACTTTTGTAATTTAAGTGGCCAAACCTACAATGACATAAATGGGACACATCTTCTGTAGCAACTTGAAAATAAGTAGGAGTAAGAGATACCGAATTTTTTCTAGGTAAGATAGAAGCTAGAATCACAAACATTTGGTTTGCAGTCATGTCTGCATGATCAACCCCCGACGTGTGGATGATACAACTTGCATTCTCCTCCATGAATCAAAATGGCCAGCCCTCTCACTTGAAGTTGTCCCATACTAAGTAGGTTAGTCTTAAGTTCTGGTATGTAGTACACCACCGTAATTACCTGTATCAGTCCTCCAACTTCCAACCTTACATTTCCCTTACCTGTAATAGCCCTTCTGGTGTCATTCCCGAGCTTGACAGTCTGCTGAAAGCTTTCATCCTAGTGTGAGAACCATTTTTTTCCCACACATATGCAAACATCCCGAATCCAAAAACCACATGTCTTCTCTTTGAATCATGCAGCTCCATATGTGCCATCAAAAGTAACTCTTCTTTCTCGTCTAACTCCATATAGTTGGCCTTTTTATCCCAACTAGGACACTTGTATTGGAAATGCCCCAACTTGTGGCACTTGTAGCATTCCACAAGTTCCTTGTTGAAGGACTGCCTACTCTGCCTTTTCCTCATTTGCGAAACAAACCACAACCCCTTCCTCTATTTCTAAATCTCTCATCACCAATTGAAGCTCGCAAAGCTTGATCTTCTTCTTTATCCAACCTCTTGAACTTCTACTCATGGACTACTAGCGAGCTCTGCAACTCATCAATGGTCATTGTGATGATGTCTTTTGACTCTTTAATAGATACCACAATATAGGTGAATCTCTCCGTCAACGTTCTCAAAATCTTCGTGACCACCTTTGAGTCCGGCATGTCCTCTCCATTGGTTCTCATCTGATTAGCCACAACCATGACTGTTGCGAAGTATTCGGTGATTGTCCACCCTTTTTCATTTCTAGTACTTTAAAGTCTCTTCTTAAAGAGTCGAGAAGGGACTTCTTCACTGGTTCATTGCCATCGAACTTCCTCTTCAAAGAGTCCCAGATAATTTTTGAAGTGCGCATGTCTATGACCTGTTCAAAAGTGACCCTGTCAATGGCTTGGTATAGGTAGTGCTTGACTTTGTGGTCTTCGGTCCTCGCATCATCGAGCTGTACTTGTTGTGCATCGATTAGCACAGTTCCTACTTTTGGCTCCTCAAAGCCGTTCTCCACCAAGCTCCATAACCCTTTTGCCTTGAGTAAGTTTTCCATCAATTCACTCCAATGGTCATAGTGACTGTGACACTCCCAAATCTGAGTACTCCATTCCCACAGGATTTGGTGTTCATTATCTAAAACCATTACATCTAACTACCCATAACAAAGGATAAAGACATATAACATTTTAAAGTCAAACTACAATATTTCAAAAATATTATATAAAGTAGTCTAAATAGATGACACTTTATAAATGTTGTATAAATGAGTCTAAACGTTGTCTGATGTACCAAACCACAACATTTTAAGCCAGAAAACATTATGGAATCATATCATCTACAACGTTTTCAAGCATCCAAGAATTTATGGAAAACAAATAAACAACGTTTTTAAGAAAAAAACGTTGTGTAATGTGTCAAACTACAACGTTTTAAAAATATTGTATAAAGGTGTCAAATAGATGACACCCTTAACCACAACGTTTCTGTAAGACCTTCTACAACATTTTTTACGTGTTATCTATTTACTGTTTTGTAGTAGTGATACCATTCTAGAAAGCTTTTTTCGAGAGCTACGTAATGACATATGGCCTGCCCTTTTTTGAATCTAGGAAGATTGGTCCATGACCAAAATAACATCTTCTGGTCTTCGCAGGCAGTCCATTGAGCTGTCTTTGAGTAGTTTGCACTCGGGATTGCTGTGATGGCTCTTGATGACCATGTTTATAGCTGGATGTCTGTGGTTTATGTTATGTTTTCAACATTCCATCTTTTCCCGCCCGGGGTTATATCTGAGGTTGAAATGTGTTAGTTCCCGGAGGCACAATAGTTATCTAGAAGGGGGGGGGGGGGGTTGAATAGATATTAAAATCTTTTGTACTTATTAAGATAGTTTTGATAATGATCTTAAGCACAGCGGAATTAAGGCTACTTTGAGATCCCTTTTAGATAGTGAGTTAATGAGAGTGAAGCAGTTATAACAGTTATAACAGTTATAGCAAGAATGAAATAGACACAGTTGTTTTTAAGTGGTTCAGAGCACTTAAAGCTCCTAGTCCACTCTTATACTCCTCGAGTAGGAAATCCACTAAGGATGTCTTTTTACACTTTCTGAATCTCACAGATTCCTTCTAGACCAGCAGTCTAGGCACTTCTTAGTTCACTCTTGAACTCTTCAAGTCCAACAGACTTGGCTCTTCACACTTCACTTAGAAATCTTCAAGTCCTTCTGACTTGGAACTCTTACTTCAGTTGATTGATAGTTGTTGCTATTAAGCACTTGTTCGAAAGAACTGATTAGCTGAGCAAGCTTCCTCTTTTTCTTAGATCGTAGAGTTGAGCGTTGAGTGTTCTTATGCATTTTTGTTCAATTGCTTGCTTGCTTCTATCATCTGCATATGATCTGTATATATGTGTTTCTTGAAATCTATCCGTTGAAGCCTTTTGATGAAACATTAAATGCGTTTGACATTTCTGAACTTTGATGGAGACTTTTCTGTACACCTTCTGAATTGTATTCTGGCTCACTGACACAGCAGACTGCTTTCTCACCTAACACCTGAAAAGGTGTTTTTCCACTGTCTTATGGTCCTTTCCTTAGCTTCTTGAATACGTTCCTTTGTTGAATACTGAGGATATCTTTTGTACCGTTGGGACTGGTGAGAGCTTCAATGTTCAAAACCCATTCCACATTTGTTGGAATTTTGTCTTTAAACAAAAGTAGGGCTCGATGCTTCTGACACAAGACATATTATACTCTACGATCCATATCGTGGTGTCTTGTCACATTGGTGCTTGGCCTGAAGAGAACACTATGATCTCTTTCAAGGATTTTCATACTACGATCATCACTTGCTCGTCTTGCAGGCTCTACATTTCCGAAAGTACACTAGGATCTCAGAGTTAGCTTCGGCAAACGTCTGGACTACTCTACGATTTCTGGAGAGGCCCTTCAAGGCAGATACACTACGATCTTCTAAGCTCTACGATCCTGCCTTAGCTTCTGCATTCTGTTGATCAGTTTGATAGACTGCGATTATTTTCAAGGCCTATCTAGATCAACCTAACATCTTTGATCTCTTTATCTATACATTCGTTTATAGAATGATGAACATTAAAAGTTAAGATCAACTTAACAATTTTGATCTATTACTAAGTCCTTGTACATATATTTACTTTAAACATTAAATCAAAATATGCATTCTTCCAACAAAATGGCTTTTGGATGTCCCTCGGGGCTGTCTCCGGGGTTTGACTGCTGCCAACTTTATTTTTCTAGGGTTAATCTCCCAGGTAGATTTGATGTTCCACTGGGCTATCTCCATGGTTGATGGTTGTTGTAACCTCTTCTCGGGGTTTCTCTAAGATGTAAAAATACATGTTTGCCCTCCTGCAGGGTTAGTACCAGGAAAATAAAATTTTGAGTGTCTACAGATGCCCCTCTTTATCATGTTTATGCAATGCAATAGTATGAACATGATAAAGATTACTAGACACTTGAAATATGTCTAGATGCAATGCAATTGATATGATACAATGCAAATGGAATGGAATGATGCAATGCAAATGAAATGATGTGATGCCTACATTGGGGCTGTCTCCAACGGTTGTCTTTCTTTCAGTGCTGCTGATGTTTATGCTGGTGTTATCTCCAACGATTTGATTTTCATCGGTGTTGCCGATGCTCATGCTGGTGAAGATAAACTGAGACATTTTCTACATCTCTGTTGGGGATGATGTTTTAAAATCACCGTACCTTTTCGATGCATACACTGTTGGTAGTTTACAACGATGCCTACCCTGCTGTTAGTTAACAACGGTGCCTACCCTGTGGTAGTTGACAATGGTGCCTACCATGCTGGTATTTGACAATGGTGCCTACCCTACTGGTAGTTAAAAACGGTGCCTACGCTGCTGATAGTTGACAATGGTGTCTACCCTGCTAGTAGTTGACAACGGTTGATCACCGGACTATCTCGATGCCCACTCAAATGGTGGTTTACAAAGCTTACATCACCAGACTATCTCGATGTCTACTCGAACGATATCTTTTATCACCAGATTGTCTCGATGCTACGCTGGACCTATTATCAACGGTTTACAATGCCGAATCTTCCAATATCTTCGCTGAAATAATGTTCAACGACTTACATCACCGGATCCATCCCCGATGCTGCGATGGATTGGTGCTAATGATTTATAATATCAGATCTTCTAATATCTTCACTGAAGTAGTGTTCAATGGACTACATATTCATAAGACATTCTGAATATCTCCATTGGGGATACCTTTTATAATAGATTCCATCATCTGTTCTTCTCGCCGAAGATAATTTTCAACAGTTGTCATCACTAGTCTTTCACCAATGGTTTGACTGAAAATCTTATATTCTAGCAGTTTATCAGGATTTCAGGTGGTTTTCGCTCAATCGCGTAGAACCTTTTTTGCTGATTTGACTTTTTGGCTTCTGGGGAACCTACTAGGACTTAAATTTGATCGAGTCAGAAGGGGTGGGATCCACCTAGCCCTACCGCAGGTAGAGTCACGTTAGGCCGTTGGTGGATTTAATTCCCCTTGGCCCCTTTAAATTTCATTTTCAACTTGATACCCTTCCAGAAATCCGAACCTTCTTGCTCAAATCTACTCATTTCGGGATGATTTTTCTGAATTTTGTCATCGTACAAGCATTCTGAACATCTCTGGTAACGTTTACATCCTTTCTTTTCAATTTTGACCGTTAGAAAGGTATATTTCATGTTTAATAGGTTTAAACGCAATGTATCAAATATGTATGCAGAAATGACTTAATAAAATTGAAGAGCTTAGTAAATGTTTGTATTTTACCATTTTGAACGTTCTGATGTGAAAAATTTTCATTTTTAATCATTTTACACCCATTTTTGGCCTAATTTAGCTATCCTTTTTTAGGACAAATGAGCATGAAGTTGTCATGACTATATTTTAATGGCACTGGGTAATTTGACTACCATTGTGGGATTGATTTCATGTAAACATTTTTTTTTCTTGATAGGGTTTGGTGTGCTACTGAATGGCCACCTAATAATACCTATGTGCATCTGGATAGTCCATTTTATGGAGGAGACTCTGCCAAAAAAATTTCATGAGTCTAGGCATTTTAATGTGCATACATATTTAACTATCTTGGGGATGTATGTTAAAAATATCATAAATTTACACATGTAGACCATGCATGATATGATGATCTAAGCATAACTTTAGGAGTCAATTGTCCTAGGTGGATGCATATGCTCAATTGAATTGATTGGAGTAGAAACATACCTCACCCTTTTTAAGGCAATTTGGAGTTTCTTTTCAGGCATGGATTCTAATAGGCCTAGCAGTTCTACGACTTGTAGGGTTTCCTCGGGCATTAAAAGGATAACTTCAGATGTTCCTTTGCCTCGCCCCGCCCGATAGGTTCGTCGGTTGACATAGTCTGTGATCCGTCCTATTAGGGTTGATAGGACCAGAGTTCCTGAGGAGGAAGAGGATGTTCCTGTTGAGGATCTCCCTCCTTCTTCTTCCACTGCTCGCCTGGACCTTCCCGGCATACATGTAATGATTCCCGATCTATTAGGTGACTTGAGACGCCATCCATCGGTCCATCTCCATGTTAACGAGGTAATGGAGGTTTTTATCATTTTGAATAGCTTTTCTCTTCCATTTTTGGCAATGGTTGAACCTTGATTTGAATATGCAGGTTCTCGAGTTAACTCAACCATGGGGGAACTGGTTCAACATCCATTCTTTATATACGAGCTTTCATCTAGACTACCAGGCTATTGTGTATTCTTTTCCATTGTACCATGACGTTGTCCGTGGGGATATCTTAGATCCTTGTCTGAGCGATGGTTTCATCAGACCCAGTTACTTTATTTGTGGGATTGTGAGGCGGTGATGGATTGGTGATTCATCACGGGCTTGGAGTTTACAGCTGAGAGGGTACCCTTAGTGGCGGATATTTCCCCTGCTGCTGTTTGATCCCTACTGGGGGTCCCTCCCTATGCTTTTAAGGGTCGAACCATTCGTCCTGGTCCTTTGAACATTGATGCTGCCAGTGGTGCTTTATCAGAGCCTCTTCCTGATGATCAGAGGGAGAGAGATCGCATTCTGCGATGTTTGTTTCTAACTATCATCAGGGGTTGTTTCATTGCAGAAAACTCCTTGACTGTCTCATTTGCCTTAATCGGCGCTCTTCGCGAGGTAGACCACATAGGGGATTTTGACAGGGGATCCTTTATCTTTGCGTATTTCCTTCGCGGGATGCGTCTGCGCTCAGAGGGCGTTACAGAGGCTTAGCTAGGTTTCTACCTATTTTTGCTGGTGAGTAGCTTTAATCAATTTCCATTTCCCACCTTCGGGTATTTTTGATATATGGACTGATGTAGTTGATTGATGCATTTCCAGTTCTGGGCTTATGAGAGGCTTCTTTGCCTTTGTCCAATTACTTCTTTAAGCTTGGATATATATCAGCGGGGACGCCGATGGCACCATTCTACCTTGGTTGAGGTCTCTATGGCGGATGGTGTTAGGTTTATATATAGTGTGATCATGCAATCAAATTACATAAAATGTGCGAAATCGCGGTAAAATGAAATTTAAAATTTTTCATACAAACCATCACCATGATCATACTTTGTGCATAATATCAATCAATAGAAAAGAGACGGAGATCAGATTCATACCCTATTAGAACTAGCTTCTTCAGATACAAGTTCACCTCCAATTTCTTTTCACGTTCTACTTGAATCCACCGGGTTTTATTCCTTCATTTGATCAACGTTAGCCACCCAAGTGTTTGGCCTCTAGAGGTGATCCACCAAGGAAGAACAAGTATTCAAGAAGATGGGTCTTTGGCAAAATTCTAATTTTTCTATCTCTATAGAAAAGTGTACTCTCCCAACTCTTGGAGTTGTCATTCACGTGTTTTGTGAAAAACATCAACATTCACCCATAATAAGACTCCTCTTCTTTATAGATGTAGGCAACCCTCCTTAACAATTAAAGAATTGAATTTTATTTTAATTAATTAAACTCCTTTAATTAATTAGGCTTCTAATCTTATCAGGAATAATTAATTAAACTCTTTCAATTAATTAGACTCCTAATCTTATTAGAAATATATGAGAGTACTTTTTATTATTTAATTCCCAAACTCCTTTAGGAATTAAATAATAATAATAATAGTAATAATAATAATAAGTCTCCTCTTATTAATTTATATTTAATATTTCTAAAATATTAAATAAATATTAAGCTATTTAATTTATTCTATCACCATAGATTAAATTAAATACACTTAACTTATTATTACGATTATGACATTTACTTCTTAAATAAATATTCTTCCTTTTACGGTGTGACCCTTTAGGTTCTCCACATAAAACCGGCTGTGAATAAATCAATTAGAACAATTTTAATCTTATTTAAATAAATAAATTAATCTATTAATTCATTTAAATAAATAACATTTATTCTACAATAAAGACAAGCTTCTTTAACGATCAACGACTTTCCAGATAATATAGATTTTAACATTAATCGTAAAAGAACCTTTGAGTAAATAGTTACCGTACAATTCCATCCTTCCACCATATAATGTCCCAAATTAAATATAAGACATGAAATTACTATTATGTCTTATTTTATTTAATTATATGTATTTCGATTCTTAAATGCACAACTCCAAATAATACAAATTAGAAACTTCTTTCTAATTTCATTATGCCTTGGTCAAGAACTACTAGGTTGTCATTTATTGAATTGTTGGGTAAATTTTATATACGTTCTACACGCAAGTGTACGTGGTCAACAAGTAATATAATAGTAAGAAAAGTATCGTTCCCACATAGACTAGTATGAAATTAAATCTAACAAGTACCAATTTTATATTATTTCAATTTTATTAAACTACTCAAATTAATGATTATAATTAATAAAAACTAAGAATTAAAAATTCTAATTAATCAACAAAATTATTAACCGTAATTTCAAGCAAATAATGGAGAATTAGGCTTACAATTTCACTTTAAGTTTCACTCTGATTATCACACCTTTTTCCAGTTTAACTTACTATCTCAGTTTATTAATCAAGAACACTCAAGTAGAATTAGCCATCTCTCGATGCACTAACACCGTATTAACTTAAATCCACGAATTTGATATAATTAAGCCAAACACCCTAATTAACTAATTCACTATATCTATATGTGAATTAAAATCAAATAAGGTTTAAATTCCAAGTTCTTTATCCGATTACATTCGATTTTAGGTATATCTCTATCCTAAACATCCATTAAGATTCTATCAAGCACAGAATTCAAGAACACATGCTAAAGTGATTAAGTCTAAACTCATACATCATCTCTCAAATCCATATAATTGCACACAGAATTAGTGATCAAGCAATTCATAAATTAAAGTGCAAATCATAATAGATAAACTGAATTGATAGTATTATTAAACTGAAATCAAGGCATGACAATCATTGTTCAACACTAAAGATCCATTACAAGCCTAAAAAGTAATTTAGTTCATCATAAACGAATTAAATACTGAAATAAGTAAAGACTCCATCATCCCAATTACAAAATTAGAATTAAAGAAATAGAATATTTATAAAACCACCCTTCTTCGCCTTCGATTATGAAATCTTCGTGATCTTGACCTTCATTGCTTTCCTTTAATGTTCTTCTCTAAAAATTAGGGCTCAAAGTTGAATTAATTGATTAGTGTGTTTTATCTCTGTTGTTATGTGTTGTCTGATGTAATAGTTGATAAAACGACGCCCCATCATAGTCCCAATCTATGCCAAAGTCTTCCACCTACGCCGCTGCAGAGTTAGAATCACAATAGAAATCAGTCTCTTTCTCCCTGCACTTCGCTTCGGCGAGGGTTTTGTAATCGATAAAGGCCCGCCCGTGAGGTTTTTTTTCATTAATATGCCCACCTCCTACGGAAGTGTTCTGCAGACTTTGGCGATTTTTAACTTTTGCATGCCAAGTTTCGTCACAATGCTGCCAATATACCACCATACCACGTAATGCAATCCTAAACACAAAACAAACAAAAAATCAATGCAATGCTAGTCCTCGAGCACAACACAACACGTAATGCAATGTAATGGAATGGAATGCAGCTAATCTACATGCCTACGAATCCAGCAGTAATGACAAAGACAAGTCTATTCAACCAGCCTTAGAGAAATCAAGTAAACATGATTGTACCTCATATCAAAACAAATCAGTAATTTCCCCATCAATCATCAAATCTTAGACTATTATTACTGATATAGTGTGTGTGTGCTCAACAACCATGCTAACTGATATAAAATCAAATTTAACACATAATAGGTCTCTTTGAAGGCATCATACAGTGTAAACTTAAGAAATCCAAAAATAAGCTAGATCCGGCTAAAATCACACACTTACCAAATTCAAGGGTCAAGATGGGATACTTATGCTTTATTTTTCACTTACGGGGGCTTTTTGCTCATTTTCCCATTTTATTCTCCTCTTTTTTTTTATAACTCATGGTTGTTCAATGTCTAATTCCCTTAGGCTTTTCAATGCTACCTTAATGAGCTTTCGACCAACGACTCCCAAACCATTAAAGTTCTTAGGGCGCTAGGTGTAAAGGCAATCCCCTCGGGCTTACTTACTCAAGTAACAAAGGCCACAAAACTAGACTAGCCACGATGTTTATTCATATATTTTTTTTCTTTTTTACTTTGTTTAGCTTATATACCCCAAATATCCCCCAAACTTAGGTTCTTTCCTAACTTTATCCATCTCTACCTATTCTTGTCTTCCTTTCATTTATACTAGCATTATCTTTTAGAGTTCCATTATGTATCAATTTAGACTCAATCAGTCAACAAAGCTGTTTTTACTGTGCTATCCGTATTATACCAGTTTCAAACAAAAAAGATTTAATTCATAACAGGAAACCACATCAAAGCCCTAATAATCAATACCATACTCATCTACGCAATTCCAATCTCATCATTGGCCAAAATAGACTTTTACTATCTAATAGCCGAAATCATGCAAGATGACTAAATGCAACATAAACACAATAAACTAAGTAATATTTTTGTGATTTTTTAATTTTTCCATTTTTTTACGAAACAAGAATAACATAATAATAAACTAATTACAATAAACTATTCACAAAACTACACTACTATGCAAATACACTATGCAATTATACTACATGAATGCAAACATAATGAGCCTAAACTAAACATGAAAACATATGCAAATTAAACAAATAACATAAACGTGAACCAAATAACTATACTAAACTCCCCCAAACTTAGCAGTTACAATGCCCTCATTATAAGAATATAACAATAAGCACAAGAGGACTTCCCTGTAATGAGCTAAGCGTGAGGTGATGGTGGTGATTGTGGCGACGGTGGTCGTGGCACAAGCACTCGGCGCTCCTCTATGTCTGAATCTGATGGAGGATATTGTGGAATAGGCTCTGACATCTGGTACTAAAACTGAGCGACAACATTTAGACTTAGTAAGGACGCGTTCAATGAAGCGAAGGAATTGTTTATAGCATTGAACATATGGTCTTATCGTGCCGCCAGTCATGTCATCTTTCTATTGGCATCTTTGTCTCTTTTATCCATCTATCGCTGAAGACTGCGGAACTGAGTGCTAAGCATATACTTTCCCGTCTTGCTACTCCCCGTAGTCTCATCCTCTCCGGTCATCTCATCGGCTCGGAACTCATCATCTTCAGAGGTGTCCTCAGCATCTTCTTCTTCCTTAGAAGCCTTTGGAAATATAAAACCAACACCCCGTGGATGAGACACCCCTCTAGGCCAGACAGTGTATCGTGCAATCGTTTTGGAGTCTAACTGCTGGGTGGGCTCTTGACAAAGCTCATCCCGCACCATCGAACGCTTTGCCTTCGCACAACCCACATATGAGGGATGGGTGTGACAGTCCACCGGAGATTGGTCCTCATAGGCATCGCCGTATAGAAAAACTGATGATGTACCCGATGTCGATGTTGAAATCTTTCATAACCGCGTACAATAATAGTAGTTCTTTCTCTCTTGTTACCTCATTGGTATGCGTTGAAAGGAATAACTTTGCGCAAAAAAATGCATACCAGATCTTTCCATAGTGGCTCAAGTCCTTGCTTAGGAAGATAGTTCCACCCTTCCTTCCTTTCACCCAAACAATGCTTGACTTAGATATCTCAGTCAAAATCTGGTCATAGTCGGGACTGCTTTCGCGTAACTAAACATACTGGCATGTAGCAAGCGCTCGCAGGCTGTAGTACTCGTTTATAGCTTCTTGACTGAACGACACCTGTTTACCCCTCATAAATGCCCTGTATGGTGCTCTGTCCTCAGTATTTGGGTAAAACTCCTTCACCACAATCATAATTACTGGGTTGGGATTATCTGTGAGCATCTCTTAGCCTTGCTCATGTATTTCTCTGCGCATCTGTCCGTCAAATGAGTCCGGTGCCAAACCCCACTCTGGAGTTAGTGCTTTAGGCACTAAATAGTCATATTTGTCGGCGGCATTGGCACTAACAAATTTCCTTCTGTTAAAGGCACGTGTGGGTGGTGAAGAACTTGAACCCTCACCCCTTTGATGCTTCGATAGTTTCTTAGGTGCCATGTCAGTCAATTACAGTCTGCTACTCCCCCAAACTTCACTTTGGTAATAATTCAAGCACTTGGTGTGCACACACTCAAATAACCCAAATATGAACACTATAATCTACTATGGTGCCAAACTAATGAAAATTTGCTAGTAATGGCTTACCCACAACAAGTTGCCCTAATTGAATGAGTAATTGCAGTGATGTTCTTCAATTGTTGAAATCCCCCTTACTTGTTGCTTGGAAATTTGAGCCTTGGTAAACCCTAACTTTTTGATGACTGAAATTGAGAGATAATGTGTATATGATGGTGTGGAATTGATGGAGTTAGGGTTTGTATATATATAGTGTACTAGAGGTGTTCAGATTCATGGGTTAATGGAGATGAGAAGTGGGGAGTTCGTGGGGAAGAGAGTGGGTGATTTTGGTTTGGATATATGAGAAGTGGGAAAACTGGATAGTCTGTAGTGCAACAATTATTTAAAACAAATTTGAATTTCTTTACCCCACACTGTATGGGGTATTTGAACTAAAAGGGCCGTCAGGCGGGCATGGATGAGAGAACCCCACGGGCTAAAAAGGTGCGATCTTGGAATGGGCCGTAGGGGGGTCTTTCAGATAGCACTTTGATTTTCCAGTTTGTTCTCCTCGTACGCATGTCCAATAGCATCCTAAGTACTTGAAATCTATTAGAACACTAAGTATGAGCCAACATCATGATGATTGAGCAAGTATGATCGAATTTACTAAAAATAAAAACTAACTAACTAAGAATTATGCACGAATGAACTACGCACTACTATAATTATGAACTAAGCTATGAAATGAATAACATAACACAAAAATACTGTAAATGGAAAGAAAATTGGGTTGCCTCCTAATAAGCGCTTGTTTTTGAGTCTTTCTGCCTAACTACTCCCTGTTTATGGCTCATTGGTGAGTGTGATCGCAGTGGTTTTGTTGTCGATGTCACCACCCCAATAATGCTTTAACCGCTGCCCGTTGACTTTGAATGTCTCAAGTGGATTTCTGCTATACAATTTAATGGCGCCATGTGGGAAAACAGTCTTGATCGTGAATGGCCCCGACCATCGGGATTTGAGCTTTCTAGTAAACAACCTTAGTCTTGAAATAAACAGTAATACCGATTGTCCCGGTTTGAACTTTCTCTGCATAATCTTTTGGTTGTGCAACTTCTTTACTTTTTCGTTGTACAGTTTTGAGTTCTCATACGCTTGCAGTCAAAATTCATCAAGTTCATTCAATTGGAGTAATCTCTTTTCTCCTACAGCTGTTTGATCAAAGTTGAGTTTCTGAATAGCCCAATACGCCTTATGTTGTAATTCTATTGGGAGGTGACACGTTTTCCCATAGACCAACTAATACGGATACATCCCTATTGGTGTCTTGTATGCTGTCCTGTAAGCCCATAACGCATCATCTAACTTTCGAGATCAATCTTTTCTGCTTGGATTCACCACCTTCTCTAAATTCTCTTCACCTCTCTATTGGAAACCTCAGCTTGACCACTAGTTTGGGGATGATATGCTGTTGTAACCCTATGATTGACCCCATACTTTGCCAAGAGAGATGTAAATGACCTATTGCAGAAGTGACTTCCCTCGTCACTTATGAATGTTCTTGGCGTGCCAAACCTTGTGAAGATGCTCTTTTGTAGAAACTTTAGAACCACCTTGACATCGTTTGTAGGGAGTGCTACGGCTTCAACCTAGTTTGACACATAGTCCACAGTAGGGGTGTTAGCCAAGCAGAGTAGCTCGATACTCGACTCGAGATCGGTTCAAAACTATGATCCAAAGCTCGAATTCAAAGTTAATTCGAGTCAAATATGATCCATACTCGTTTTCTGTTTAATGATACATGAGTCAAATTTGAGTATACCAGTATTCGCTCAGATTAGGGTTCGAGTATTTCATTTTTTCTCGAACCATACTCGATACCTGCTCGATAGATCATATTTGAATATTGGTCTGATCCATACTAATAAGCTAAATATGTGATATTTGTATCAATCTTTATAATTTATAAAGTGTAGTATTAAATTGTGTAAGCTTGTACTTGAATAAATCAGTGAATTGATTGTCAATTCGTATTACATTCTTTGTAATTTCTTTACATAAATAAAAGTAAAAAACTTTTTATATATAAACATTATTTCAATAATCAATTTAGTATGTAGTGGTTCAGTATTAAGCGAAATGGTTCATATTCAAAACTCGATTTGAAGGCTCGTGAGTAACTCGTTTTGTAAACGAGTCGAGTACTTACGAGCCTAATAGGTCTGAGTAATGATCTGAGTCGAATCTGACGCAAAATTAAAAATTCCTTATCTAATTCAAGTCAAATTCGAGATCAATTTTTTCGAGTCAAGCCGAATCTGAGCATTAAAGTGTTCGCTGAGATTTAACTCGTTTTCACCCCTAGTCCACAGCTAGCAAGATGTACAAGTTGTTGAATGAAGGAGGAACAGGTCCCATGAAGTCCATCCCCCACACATCAAAAACTTTAACTTCCATAATCGTGTCGAGCGACATCTCATTCCTTTTCGAGATATTACCCACCCTTTGGCATCTATCACAGTTTTTCACGAACTGGTGGGCATCTTTGAATACAGTAGGCCAATAGAATCCTGCCTGAAGTATCTTGGCCGCTGTTCGCTCACTCCCATAGTGTCCCACATACACAGATGAATGGTATTTGTGCAAAATATTTTTCACTTCGCTGTAAGGCACACATCTACGGATCCTTTTGTCTGCACACTGTCTGAATAAATAGGGCTCGTCCCACATGTACCACTTGATGTTATGTAGGAACTTCTTTTTTTGTTGGCATGTTAGATCATAGGGAAGGATTTTTCTTACCACGTAATTGGCAAAATCCGCATACCATGGAAACTCTGAGTTTACTCCAAAAAGCTGCTCATCCGGAAATGACTCTTTGATTACACATTTATCTGCCCCATCTTTATCCAGATTTTCCAGTCTCGAAAGATGATCCACCACTTGGTTTTCTGTCCCCTTCCTATCCTTTATTTCTAAGTCAAATTCCTGAATGAGAAGAATCCATCTGATTAGTCTAGGCTTAACATCTTTCTTTGAAATCAAATAACGAATCACCGAGTGATCCGTGTAAACCACAACCTTTGTTCCTATTAAGTATGCTCTGAATTTGTCAAAGGCATACACTACTGCAAGTAACTCATTCTTGGTGGTTGTGTAGTTCAATTGGGCATTTGTGAGGGTTTTACTTACGTAGTATATGGCAGGGAATATCTTCTCTCAGTGTTGACCCAAAACAGCCCCTACTGTGTAATCGCTAGCATCGCACATTAACTCGAAAGGCATTGTCCAATCCGGTGCTACTATCACGGGAGCTGTAGTCAATCTCTTTTTCAACTGCTCAAACACTGACTTACACTCTTCATCAAAACTAAAAATTGTATCTTTCTGTAAGAGACTACATAGTGGTTTTGCAATCTTAGAGAAATCCTTTATAAACCTGCGGTAGAATCTGGCGTGTCCAAGAAAATTATGGATTTCCTTAACTGTAGTTGGCAGTGGAAGATTCACAATCGTGTCCAGCTTTGCCCTATCAACCTCTAAACCGTTTGTAGAGACTTTGTGCCCCAGAATTATTCCTTCTTCAACCATAAAGTGGCACTTCTCCCAATTTAGCACCAAGTTAGTTTCCACACATCGTTTTAGAACCATGACCAGATTCTTTAGACACTTATAAAAAGTGTTCCCATAAATGGAGAAGTCATCCATGAAAACATCCACATTATTCTCCACCATATCTGAGAAGATGGCCATCATACATCTTTGGAAATTAGCCGGTGCATTACACAAACCAAAGGATATCTTCCTGAATGCAAAGGTGCTGTATGGGCACGTGAATGTGGTCTTTTCTTGATACTCAGGAGCTATGACTATTTGTTTGTACCCCGAATATCCATCCAGCAAACAGTAATATTCATGTCCAGCAAACTGGTCCAACATCTGATCGGTAAAGGGTAGAGGAAAGTGGTCCTTCTGGGTTGCCTTATTTAGCTTTCTGTAGTCCATGCAAACCCTCCATTCGGTCACTGTCCTTGTCAGAATCAGTTCATTGTCGTCGTTTGACACAACTGTCATTCCACCCTTTTTTGAAACGCACTTAACTGGACTTACCCATGTACTGTCTAAAATTGGGTAAATTATTCTTGCATCCAACCACTTCAATATTTCCTTCTTTACTACTTCTTTCATGATCGAATTTAGATGTCTCTGCTGTTCCACTGTTAGCTTTAAATCCTCTTCCAAGAGAATCTTATGAATGAAGAAGGAAGGGCTTATTACCTTGATATCAGCGATCGTCCATCCTATTGCAGACTTGTATTCTCTAAGCACCCTCAGCAATTTACTTTCCTACAATTCGTTAAGCGCAGAGGCAATAGTAACAGGTAAAGTATTTGAATTACCCAAATAAACATACCTGAGGTGTTTAGGAAGAGGTTTAAGCTCAAGAGTGGGTGGCTCCTCTAATGAAGGTTTCATCTGTTCCTAAGCTTTTTCATCCGTGTGTAGTGGCTTGAATGGTACCTTAAACTTGCTAACTCTAGGCAAAAAGAATCCAGCATATGCAAATAGCCTACAAACTCTGGATCATCTAAGTCCTCATCTCCTAGTAGAGTATTTTCCAACGGATCCCTGACTAAACCTTTAACTAAGTCTTCATTAACTATCTTGTAGATCACATCTAACCGGAAACACTCTTCCTCATCTATAGGGAACCTCATGGCTTTGAACACGTTGAATTTGACTTCCTGGTCTTGTACCCTCATGGTTAATTCCCCTTTTTGAACAATGATGAGAGTCCTACCCGTAGCCAAAAATGGCCTCCCTAAGATGATTGGGATGTTTTTGTCTTTTTCATAATCCAAAATTATAAAATCTACCAAAAAAATAAACTTATCCACTTTAACTAAGATGTCTTCCACAATCCCTCTTGGATAAGTTACTGATCTATCCGTTAACTGCAGTGATATGTTTGTAGGATTCAGAGCTGGGAAACCCAACTAAGTTTAAACAGACAAAGGCATAAGGTTCACACTCACCCCCAAATCACACAAACACTTGTTGGAGGCCATATTACCGATTGTGCAAGGAATAGTAAAACTCCCCGGATCCTTCAACTTTGGAGGTTGCTTTCTCTGTAAAAATGCACTGCATTTGTGACACCCTCAAAACAGGTATACATCACCCATCTTGAGTCGCCAGATACATGGTACATAAATTCAAATAAAACTTAATTATACAATAGTCGTGTAAAATATGACAAAACATAGCTGAGAGTTTAAACAAGAATATTGTCATCTAGACAATATCCACACTCAATGGTGTCCTCATTACAATTATTATCACATTATTCCGTAGAATAGTGAGGACTACTAAAGCCATTTATACTGGACCATCACTCCATTCCCCGACACGTCCCAGCTATATTCTCATTTCCTGAAGAGAACAATGAAAGAAAGGGTGAGCTCAACTAGCCCAATAAGAAATATTATGACTAAGATAATGTAGAATAAATTATCCTTAGCCTTCAACAGTATAACAACTGATAGAATACAATAGACAACAAGTTTTAGATCAACAACTACAACGGACTAAGCAATCCATTAGAAGAGTCAAGTATAGAATAAAATCTAGTATCTTCTATGATTTAGAAAGTTTTTCATCAACTTTATCGCTGAGACTCAGCTTAATAAATAAAATCAAATCATCCATGCACCACAGCAAAGGATATTCATGTAATCATCAATGGTTATGATTATACCGAATAATCCCTGGTCATAATCATATCAACAACTATCCATCAATGAACTACAGGCCAATGAGGACTTTTACCACATCATTCGTTACATTACGGGCATGATTATACCGAATAATCCCTGGTCATAATCATACCAAGTCCATCTATGCACGTAAGCCAAAGATGACTTTCATCACAATATAAGCACGAGGATGATGACAATGATATAAGCAATAATCAAACGAAATCAAATCCAACAAAATCAAGGATAAATATTAAAGACTTTAAATTTATCCAGAGTTTAAAAATATCCAAATTGTCAACATGATACTGCTTTGTAGAGTAAAATTCAAGAATAATATTCATGTACCAAAAATAATTTGGACAAAAAGAAATATATTTTTCGGGTAAATAGTACCCCGTGAATAGTACCTCGACATGAAAAGTACCCCAAATACACGAGTGAATAGTAATCAGGAGAATAGTAACCCATGAATAGTAACTCATGAATTGTACTTCGGCACGAAAAGTGCCCCGAATACCCGAGTGAATAATACTACAGTGAATAGTAACCGGGTGAATAGTAACCCGTAAATAGTAACTCGTTACTGAAAAATACCAAAGAAAATGATATTTCATGCAGTACAAAAGAAATGATATCCCGGATGAGTATAATAGAATATACTAAATCGCAAATGGATTTTCACCCACCATGCGGTAATCCGTGAGATGACAGATCATTTCCATAATTTAATAAGGAATGAATACGAAGGATCATTCACCATGCACATGCGGTAATCCACATGCAAAGTTATTCCAACAAAATAATAAAGAATGGAATAATGTAAGAATTCACCATGCATGCGATAGACCACACAAACAAAGTTATTCCAATGTAATAATAAAGAATGGAACCAGAACGCCGTCATGCGAATCCGCATAGATGTGATATTCCAATGTAATAAAAAGAAGAAACTAAACTAGGTCACGCAGAATCCGCATGCATGTGATATTCCAACATAATAATAAAGAATGGAATAACAACAGAATTCACTGTGCATGCGATAGATCGCATGCATAAAAGTTATTCCAATGTAATAATAAAGAATGGAATAACAGAAGAATTTCACCATGTATGCGAGCAGATCAGCATGACAAAGTTATTCCAACATAATAATAAAGAATGGAATAATGTGAAGAATTTCACCATGTATGCGAGTATCAGATAGACAAAGTTATTCTAACATAATAATAAAGAATGGAATAATAGAAGAATTTCGCCATGTATACGGTAGTCCGCGTATACAGGTTATTCCAATAGAATAATAAAGAATGTAATAACAATAGCTCTCTTTATGAATACGAAAGAAATAATACCCTTTACCTTAGGAAAAAACTGGATACTGGAATAGTGAGGTAGCAGACTTCTCTTCTTCTTTCTCTCTATAATAATTTCTCTTGTGAGACTTAGTGAATTGGTGAAAAATAATAAAGGAATGAGCTTCTATTTATAGGAAAATATAGTTTCAATAATTGCACATTTTGGGGCTCAAAATATTACAGTATAATACCTCCCTCTATACCTCCGTTTTTAACTTAGTCATCCAAGTATTATCAAACTTACACTACCTCCCCAAATAGTAAATCATGTGAATCAATAGTAAATCATGTGACTCAATAGTTCTAAACATGTGAAAATACGAATTATAGTATAATACCTCCATCTATACCTCCATTTTTAACTTAGTTATGCAAGTATTATCAATCTTGCACCAACTCCCTAATAGTAAATGAATGTGAATCAATAGTACACACATGTGAACAAATAGTTATAATCATGTGAATCAATAGCAATTAATTGCTCATTTATCCGGTTAATTACCCGATTGGTCAATATAACCTCCAGACATCAATTATTATCGAAATAAATGTCGATTTCCGCTAACACTAATAATTCCCACACAATGGAACTATCAATTTCATCCTTAATCAACACGAACTTATTCATCATTAATATTATAATTCACAATATTTAACAACCAGATCGTTCCCAGGAAAGAGGGGGATTTCCGATAAGGATTTCTCCTTATTGGCGCGCAATTAGGTGACCAAACCTCTACTTGACAAAACTTCTAGACATTGTCAATATTGCAAATAATAATATGAATAATTTTACTGTCTCAATTATTGATTTAATAATATAACATATTATACAAATAATACCGTGACAATAATTGAATCAATAATATGAGAGATATGATGCAGCAATTACTGTAGCAATAATTGAGTATAACTAAGTAACTTCTTACGTAAGCATCAATAATCAATACCGTGTGCTACTATGCAACCACGTGTATTATTGTACTTTTACTACCGGGTAGTTCAATAGTTTTAACGGTAACACTTTCACCGTTATTTTTATGAAATGATAATTCTCGCCGTTTTTTAACTACGACAATACTTCCGTTAGGGGTCCACCAATGATTGTGCCGCATATTAATATTCCTCACGAATATTCCCCCACCAATCGAATATTATATAACAACTTGCTTACTTTGCAAAATTTATAAATATTACCCACAACTATAACATTATATCAAATCCACACCATAACATTCAAAAAAATATTTCGAGAAATTTAAATCTTTATTCATAAAATTTGGGGTCTCACAATCTCCCCTCCTTATGAAATTTGGCCCTCGAAATTTATGTACGTACCTGGTATGATGAGGATACCTTGACTTCATTTCAGATTCTAACTCTTGAGGTATAACCTTTGACTGTTGAATACGATCCTTCTTATCCATGATTTTAACACGTATCTCATCATACGTTAAATCTTCTGCTATCTCGTCTAGTTCTAATTCAATAATGTGGTTCGGGTCGTCCACATAATTATGTAACATCGATACGTGAAAAACATTATGAACACGCGACATCCTTGGCAGTAAAACGAGTCTATAGGCCACAGTTCCTACTCCATCGAGGATTTTAAATGGGCCAATTAAATCGAGGGTTGAGATTTCCTCTATTCATCGATTCTTGCTTCTTAAATAACGCCCTCTTGAACCTTCTTCTTCACATTCATCAGCTTCGGGTGTGTAGCTTGAGCGATTTTAACTTTATCGGTTAACGTCGATTCTACTCGTATATTCGTTATCTTCACGTGGGTCCCTAGAGTGTTTAACTCTATCTTCATCATTTGTAAGTTATACAAAATGGGTTTTTTTGTGTGTTAACAACATCACACTCGTAAACACATACGATCTTCTACTCAATATGTCAGCTACCACGTTCGCTCTTCCACGATAATATTGAATGGTATGGTCGTAATCTTCAACAGCTCGAGCCAACGTCTTTAGCACATTATACGATTGTTTTAGGTAAAGAAATATTTGAGGGTTTTAGAAATAGGTTTTGTACTGGGGTCAATACAAAATTTGATTTCACGCTCTAGGGGTAGGCTAAGAAGTCTTCAAGGATACGTCAGGAAGATTATTAACAATTAAAATATCATTCAAAACTGTGACTCTCATCCAAAACTTGGATAAGACGTCACATTGATACCTATCAACTTTGCCACCGTTATTCATGGTGTCCCCTACGAATATTCTGGCTTCGGTGTATTCCAAGACTTGGAATTCACCAGCGAAAGGATCGGGGCTCTTTACTTATAACTTGATATGACAATGATTAACTTTAGTGGTTTGGTTGCTTGAATTCGCATAACAGGTTGGTTAGGAATACGAAAGCTAACAACTTTACAAAAAATCATGATGAGTAGTTAACCAATCGATTCCTAAAATCACATCAAAGACAAGTATTTTCCAAGAGATAAGATCGACAGGTAACGTGAAAGTGTCGATTTGAATCAAACAAGATTTATAAACAGTGGAGGTAACGAAGGTTTCTACTAACGAAGTTTCAACCAATAAGTCAAAGTCTAACTTCTCTGGGGTCAAATTTAAACGTTGAGCGGAAGCAATAGAGATAAAAGAATGGGTAGAACCGGTATCTAATAAGGTATAGACTTTGCAAGAATTTATAATTAACTAACCCGTGCTAAATTCGTTCGGTTTACTTGCTTTTTGAGAAGTCACAAAACACGCTTTTCCTGAAACCACCAACTTTAATTTATCCATATCCGCCTTTGGTGCCACCGTCCCAGCTGGACTTGACTTTGGTGCACGACAAAATCGGGCTAGGTGACCTTCTTTATTCCAATTGTAACATGCTTTGGACTGCATCGTGCAACTTGAACTGATGTGTCCCTCCCCTCCGTATTTGTAACATACGACCGACGGTTGTTCTCCTTCCTTAATGTGTCTTTGTGGCTCTTTGTCTTTCCATCGTTGTTGAACCTTCACTTCTTGAAATTTCCACTTCTATTATCTTGGCCATGATTACCACCGAAGTGGTTACCATTCTTGGCATGATAATTTCCCCCACGATGGTTATCATTGTTCCGATGGCCGTTGCCACCGGTACGATTACTATCGTGTTGTTGTTCGTTATCCTTTGGTTGGGCTGGCTCATTATCGCGCTCCAATAACTGAGTCCTATTCACAACATCAGAATATAAACAAAGTTTGTGAGAAATGAGGTATTGACATATTTCGGGTTTCAAACCTCTTAGAAACATTCGCGTCATTCGCTCCTTATTATCGACCAAATGGGATGCCAACCAGGACAACTCGACAAACTTAGCCTCGTATTGTGACACGATCATATTATTTTGCTCCAACTTGATAAACTCCACCTCCTTCATGTGACGAATACCTTCGGAAAAGTACTTGTCATATAACAACTCTTGGAACTTCTCCCAAGACATCTTTAGTGCATCAGGCTGGGTACGTTTTACAGATTCCCACCAATAATCTACCTCTTCACACAACATAAATGTGGCGAAGGGAACTTTTTGCTCCTCGGAGCATCCCAAGATATTAAATATCTTGGTGATCTGCTTTAACCACGTCTTCACCTTAAGTGGTTCTGGATTTTCCAAAAACTCCAGCGGTCCCAGCTCCTTGAATCGCTTTAGTGACCAAATGGGTTTCCATTGTTTCCACCTAAATTTGAAATGAGTCAGAGTCTCTCACCGATGTTGCATGAATTGCTTAAAGCCTCTGAACATCTCATCGTTCATCATCTGATCGGTGTTGTTATTTACCTGAGGATTATTGTCTTCCTGTTGCACACTATCCTGGGTATTAATCGTTGGTGACTCAACGGTCTCATGTGCTTCATTGCTTATCTCAACATTTTTAGATGCCATTATCAAACACTGCCACAAAACAAGGGGTAATTGACATATCACATATTATCCCTATACTCTAACCAACCTATTAAATACCAAATAAACTTAGGTAGGTCATACTAGCGAAGGAATTCCCCGTCTCTCCCCTCCTAGTTCTTGTCTCACATCTCACCAGGATCATATCCCAAGCGTTGATACCAACCTGTGACGCCCCAAAACAGTATACATCACCCATCTTGAGTCGCCAGACACATGGTACATAAATTCAAATACAACTTAATTATACAACAAATATGTAAAATACGACAAAAAACATAGCCGAGAGTTTAAACAAGAATATTTTCATCTAGACAATATCCACACTCAATGGTGTCCTCATTACAATTATTATCACATTATTTCGTAGAATAGTGAGGACTACTAAAGCCATTTATACTGGACCATCACTCCATTCCTCGACTCATCCCAAAGCCTATATTCTCATTTCTCAAGAGAACAATGAAAGAAAGGGTGAGCTCAACTAGCCCAAGTAAGAAATATTATGACTAAGATAATGTAGAATAAATTATCCTTAGCCTTCAACAGTATAACAACTGATAGAATACAATAGACAACAAGTTTTAGATCAACAACTACAACGGACTAAGCAATCCATTAGAAGAGTCAAGCATAGAATAAAATCTACTATCTTCTATGATTTAAAAGTTTTTCATCAACTTTATCATCGACTGAGACTTTTAATAAATAAAATCGAATCATCCTCGCACTACACGGCCAAGGATATTCATGTAATCATCAATGGTCATGATTATACCGAATAATCCTCGGTCATAATCATACCAACAATCGTCCATCAATGAACTATGTGCCAATGAGGACTTTTACCACATCATTCGTTACATTACTACCATGATTATACCGAATAATCCTCGGTAATAATCATACCAAGTCCATCTATGCACGTAAGCCAAAGATGACTTTCATCACAATATAAGCATGAGGATGATGACAATGATATAAGCAATAATCAAACGAAATCAAATCCAACTAAATTAAAGATAAATATTAAAGACTTTAAATTTATCCAGAGTTTAAAAATATCCAAATTGTCAACATGATACTGCTTTGTAGAGTAAAATTCAAGAATAATATGCATGTACCAAAAATAATTTGGACAGAAAAGAAATATATTTTTCGGGTAAATAGTACCTCGTGAATAGTACTTCGAGAATAGTACCCCGTGAATTGTACCCCGACATGAAAAGTACCCCAAATACACGAGTGAATGATACTAGAGTGAATAGTAATCGGGTGAATAGTAACCCGTGAATAGTAACTCGTGAATAGTACTCCGGCACGAAAAGTGCCCCGAATACCCGAGTAAATAATACTAGAGTGAATAGTAACTGGGTGAATAGTAACTCGTGAATAGTAAATCTTAACAGAAAAATACCAAAGAAAACGATATTTCTTGAAGAGTACAAAAGAAATGATATCCTAGATGAGTATAATAGAATATACGAAACTGCAAATGGATTTTCACCAGCCATGCGGTAATCCACGTAAACAGATCATTTTCACAATTTAATAAAGAATGAATACGAAGGATCATTCACCATGCATGCGGTAATCCACATAGACAGGTTATTCCAACAAAATAATAAAGAATGGAATAACAAAAGAATTCACAATGCATGCGATAGACCGCACAGACAGGTTATTCCAACAGAATAATAAAGAATGGAACCAGGTCATGCGAAATTTGCACAGACTGAATATTCCAACAGGATAATAAAGAATGGAACCAGGTCATACGTAATTAATTCCAATGTATACGATATTCCAATGTAATAATAAAGAATGGAATAACAACAAAATTCACTGTGCATGCGATAGATATCGCATGCATAAAGTTATTCTAAATGTAATAATAAAGAATGGAATAATGTAAGAGATTTTTCACCATGTATGCGGTAGATTAAGATAGATAGGTTATTCCAACATAATAATAAAGAATGGAATAATGAAGAATTTTACCATGTATACAGTAGTCAAATGTGTATCAAAGTTATTTTAATGTAATAATAAGGAATGAATAACAATAGCTCTCTTCATGAATAATAAAGAAATAATACCCCTTACCTTGTAAGAAAACCGGATATTGGAATAGTGAGGTAGCAGACTTCTCTTCTTCGTTCTCTCTATAATTTCTCTCTACAATAATTGCTCTTGTGAGGCTTAGTGAATTGGTGAAAAATAATGAAGGAATGAGCTTCTATTTATAGGAAAATATAGTTTCAATAATTGCATATTTTGGGGCTCAAAATATTACAATATAATACCTCTCTCTTTACCTCCATTTTTAATTTAGTCATCCAAGTATTATCAAACTTGCACCACCTTCCCTAATAGTAAATCATGTGAATCATTAGTAAATCATGTGACTCAATAGTTCTAAACATGTGAAAATACGAATTACAGTATAGTACCTCCATCTATACCTCCATTTTTAACTTAGTCACGGAAGTATTATCAATCTTGCACCAACTCCCCTAATAGTACATAAATTTGAATCAATAGTACACACATGTGAACAAATAGTTATAATCATGTGAATCAATAGCAATTAAATGCTTATTTATCCGGTTAATTACCCGATTGGTCAATATAACCTCCAGACATCAATTATTATCGAAATAAATGTCAATTTCCACTAACACTAATAATTCCCACACAATGGAACTATCATTTTCATCCTTAATCAACACGAACTTATTCATCATTAATATTATAATTCATAATATTTAACAACCGTGTCATTCCTGTGAAAGAGGGGATTTTCGATAAGGATTTCTCCTTATTGGGCGGCGCAATTAGGTGACCAAACCCTCATCGATGTAACTTCTAGACATTGTCAATATTGCAAATAATAACATGAATAACTTTCATCGTCTCAATTATTGATTTAATAATATAACATATTATATGTGATGATATTGTGACAATAATTGAATCAATAATATGAGAGATATGATGCAAAGAATTATCGTAGCAATAATTGAGTATAATTAAGTGACTTCTTACGTAAGCATCAATAATCAATACCGTGTACTACTATGCAACCACGTGTATTACTATACTTTTACTACCGGGTAGTTCAACATTATATAGATGATACTGTGACAATAATTGAATCAATAATAGAGATATATCTTTGCAAGCAATTATTTGTAGTAATAATTAAGTATAACCGAGTGACTTCTTACGTAAGCATCAATAATCAATACCGTGTGCTACTATGCAACCACGTGTATTACTGTACTTTTACTACCGGGTAGTTCAACAGTTTTAACGGTAACACTTTCACCGTTATTTTTTTAAAATGATAATTCTGTCGTTTTCTAACTACGACAATACTTCCGTTGTGAGGTCCACCAATGATTGTGCCGTCGTTCGAATATTCCCTGTTAAAACGAATATTCCCCGACCAATCGAATATTATATAACAACTTGCTTACTTTGTAAAATTTATAAATATTACCCACAACTATAACATTATATCAAATCCACACCATAATATTCAAAAAAATATTTTGAGAAATTTAAATATTTATTCATAAAATTTGGGGTCTCACAGCATTCCTCCGTTAAAGCCACAGTCTCGTAATCCTCTAATTTTTTCTTCCTTGACAGAATCCCCTTCATGAATTTAGCGTAACTCGACATTTGCTCTAGGGCTTCTATGAAAGGAATGTTGATTTTAAGTTTCTTGAAAACTTCCAAAAACTTTGAGAACTACTTGTCTAGTTTCTATTTTTGAACTCTCTACTGAAATGGTGGTGGAGGATACATAACTGGCTCCACATCTATCTTACTCTTGTCCGCTTGCTTTTCCTCACCTTGTTTCTCTTCAACCACTTTGTCTTCACCTTGTTTACCATCTTTCTTCGCTAAATTTTCTGCATTCCGTCCCTCAAGGTGTTTTCCACTTCTCAAAGTGATTGCTTGACACTGTTCTTGATCCCCTTTCGGATTCTTCTCTGTGTCGCTAGGTAGAGTCATATTATTAATTGCTAATGGAAGCTGTCCCATCTGATTTTCTAATTTCTTGATGGCCACTGCTTGTGTTTTCATTGCCGCCTCATTTCCAGATATGTACTTCAACAACAACTCTTCTAAATCCGTCTTTTTCTCGTGTTGTGGAGCTACTTATTGATGCTAATTTTGAATCCTCGGGGGATAAGATGGTCGTGGAGCCTGCTAATTTTTATTATTACTCCACGAGAAGTTGGGATGACTATTCCCCAAATTGTAGGCATTCTGATACATTTCTGCGAAATTCTATTGTAGCTTCCCACAAACTGTACCACTGCTGGGTTAATGGCACATTGTTCTGTAGGATGTTCATCCGAACACAACTTGCAAACAAAAGCAACCTGCTGATTCTATGCATCTGTCAGAGCATTTATCTTCTTTGACAAAGCTAAAATTTGTGCCACTAACGCTGTTACCCCATCTATCTCTAACGCCCCAGCTACCTTAGGCTGTGTCATTCCAGCTGTAGGCTATTGGTAGTTGTTAGCCGCTATCATCTCTATCAGATTATATGCCTCCTCATAACTTTTAGCCATAAAAGCTCCACTAGAAGCTACATCAATACTAGTCCTGAGATTCCCACTCAACCCATTGTAGAATGTGTTCATTTGAAGCCATTTGGGTAGTCCATGATATGGGCACTTCCTAAGTAGTTCCTTGTACCTTTCCCATGCTTCGTACAATGACTCCCCATGTTGCTGCTCAAACATAGTGATCTTGTTCCTTATCTTTGCAGTCTTTACCGGTGGGAAAAACATGGCCAAGAATTTTCGAGAAAGGTCATCCCATGTTGTAATCAACCTTGGTGGTAGAGAGTGTAACCAAATTTTTGCCTTGTTTCACAGTGTAAACGGAAACAAACGAAGTCTGACTGCATCATCCGACAACAACCCGTTGTATCTGAAGGTGTCACAAATTTCTAGAAAGCTGACTAAGTGCTCATTCAGATCGTTGTTGGCTAATCCCCCAAACTGCACTGAGTTCTGTATCATTTGTATGGTCCCAGGCTTGATCTGAAAATTATTCACAGCTATCGCAGGCCTAGTGATACTCGACTGAAGCTCGGTCACCCTGGGAGTAGCATAATCCCTTAGCGCTTTCTGATCCTCTGCAGCCATAGTTTCTTCCTTATCAAGATTCTCCCTAGTATCCTTAATCTACTTACTCACCTTTGAAACCTTTTCTCGATGTTCAAAAGGAAGCAAGTCTAGCTTCTTAGACCGATTTTGCATACACTAAGTTAGAAAATCTGCAATAAAAAATAACAAAACAAAAGAAAAATTGTTTAAGTAAAACTGAAATAATTAAACTGATATTGAAAAATACTAAAATCAAAACTAGTCACCGACAACGGCGCCAAAAACTTGTTGGGTAAATTTTATATACGCTCTACACGCAAGTGTACGTGGTCAACAAGTAATATAATAGTAAGAAAAGTATCGTTCCCACAGAGACTAGTATGAAATTAAATCTAACAAGTACCAATTTTATATTATTTCAATTTTATTAAACTACTCAAATTAATGATTATAATTAATAAAAACTAAGAATTAAAAATTCTAATCAATCAACACAAATTATTAACCGTAATTTTAAGTAAATAATGGAGAATTAGGCCTACAATTTCAGTTTAAGTTTCACTCTTATTATCACACCTTTTTGCAGTTTAACTTACTATCTCAGTTTATTAATCAAGAACACTCAAGTAGAATTAGCCATCTCTCGATGCATTAACACCGTATTAACTTAAATCCACAAATTTGATAGAATTAAGCCAAACACCCTAATTAACTAATTCACTATATCTCTATGTGAATTAAAATCAAATAAGGATTAAATTTTGTGTTCTTTATCCGATTACATGCAATGCTAGGTATATCTCTATCCTAAACATTCATCAAGATTCTATTAAGCACAGAATTCAAGAACATATGCTAAAGTGATTAAGTCTAGACTCATACATCATCTCTCAAATCCATATAAATCCACACATAATTGGTGATCAAGAAATTCCTAAATTAAAGTGCAAATCACAATAGATAAACTGAATTGATAGTATTATTAAACTAAAATTAAGGCATGATAATCATTATTCAACACTAAAGATCCATTGCGAGCCTAAAAAGTAATTTAGTTCATCATAAACGAATTAAATACTGAAATAAGTAAAGAATCCATCATCCCAATTACAAAATTCGAATTAAAGAAATAGAATAGTTACAAAACCACCCTTCTTTACCTTCGATTCTGAAATCTTCGTGATCTTGACCTTCCTTGCTTTCCTCCAATGTTCTTCTCTGAAAATTAAGGCTCAAAGTTAAATTAATTGATTAGTGTGTTATCTCTGTTGTTATGTGTTGTCTGATGTAATAGCTGATAAAATGACGCCCCATCATAGTCCCAATCTATGCTAAAGTCTTCCATCTACACTGCTGCAGAGTTAGAATCACAAAAAAATCAGTCTCTCTCTCCCCGTACCCCCACCCTGGCGGGGGGTTTTATACTGATAAAGGCACGCCCCGTCCGCAGGGGGGGGGGGTGCTACTATTTTTGCTCTTGTATCCCCGCCCCGACAGGGGGGTTTTCGTCATTAATATGCCCGCCCTAGCGTGGGGGGGGGGGGTTCTGCAGACTTGCTGATTTTTAGCTTTTGTATGCCAGGTTTCGCCATAATGCTGCCAATATACCACCATACAACTTAATGAAATCCTAAACAAAAAACAAACACAAAATAAGTAAAAATGAACAGAAATAGATAGGATCAACACTGTTTAAGTCCACATTAGAAGCCGATTTATAGGTATAAAACCCACTCATCACGAATCACATAGGATATTTCTCTTTTTTTACTAGAAGTGTTAGATTCTTTATTGATCATACATTATCTCCATGTACAACTTATTACACCCAAGCATACCCTTTGATATACCCCAAAGGTCTTAAGGAATATTGCAAAGTATAACTCATCATACACAAGATACTATGATGATCTCAAGTTTAAGGATCATTGTACTACTATCACTACAGGAGTTCCTATTGACAGGCATGTAAAAATTCATTAGGTATTCCTTAGCGAGCCACGTTCACTGAACTTATTCTCCAAAAAGCACCTAAATACTTGCTTTAGTGTCTCCACACAAATGATCATGAGATCAATTATCCTCATCCAATGAGCAAGCAACATATGTACCAATATATTCGCATTCACTAATCCCTTTTTTAGTAATCACTCGATTGGGAACATTTTAGTTTTTAAGCTATCTAAGAATTTAGATCTCGTTAGCATGATCTCATCATGATTCTAAAAACATTGCTTAAAACTATGGGTTTATCACATATTATAAAAATAGCACCATGCAGATAAATTAAAGCCTTTAGTAAATGAATACTTTTATTAATAAACGAATACGATTGTTACAAAGTATATGCTTTATCATCAACATGATTAGCTTGTGTGCATACTACTTCCAGATAGCTTTACTCACTGTCATTTACAGTTGGAGCTTCTGACTGATGATGTAGTCACTTGGGTTCTTTATACTCCAGATTTCATGACAGTGGGTTTTGAGGATAGCTTCCCTACTGGGGTGGAGTACGCATTTTCTACCCGTCAAATTCCCTTCTTGATTGAGGGAGGTTGGGAGCTCTATTTGGGAGAGCGAGCTATCAGATGCATCACAGGGGAGATTCATATCTCTCATATTCTTTCTGAGTGGCATTCATGGCCTTTATGCCAGCTTATTAGAGATATTCCCCTGAAGGGTTTGGATGGCTTTACATTGTCCAATGGTCTCTGTACTCAGGACACTTTTCATTGGTGGTGGATTCCCCGCTCCATTGGGGCTCAGACCCGTGCTACCCAGTTCCTGGTGGACATTGTAAGACCCCAACTTTTATGAATAAAGAAAATTTTCTCGAAATATATTTTTTGAATATTATGGTCTGGATTTGATATAATGTTATAGTTGTGGGTAATATTTACAAATTTTGCAAAGTAAGCAAGTGGTTATATAATATTCGATTGGTCGGGGAATATTCGTACGACGATACAATAATTGGTGGACCCCACAACAGAAGTATTATCGTAGTAAGAAAACGACTGAATTATCTTTTTATAAAAATACCGGCAGAAGTGTTACCATTAAAACTGTTGAACTACCCAAAGAGTAAAAGTACGATGTCTGGCGCTGTGGTTGCATAGTAGCACACGATATTGGTTATTGATGCTTACGTGAGAAGTAACTCAGTTATACTCAATTATTGCTACAGTAATTGTTGCATCATATCTCTCATATTATTAATTCAATTATTGTCATAGTATCATCTGCATAATATGATATATTATGAAATAAATAATTGAGACGACAAAGTTATTCATATTATTAAATTTCAATATTGACAATGTCTAGAAGTTCTATCAAGGAGAGGTTTGGTCACCTAATTGCGCACCAATAAGGAGAAATCCTTATCGGAAAGCCCCCTCTTTCCTGGGAATGACCTGGTTGTTAAATATTATGAGTTATCATATTAATGATGAATAAGTTCGTGTTGATTAAAGATAAAATTGATAGTTCCATTGTGTTGGAATTATTAGTGTTAGTGGAAATCGACATTTATTTCAATAATAATTTATGTCTAGAGGTTATATTGACCAATCATTTAATTAATCGGATAAATGAGGAATTAATTGCTATTAATTCACATGATTATAACTATTTGTTCACATGCGTGTACTATTGATTCACATTCTTGTACTATTAGGGGAGGTGGTGCAAGATTGATAATACTTGCATGACTAAGTTAAAAATGGAGGTATAGATGGAGGTACTATAATATAATTCGTATTTTCACATGTCTAGAACTATTGATTCACATGATTTACTATTGATTTACATGATTTACTATTAGGGGAGGTAGTGCAAGTTTGATAATACTTGCAGGACTAAATTAAAAATAAAGGAAAAGAGGAAGGTATTATTCTGTAATATTTCGAGCCCTAAAATGTGCAATTATCGAAACTATATTTTCCTATAAATAGAAGCTCATTCTTCCTTCATTTCTTACCAATTCACTAAAGTTATAGAGCAATTATTATAGAGTGAAATTATAGAGAGAAAGAAGAAGAGAAGTCTGCTACCTCACTATTCCAGTATCCAATTTTTTATAAGGTAAGGGTTATTATCCTTTCGTATTAATGAAGAGAGTTATTTTCTTTCAATACTCGTAAGGGTTGTTATTCCATTCTTTATTATTATGTTGGATTAACCTGTCTATGTGAAGTACCACATATATGGTGAAATTCTTCTGTTATTCCATTCTTTACTATTCTGTTGGAATAACCTGTTTGTGCGGTCTATCGCATTCCTGGTGAATTCTATTGTTATTCCATTCTTTATTATTCCGTTGGAATATCCTTTCTGTACGGATTACGCATGACCTGGTTCCATTCTTTATTTATCTATTGGAATATCCTGTCTGTGCGGATTACGCATGAACTGGTTCCATTCTTTATTATTCTATTGGGAATAACCTATCTGTGTATGGTCTATCGCATGCCTGGTGAATTCTTCTGTTATTCCATTCTTTATTATTCTGTTTGAATAACCTGCCTATGTGGATTACCGCATGCATGGTGAATGATCCTTCGTATTCATTCCTTATTAAATTGTGAAAATAATCTGTCTACGTGGATTACCGCATGGCGAGCGAAAATCTATTTGCAGTTTCATATATTCTATTATACTTAGTTGGTTAAAGTTTTAGCTTCTATACTCCATGAACTTAGTAGAATATGTTAGTTCCTTGTAGGCACAATAGATCTAGAAGGGGGGGTTGAATAGATCCTTTTTTCTTTCAAATACTTTTCTAATTTATTTTGTATTGCTAATAATTTAGCATGTGACAAATATAAGAATCTTTTCAAGCAAAACGGAATAAGTTAAAGATCCCATTCCTTGATATATTCATAATCATATATACATTGTTCATAGAGTTAGTTCAGTGGTAAGAAGTTATAGTAGTTAATGTACATAATGTAAATGACATAAAGTAAAAGACACAATAAGTTTTAAGTGGTTCAGAGACTCAAGCTCCTAATCCACTCTTCTACTTTCAACTAGCAGGATTTTCACTATGAAAGGGCAGCACCCTAAATCACTAAGATTCCTTCAAGACCAGCAGCCTTGGGACTTCAGTTCACTAAGAACTCTTCAAGACTAGCATCCTTGGAACCTCTCTAGTTCCCTTGGAACTCTTCAAGCCCAGTAGGCTTGGAATCTTCATTTAGTCACTTCAGACAAGGACCCCTCAGGCCCTGGCTTCTTGTTGTTGTAGTTGTTGATGTTGTTGGTGCTGAGCTGCTAAGATGTCATTAAGCTCTGAACATCTTCTGAACTTAGCAGCTAGGTGTGATCCTCTTTGCATTCTGCTTCGAGTCTGGACCATATCTTCTTTGGTTCAGCTGATCTTTACTCTTTTTTACACATCTTCATCTGTTGTCAGATGTGCACCATCACCATCTAGATTTGCTAAGTCTCTGAGCTTTTGGTAGACTTTTTTTGGCACTTAACAATCCCTGAACCCTTCTTGGATGTTTTGTAGACATGGTTCTGCACTTGTTCAATTTCAGCTTTAGGTTCATAGTGATTCGTAGAGTGGCTCTCCTGATCTTCTTTGTATTCTGCCACTTTTTTAAATGTTATCTTCTTGGCCTTTTCGGCTCTAAGCTTGGATGCCATCTTCAATAGCATTCTCATCTTTGTTGAGTGAAGCTCTAATTCGTTTAAGTCCTTCTTCAAGGCTACTTAACTTCCACCTTGGTAGTCTCACTGTCACTGAGACTTGTTCTGTTGATCTTTTGGTGAAACTCGTAGAGTCAACAATAGCATTCAACAACTCATCGATTCTGCAATATAGCAGTCATCAGCACTTCTTGATCTTTGAAGCTCTATTGATTTATACTCCTTCCCAATCTTCCCGTTTGAAAGTAGCCGTTGAAAGCCATTCAAATTGCCTCGCAGATCTCGAGTTATTTGATGTAGACTGCAGATGTGACATGACATCCCTTTTCTCGACTTTTCTCGACCCGCTGCGGTTCTTTGTTTCACCTACCCCGTCCGAGATGTCACTTTCATATCTCGGGCAGGTAGTCAACTTTATTTCTTCAATCTGATTTCTAGATTAGAGGTTGTTCTTTTGCATCGATGCTCTCAATAAGCTCTATTCGAATATCAATCTTCAGATTGAGCCATTGCCAATGTCTCAATCTTTAGTTGTTCGAACTTTACAATTCTGATGCATATCTTCTTGGACCTGATCGTAGTGTCTTGTTGACTGTTGCTTCTTGACTTGTGGAGTTAACACTATGATCTTTGAAGAGTGTTCATTAGATCTCCAATGTGGAACACCTTTTCCTTCTCTAGTGCAGTGCTTCAACGACTCCGAGTGTAGTCTACGATTCTTGACTAGCTTTGGCAGATGCTCGGTTGGCTCATAGGCAGGCTGTCTCTATAATTCTGAACATGACTTCCTCAGCAGACTACGGCCCTGAGGAAGTTCTCCTCGACACACTACGATCCTTCCTCGTCTCTCCTGGAAAGTCTACGAACTTTGAGATCTGCTATCTTCTTACGATTACGATTCGCCGATAGCTCTCGAGTTTTCCTTGACTCTCTGGCAGACTATGATTTCTGGTGCAGTGCTCGACGATCAGACAAGCCTATCTATTACATCATAAGATCAACCTAACATGCTTGATCTTTCTATATTTATAGTCCTTGTACATCATTTCTTTTTAAGGAATTTACAAAGTTGTTTTGCTTATGTAGGATCAACCTAACACATTTGATCAATTCATTCTAAGTCCTTGTACATATGTTTTTGTTATCTAACAAAGGACTTTATAGCCTTTCTTATTGCAAGCATGCTTTCATATTTATTCATATATATAAATATATATATCATAATCAAATCATATGTAAATAGGAATATCATTCACATGATTATTTCTGACAATCTCCCCCTATTTGATTATGACAAAAACAATAAGTGCATATGCATGCTATGAATGAATCTTATATTCAGTGAGCTGTTGTATTTCTAAAACAGATAATCATGAATGTCATTTATAATAATATGGAATTTAATACACTGTGACATTTTACATCCTAGATCCAGAACATACCTAAGTAGTTAGAGATGTACCTCTTTTGGCTCCATATATGCTTCTCCAGGATGTCTGTTGACCCAACTATTCATCTATTTGATTTCTTTGCTTCTGCCTCCCTTGGGATGTTGACTTCATTTCTTTTGTTTGCTCCTTTGCAGATGTATGATCCTCTTCTTCTTCTGGCTCCCCTCGCTTCTTTAGAATACAGGCTCATCATCCTTTGGCTCCCCTCGATGATGATGAACCAGCTTCTTCTTCTGCTGTCTTCTTCTTTGTCTTCTTGTCTTGTTTCCTTCTGCTCTCTTTGCCCTTTCTTGAATACCTTTTATTCTGCCTCTTTCTATGCCTCTTTTTCTTCCCCTTTTTATCATTAATCATTTGGGAGAGCTGCTCCATGTTGGACATAAGCTGCTCCATCAGATAGGAGTAGTTACCGACTTCAATCTTGAGTTCTTGTTGTCTAAACTCAAGTTGCATAGAGAAAGACTGATTCAAGTTGTCAATCTTGTCAGAGAGGGCTTGTGGTTGCTCTTCATTTGCTTTCTAAGCTTGTAGTGCATTTGCCTTCTGATCATTTAAGGCCTTCAGATAGATGTGATCTCTATCTTTGATTTTGAGAGATACATCAGCCATAGTTGCTTGGAGTCTATCTTGAATTGAATTATCTCCAGCTACTGTCACCCTCTTTGATTCTTCATGGATTAGAGATATCTTCTCAATCAATTCATCAGAGTTTTTCATTAGCTCTTGTTCCATAGAAATTTCATCATTTGGTTGGGCAATCTCTTGCTAACACCAGATTGAACTCTACGATCTTCTTCCTTGGACATGTTTACGAAAGTGTTAAAAATCTGAAAGATCTTTGAGTACCAATCGCTGTTGGAGGATGAAGGAATGTTGGTCAACAGTGCTTGAGTAGATGGAGACCTCTTATTCTGGACTTGATCATCATCAGTAATAGAGTGAACAGATTTTACGATCAGTGTATTTGCCATATTCCTTTTTCCATCAGAGTCCACTCTATTATCATAAGGAATATAATGATTTTCAGCATGTCGGTGGATCTTGTAGTGGGGTTTGTCATTGATCATCATGGTGGCAAACTTCTTTATCCAAGGGAAGTTTTGTGACACTAGTTCCAAATTTGGAAACTGAGAGTAGCACCAGCTGAAGTAACTTTCATCTCTCTTAGTGTGTGCCTTTAACAATGGCATCCATGGGAAGAACCACCTCATCAGAAGGTCTTTAGAATTGTACAGTATAGTTGTGTAATCTAACTCCATATTTTTCCAGTTATGAAGCACCTTTTCTGTAGTCATCCTTACAACTCGAAGTTATTCATTTCCATGATTTATCCATCTTGCTGCTGGCTCTGCTGGTGGCTCATCAAAGACTTCCATTACAATTCTTCTGTGAATTTTGGCCAGAGAGAGAACAAGATAATATTCTAGTTCCTCAGATTCCTGATGTGCAGAATTGGAATCTTTCTCTATCTCTTCCCTTTTTGAGCTTGAATTTTGCTGATTCCTTTCATCAGATTAATCAATGAATTCTTCTTGCTAAATTTCATTTCCAGAGTCTTCTTCAGCAACATCTTTGTCGGATTCATCTTCTTCATTACTAGTCTCATCTTTAGCAATCTCTTCTTGTGACTCAAATCCATCATCACTTAATTCAATGATTTCAGTAGATTGATCATTTCTCTTCTTTGAGACAAATTGAGCAAGTAGTCTGTGACTCTTCCTTCTTCTGAGAGGTTCAACTATGGGTGAATCATATACTTTTTCTTCTTCTTCTTCATACTCTGAGGTCTTTAAGTCATCAGACAAGCTTTCTTGATTTTCAGCAATAGTATGGGCATGTTTTTCTTCCTCAGACTCTACATCTTTTGAGTTTGTTAGAGCATTTGCTGTAGAAGATATTGTTATGTCAACCTGCAGCCTTTCTTTATCATCAGAGTGGATGCTCTGAGACTTCTTCTTAGGGCTTGCACATTCCTTTCCTTCATCATTAACCTTGGCTTTTTCTTTCATGGATTCAACTTCTTCCTTATTGTTGAACTTGCTTCTTGAGGATTCAGTCTTTGAATTTTCAGTTCCTTTCTCATTTTCAGGCTCTTCATGTTTTTCTTGGTTGGATGGACTTTCCTGGGGAGCTGGGGCTGATTTCTTCATCACTTTTGCTTTCTTCTTGGGCGGTTCTTAGAGTAGTCTGTTACTCCTTCTTTTTGGGTTTTCAGCAGTTGATTCTGGTTTCTCTTCTGCTCCTTGTTTCTTGTTGTCAGTGGAAACATGGCTTGACGAAACCTTTGCATTCTTCACACTCTTAGGCTTCTTCTTTGCTGATGTGACAACAACTGATGCAGAGTCATTAGACTCATAGCTTTCCACCTCCTTTATTTTTCTCTTCTTTGCAGAGTTCTTTCTGTTGCTTCCTGCTGTAGTTAACCTTCTATTCTCTTTTGGGTTTCTCTTCCAGTTCACGAACAGTTGTGGAGACATTACTTTGTGAACATTCAAGGGTCCTCCCTGATCATCCTTGATCTTGCTTCCCAGCCTTTTCTTCATCACAATACTCTGCAGTCTTCCATGAAACACCTTTGTAAGTGGTTTCTCTGTAGACCTCTTCAACTCAGCCTTTTTCACCCATTTTGAGATTTAATCGAACATGATAGCTCCAAAGTTTATTTGTTGCTTCAGAACTATTACAGACATAATCTTCAGTTGTTGATCGAGCATAATGTCATGTGCAGTATCCTTGCATAATATGCATTTGCCTACTATTTTAGCAAGGAACTCGAATTCCTCTAGAAACTCCTTTTTCTTCATGTCCTTCAGTCTAGGGTTTCTTTGGTACCTCATAATCTCCTTTGCTTTCTCAGTGTCAATGTTGTCAAGGTTTTTCAGTCCTAGGTCATGAAAACCTAGGCATTGGTTGATATCAGATGATTTCAATTTTAGAGACTGACCTTTAACCATGGTTGAAAGAGTTCCAGCATTTACGAATGCATTTGAGTAGAATTCCTTAACTAGTTCAGTGTATACTCGAGTGTTTTCCTCAAGACATTCTGAGAATCCAGCTTTCTTCACGAGTTCAAGAATGTCTCTGAACTTCTTTTTGGATTTCTCAAATGACTTGGTTCCAAGTTGAATGCCAGTGATTACTCGCCAATCTTCCATTTGAATGATTCGAGGAATATGGATATTGATTCGGGGAAATTTATGGAGTATGGCTGATTATGATTTGAACTCTGGAGATTTTAGTGGTTTGGCTTAGAAGAGAATTCTAGGGTTTGAAAATGGGAGGGAGAGAGGTTCAAGATGTTCTGATAAATGTTTGCAGATTTTAATCTGTCTTTATGGTAGTTCCTTCTGACTCTGCATACGCTGTGATGTGTCACCCAGTCATTGGTTGCACGATGCCCAATAATAAGCTGTAACTCCCCAGTAAATTGTCAGTTAGCTGTCTCTTTTAGAATAGTGGACGTTTGATTGACGTGGATTGACCTTTGACCTTTTGAGATCGTCGAGTAGCATGATAAGACAACTATTGACTCTACATTTTCCTTTGTTTACTCAACGATCAACTTTCTGAACGATGTTGCAGTGGATGGTTTTGACATTACTTCTCATTTTAAACCTCCACGCCTCGTCCACTGTTGTGCTTTATGAAGCCTTAGGCACTTTTCTTTAGCAGGACATCTTTCCAACCAACATTCGAGCTTGTCTTCCCTCATTTTGAATGATTGAGCAATTTTCCTATTCTTCCAACTCCTCATAAGTTAGGAGTAGCCTCTTATAGGACTGCGATCGTTGAGTCTGCTTCTACGATCGTCGAGGTTGCACTACGATCGTGGAGTTCTCTTCAACCTCTACTCTACGATCGTTGACTGACTTGGTCCTTGAGATGAACTTGATTAAGCAATTCTTCTGGGTTAAGGTAGCTCAGGAAGGGCCAACCTCTTAGAGTGAGCTAAGGATTAGATTTGTCCCTGAAGCACTTTCCAGATGAAATACTTTAGAAGTGATTTGTACTGATATCTCATTTGACCTTTTCTGGTGGTGAGGTCCTTTACCAACTTTAGACAATTGCATTTTCTGTAATCGTGGTGTCCTTCCGCTATTCCATTATGATCAAATGTTTGATCGTAGGATCTCTACGGTTTTGAGTTGGGTGGCTGAAAGGTTATCAGTAGTACATTTTGAAATGTTCCTACTGACTCTGGATCTTCATTTGGTTCATCAGCCACAAAGTTTTGGGATTCTGTAGCTGGTACACTGCTTCATAGTATATCTCAGTATTGTTGTTCCTTAACATATCACTGCTTCCCATAGTTGATGCTGTTTTCTCAGATAGATGTGATTCTCTTTTCTTTATGTGTATTAGAAGACAACCTTGCATATCTCCTTCTGACCGGAATCACCAAATCTTCTTATATCGTAGAAATGGGCATCTTCAAAGTTGATCATTCTATGATCCTTTGACAGCACTACGAACGTAGTCTTCTTTTATAGTTTGTACTTGTGGAGTTCTGCTCCCGTAATGAGTTCCTCATGTTTGATGCTCGATGATCCTCTGTGGTGAGCTTCCGTGAGGAGTTTTCTCTTATGACCTGCTTTGAATGATTAAGCATCTAAGACCCTTTTACATCTTTGGTTGAATGACTTGCTTCCTTATAAGGATCAGCAACAATGTGAGCTTCATTCAGATTAGCTCAGCAGGTCTTCCAGGACAGGCTTTGACAAATAGAAGTTTTATCATAATCATTTTTGAACAGTCTTAAGCCTTCTGTTGGTTGAATTTTCTCGATCAAGTCTTCGCTTCAAAGATTCCTTAGTGTGGTCGGATGGACTGTGTACTGCCGCAGTTATAAATTTCTATTTTTGGTACCCATGGTTAAATGGGTCCTGCTAGGTCAGTTTTCTAAACCCCTGTTCCTCATATATTTGGATAATCATCATATTGATCACCATTTGTCATATTCATGCATGTAACTAATTTAGATAATATATTTTAAGATGCGTGATGGTGAGTGTGTGTGAGATTTGCTATGTTAATAAACCACTCTTTTTACTTTGATGGTTTTATCGTTTGCTAGGTTATGTTCACAGGGTTTAAATGTTCACAGAGTGAGAATCAACTCTATAATTTATTTGTATCTGGTTGATTCATGGAGGTGATCAGTTTCTACGAATCTTCAAGATGCTCTTGTAGAACTGATCATACTCTGTGTGTTATTAAACACTTAGACCATAGGTTGTATATACATATTAACCCATCAGCAAAGATTACTTCACATAAAATTATTTTAACCTGTGATGCTATTATGACCCATTTCAGATTTCTTTCAAGACATCATCTTCAACCTAAAACTTGGATGGAGAGAAAGTTTATAGGCATTTGAGTTTCCACCCTCAGTGTACTTTCTCTCTTCACCTTTTTAGATAGATTATGATTCCTTAAAAGAATACTGTTATAGTTCATAAGGGATGCAATCATGAGGTACATATTTATGTAAGTGAGGAACCGTGCATCTTTTTCTTGTCGGTTTCTTAACAATCATTTATCTAAGACATACTGAGTTTAGGCATTGATGTGCATAGTTTCTCAATTTCTCCTGACAGCTAGCTGCTCCAATTGACCTTCAATCAATCAGTCATGGTCTTAAAGATGCAAGCTAAGAGAATATCAGCATCTCTAGTCCTTTGACATCCTTGAGTTCACAAGGTTTACATCCAGCTTTTCATCTTTTAAGGCTGGTGGATGTTTGATTCTTTTCTGTTGATGTCTCCTGAGCTTTCTAGCCTGGTCTTCAGACTGCAAGATCGATCGTGAGCAAGGATTGGTCTTGTTGATATAGAAATCAAGAATATGGACCAGTCTGAGCAGCTTCAGATGTATATGCACTTTCACCTATACACAATATTTTCATCGTGTGAGCTCATCTGCATATAACAAGTGACTTACTACTAAACTAAGTCTAGAACAATGTTTGTGCCTTGGATCAGACTCAAAGCGATTAGCTTTCGAATATAGCATGAGAACCTGCTCTGATACTAATTGTTAGTTCCCAGTAGGCACAATAGATCTAGAAGGGGGGGGGGGGGTTGGATAGATCCTTTTTACTTTCAAATACTTTTCTAGTTTATTTTGTATTGCTAATAATTTAGCATGTGACAATCATAAGAATATTTTCAAGCACAGCGGAATAAGTAAAACATCCCCTTCATTGATATATTCATAATCATACATACATTGTTCGTAGAGTTAGTTCAGTGGTAAGCAGTTAAAACATACATAGCAGTTATAGCAGTTAATGTACATAATATAAATGACATAAAGTAAAAAACACAAAGAGTTTTAAGTGGTTCAGAGACTCAAGCTCCTAATCCACTCTTCTACTTTCAACTAGCAGGATTTTCACTAAAGAAGGGCAGCACCCTGAATCACTAAGGTTCCTTCAAGTCCAGCAGCCTTGGGACTTCAGTTCACTAAGAACTCTACAAGGTCAGAAGCCTTGGAACCTCTCTAGTTCCCTTGGAGCTCTTCAAGCCCAGTAGGCAGCTTGGAATCTTCATTTAGTCCCTTCGGACAAGGACCCCTCAGGCCCTGGCTTCTTATTGTTGTAGTTTTTGATGTTGTTGGTGCTGAGATGCTAAGATGTTATTAAGCTCTGAACATCTTCTGTACTTAGCAACTTGGTGTGGTCCTCTTTGCATTCTGCTTCGAGTCTGGACCACATCTTCTTTGGTGCAGCTGATCTTTACTCTTTTCTACTCATCTTCATCTGTTGTCAGCTGTGCACCATCACCATCTGGATTTCCTAAGTCTCTGAGCTTTTGGTAGACTTCTTTTGGCACTTAGTAATCCCTGAACCCTTTTCGGATGTTTTGCAGACATGGTTCTGCACTTTTTCAGTTTCAGCTTTAGGTTCATGGTGATTCGTAGAGTGGCTCTCCTGATCTTCTTTGTACTCTGCCACTTTTGTGAATGCTATCTTCTTGGCCTTCTCGGCTCTAAGCTTGGTTGCCATCTTCAATGACATTTTCATCTTTGTTGAGTGAAGCTCTAATCCGTTTAAGTCCTTCTTCAAGGCTGCTTCACTTCCACCATGGTAGTCTCACTGTCACTGAGACTTGTTCTGTTAATCTTTTGGTGAAACTCGTGGAGTCAACAATATCATTCAACAACTCAACGATTCTACAACATAGCAGTCATCAGCACTTCTTGATTTTTGAAGCTCTGTTGATTTATACTCCTTCCCAATCTTCCCGTTTGAAAGTAGCCGTTGAAAGCCATTCAAATTGCCTCGCAGATCTTGAGTTATTTGATGTAGACTGCAGATATGACATGACATCCCCTTTCTCGACTTTCTAACATCTGTAGCTTCATCGTTTCACCCACCCCATCGAGATGTCACTTTCATGTCTCAAGCGTGTAGTCAACTTTATTTCTTCCATTTGATTTCTAGATCAGAGGTTGTCCTTTTGCATCGATGCTCTCAATAAGTTCTATTCGAATATCAATCTTCAGATTGAGCCATTGCCAATGCCTCAATCTTTAGTTGTTCGAACTCTACGATTCTGATGCATATCTTCTTGGACTCGATCGTAGTGTCTTGTTGATCGTTGCTTTCGACTTGTGGAGTTAACACTACGATCTTTGAAGAGTGTTCATTAGATCTCCAATGTGGAACACCTCTTCCTTTTCTAGTGCAGTGCTTCAACACTTATGTTTGCCTCGACTGTTCTCAGATACTGATGGCTTGACTTCTTGCTCTGGCCCCTTCTAAATAACAAGACACTTCAGATTTGTGGCGTGTCCAGTTCGCTTTCTCTTTGTGATCTCCCGTTCACTTATCATCAATGGACTGACCCAATGCTTAATCACTTTAGCCTTGTTATTCAGAGACTTACCAGTATCTTTGTGTATACTCCATCAGTTTCTTCTTTGTTTGGCAAATACTACGATCCTGGTTACTTTCAGGATCATTGTCATCTTTCTACTTGACAGCCACTGCATATGCTGACTTTCATTAGTCAGCAACTGAAGTCTTCTTATGATTATCTTGTGGAAGACTTTACCTTGAATGGCTTCTTAACTCAATCTGGATGCTGATTGAGTTGATGCTTAGATCTTCTATTAGCTTTCATGCCATTCGTTGAGTACTCTCTGGCTTCCTTCATGTGAGATATATCTTTGCATTACCAACCAGAGGCTTCATTCCTTTGGATATTCTGGGAGTGCTCAATTGTTGAAAATCGTGTTTGCTCTATGATTCTACTATGGCCTTGTGAGCACATCTGTTAAGATCTTAGCTCTACATTCTACGATTCAGCTTCGGTTGTGCAGACACTACGACTTTGAGATCAGATCTTGATACTACAATTTCTATCGTTATGCTTGTTGTCTTCATCTGATCTTGCTCGACTACGATCTCTGCCTTTGTTACGATCAGTAGACTCTATGATTCTGAGAGCAGTCTACGATTCTTGAATTAACTTTGACATTAGTAGACTCTACGACTCCGAGTGTAGTCTACGATTCTTGATTGGCTTTGGCAGATGCTCGGTTGGCTCGTACGCAGGCTGTCTCTACGATTCTGAACATGACTTCCTCAGCAGACTACGGCCCTGAGGAAGTTCTCCTCGACACACTACGATCCTTCGTCGTCTCTCCTGGAAGTCTACGAACTCCGAGATCTACTATCTTGCAGACTACGATTCTGCCTCGATATCTTCCGAGTTTTCCTTGACTCTCCTGGCAGACTACGATTTCTGGTGCAGTGCTCGACGATCAGACAAGCCTATCTATTACATGATAAGATCAACCTAACATGCTTGATCTTTCTATATTTATAGTCCTTGTACATCAATTTTTTTCAAGGACTTTACAAAGTTGTTTTGCTTATGTAGGATCAACCTAACACATTTGATCAACTCATTCTAAGTCCTTGTACATATGTTTATGTTATCTAATAAAGAACTTTACAGCTTTTCTTAATGCAAGCATGCTTGTATATTCATTCATATATATATATATATATATATCATAATCAAATCATATGTAAATAGGGATATCATTCACATGCTTATTCCTGACAGAACATCTTGGATATTTGCGCTTCATCCAGTATATTTTCATGGAAATATTCTTCTGAGCATTCTTGAATTTAACTCCACAAAGCAATATCATGTTGACAATTTGGACGTTATTAATTTCTGGATAAATTAAATTATAAATCTTTAAAATTTATCCTTGAACTTGTTATATTGAATTATTATGTCATTGTCATCATCCTTATGCTTATATTGTGATGAAAGTCATCTTTGGTTTACGTGCATAGATGGACTTGGTATGATTATGACCAAGGATTATTCGGTATAATTATGACCGTAATGTGACGAATGATGTGGTGAAAGTCCTCAGTGGCCTGTAGTGCATTGATGGACAGTTTTTGGTATGATTATGACAAGGGATTATTCGGTATAGTCATGACCATTGATGATTTAATGAATATCCTTGTCCCGTAGTGCAGGGAAGATTCGATGATATGGTTTATTTATTAAGCTGAGTCTTAGCTATAAAAATTGATGAAAACATTTTAAATCATAGAAGATAGTAGATATCATGCTCTACTTGACTCTTCTAATGGATTGCTTATTCCGCTGCAGTTAAACTTGATGTCTATTGTATTTTATCAGTTTAACATTGTTTAAGGCTAATGATAATTTATTCTGCATTATCTTAGTCATAATATTTCTTACTAGGCTAGTTGAGCTCACCCTTTCTTTCACCTTTTTCTCCAGAAATGAGAATATAAGCCGGACGAGTCTGGGGAGCGGAGAGGGGTCCAGATGATAGCATTAGTAGTCCTCACTATTCTGTTAAATAGTGTGACAATAAATGTAATGAGGACTCCTTTGAGTGTGGATATTGTCTAGATGACAATATTCTTATTAAAACTCTCAATTTATGTTTTGTCGTATTTTACACGATAGTTGTATTATTAAGTTGTATTTGAATTTTGTACCATGTATTTGGCGACTCAAGATGGGTGTTGTATACCTATTTTGGGGGCGTCACAGTTGGTATCAAAGCTTAGGGATATGATCCCTGGCTGAGATGTGAGACAAGAACTAGGAGGGGAGAGACGGGGAATTCCTTCGCTAGTATGACCTACCTAAGTTTATTTGGTATTTAATTGGTCGGTCAGAGTATAAGGATAATATGTGATATGTTAATTAACCCTTATTGTGTGGCAGTATTTGAAAATGGCATCCGAAAATGTTGAGATAAGCAATAAAGCACATGAGACCGTTAACGCTTTCATGATTAATACCCGGGATAATGTCTGAACAGAAGACAATAATCCTCAGGTAAACAACAACGATCAAATGATGAACGATGGGATGTTCAGAGGTTTTATGCAATTCATGAAACATTAGGCGAGGGCAGCTCCTGCCCAAAATGCAGGTGGAAACACGGACAACTCTCGGACGGTCACCGCTAAGCAGTTCAAGGAGCTGGGTGTTGGGTAAAATCTAGTTACACACAACACGCAAGTATACGTGGTCAACAAGTAATAAAGTGATAAGTTGAGTATCGTTCCCACAAAGAATTATTTAATAAAAATCACCAAGTACTAACCCGTAACCAACTCAATCTTATTTAAACGAATGAATTTCAAATTATATAAATTAAACTACTATTAAATTCCACTAGTTAAATTAAGATAATGGAGATTTAAGATCACAACTTCACTTATTGCTTCATTTAAGTTAACACACTTCTCATCAATTATTCTCTATCCCAAATTGTTAATCAAGAACACTAAAGTAGTATTAACCACCTCTCGATGCACTAATACCGTATTAACGTCAATCCACAATTAAGATAGAAATTCGTTAAACACCTTAATCAACTAACCCACTATATCTCTATGTGAATTAGAATTGAAAAGGGTTGAAGAACAAGTTCTCTATAAGATTACATGCGGTGTCAAGCTCTACCTTAACACTCATCAAGTTTAAGCTATTAATAAAATCCTGAACACATGCTATCATGATAAGATCTAAATCAATACTTCATCTCTCGAGTTCATATAAATTATCACGGTAATTGATGGCCAATCAATTAAACAATTATGTCCAAACCACAATAGACAATTCTCACGATAGAACATAATAATTGATAACGAAGCATATTAAAATAAACTACACAATAAGATCCATTGTAATCTCAAACAAAGAATTAGTTCATGATTATTGAATTAAAACTAAGAATCCACAATTGAATAATCATTAAAAGACAAAGATAGAAGAAGATAAGAAGATATAATCTATTGTCTATAGATTTGACTTTCCCTCCTTGCTCCTACTTTGAATCTTCAATGGTCTCCAAGTTGCTTCAATCTCCAAAACTCATTAGAACTAGGGTTTTGATCTAATTTACTCTAATATAATCTAATGGAATTCTTCCTCTAAAACTTCTTCTAATCCTTGTCAATCTCCTCCTTTTATAAGCCTCTTTATATGTCTTTAAGTCCTCTTGGAAGTCCTTGAATCAAACAACTCGAAACAATCCTTTTTGGACTCAAATTCGGATAAAAACTACTCATTCTACGTGACAGCAAGCCCCGCTTGCCGTTTCCTGTAAAAATCCAGCCAAAACTTGCTTTAGTGGCTGCTATTCCGCATGGACCCCAGCCCCCGGCTGGATCCTAAGGCACAAAAGGTTCAGCCCCGGCTTGCCTCCAATCTGCCAATTACTTTTCCTGCTGAAACCTCCTCTGTTAAAACTGCCATAACTTTTAAACCGAGAGGCGTTATGGGGCCCGCGACCTATCAAATCGAAGCATCGACGAGATCTTTAACTTTCATTCTTTGAGGTTTGAGAAATAACGAACGGATGAAGGTCTAAATTGAACTGAAAGTGACTGCTATGCAAATGACCACCCAAAACAATGAAGTTCAACGACGTCCGTTGGTAGAAATGTCATAACTCTTTCATCCGAACTCCGATTGGAATGATTCAAGATGTTACGGAAAGCTAAGAAGAAGCTCTACAATATAGTCCAAGTTCCAAGCCTAGAACATGAAATGAACATAAAAGCCCAAACAACATCCAGATTGCTTTTCTTTGCGTTTTCCTTGCTCTTTCATACCAATAGTCGTTCATACCGCTCCCAAACATATTACCTACAAAATGAACACAAAATGCATGAAAAGTAACTAAGACACATGAATATAAACAACTAATTCAAGTAAAAGATACCGGATAAGTAGGTATAAAACCTACTTATCATTGGGACCACCAGAGTTTTTTAGAGAGCCAAAATCACTTAAGGCGGAGACGTGGATAAAGCATACCAACAAGTTATTTGATGTCTTGGGATGCTCCGAGGAGTAAAAAAGTTCCTTTGCCACCTTCTTCATGTTATGCAGTGATTACTAGTGGGAATCAGAAGCGTACTCAACTCCGCCAGATGAAGATGTCTTGGAAGAAGTTCCAAGAACTGTTCAACGACAAGTACTTTCCTAAAAGTATTCGTCACATTAAGGAAGTAGAGTTCATTAAGTTTAAGCAAAAAAATATGACCCTGGCGCAGTACGAAGCTAAGTTTGCCGAGTTGTCTCAGTTTACGTCTCATTTGGTTGATAATGAAGAGAGAATGACGTGGATGTTTCTAAGAGGTTTGAAACCTGATATACGTCAATACCTAATTTCTCACAAACTATATTTGGATTTGGATGTTGTGAATTGGGCTCAGTTATTGGAGCGCGATAACGAGTCAACCCAACCAAGAGAGAGCAACCGACAAGTCGATAATACCAGTGGTAGCTGTAAGACCCCAAATTATTAATAAATGAAATTTATTTTCCTCTATTTATTATTTTGAAATAGTAAGGGTTGATTTGATTAATGTGGATAGTTATGGGTAAAATATGCAAATATTTCGAATAAGCAAGTGGTTATAAAATATTCATTATTGTCGGGGAATATTCGTTTGGTCGTGGAATATTAAATGCTTCGCTTGGGAATATTAAATGCATGACGGCGAAGTCTTTTGTGGGCCCCATAACTGAAAGCGATTGGATGAAGAAAAGCGACAAATATAAGTTGTTTATAAATAACGGCATAGTTATTAATTAATCTTGTTGGAATACCGATGGTTAAAACACACTAATACGCGTTGTTGAACAAGATAGCTGCAGTATTGCACCAATTATTGATTCTTACGTAAGAAGGCACTACTCAATAATTGTTACGATAATTACTATTCGGTCTTTTATTTTATTGATTCAATAATTCACGCATTGATATTTTATATTCTTCGTTGTTTCAATAAATTGTCATTACATAGTATTTTCCATTATCGAGACAATAATTCATATTATCTGAATAATATTATTGGATAACATTATTGATAATGTCTAGAAAGTTACCTAAGGAGAGGTTTGGTCACCTAATCAAGCGCCAAGTAAGAGAGATCCTTATTGGAAAGCCCCTCTCTCTGAGGCTGCACGGTTGCCAATCTTGTGATTCTGTAATATTGTTTGTGAATAATTAATTATTGATTTATATGATGAGGAAAATATTGATTTTACGTGGATATAGATGGAGAAATTTTTAAAATGACAATTGTTGAAAATTAATATTTTATCTTTTTACGATAAAATAATTCATTTAAATATATTATTTTAATAATATATTAACGGTGATATTTTTATAATGAATGTGGGATATATGAGTATAAGAGGAGGAAGAGTATTTTTGTGGCATTAAATGTTTAACACATATTTTGTGTGTTGGTGGACACAATTATTGGATAGAAATTTGATTATAGCTTGTAAAATGCATGGATTTATGGATTTGGTCAATTTACATTTGGAATTTGGAAAACTTTCTTATGCAAAGTTGTAGAGAATTGAATTTCCTATAAAAAGGCGAGATTCAAATTTTTTGATAAAAGGGCTATTTATTATGAATTATTGATGTTAGAAGTTCAAATAATTGATTTTTGAAAGTTTAAAATAATTTAAATAAGAAAACGCGTTTTTAAATGTTTGTGGGCATCTTTAACATGTGTTGATGGTGAGATTAGATTGTCTAGATGGGTAGAGAATTAATATATATATATTATTATTATATTAATTTTTTCTACGTTGGTGTTCTAGCATTTTCCTATAAATAGGGTGCTTAGGTTAGAATTGAAAATCACACGAGCTGAAGTTTTCTCTCTCTATATTATCGGCGTATTCTTGTGAGTATTTTGAGTATACTTTGAGTATTGCTATATACGGCAAGTTCAAGTCATAGCCTATATCCAGGTGTTTCAAATTTATAAGACCGATCTTTTCGAGGTAAGGGATGTTATTTTATTCGAAAATGATATTATTTCTTCAATATCATTACGCTTAGAAATATTGGTTGGAAATTTTTATCAAATTTGAAACTTTTTCATGTCGGGGTTACTATTCATGAGTTCTTATTCACGAGTTACTATTCACGAAAGTACTATTCACGAAAGCGTGAAGATGTTTTTTGTGAAATTTCTATCTTTTGGTGTCTGAGTTACTATTCACGTATCGGCACTATTCACATTATCTGGCACTATTCATTCATATTTAGAAAAATGAAATTTCATCTCCACGGTCTCATTTACTCCACTTTGTTAATATTCTCGATTCGACATTCTCAAATCTTTGTCGTAAAACAAAAACAAGGGTTAATTAAGGAAATCAATATATCACATAATATCCTATATCTTGACCAACTAACAAATAAGCTTAGGTAGGACACACTAGCGAAGGATTTTTCGTCTCTCCCTCCTAGTTCTATTCCCGATCTCCGCCAGAGATCATATCCCTAAGCTCGATACCATTTGTGACGCCCCCAAAATAGGTATACATCACCCATTACGAGTTGTCAATACATGGTATGCAGAAACAACTACAACTTTATTATTACAACAATGAAATGTGAGTTTAAATACAAATATTATCTTCTAGACAATATTTATACTCAAATAAATCCTCATCACATTTATTGATACATTATTTTACAAAATGGTGAGGACTACTAAACAATCCTTTCTAAAACCTTCATTCCATACCCCAGGACTGTACTCGCTATATTCTCGCCTCCCGAGAAGAATGGAACAAAAAGGAAAAGGGTGAGCTCAACTAGCTCGATAAAGAATATTATGACTAAGATAATATACAACAAATTATCGTTAGTCTTCAACAGGAAAAATTTAATAGAATCTGATAGACAACAAGTTTGAGATCAATATTCGCAAGGTGAAATAATAATTCATAGAAGAGTTACGTAGAGAATGAAATCTACTATAATCTATGAATTTAACGGTCCATCATCAATATTTTATCCTCAGTAACATCAATCAATATTCATCTCAAATCAAACATTCATCTTTGCACTACTGAGCCAAAGATATTCATCATCGGTCATGTTCATCTCAACACTGTTCATCTTTGCACTACTGAGCCAAAGATATTCATCGATTAGTCATGTTCATTTAAACACTGCTCATCTTTGCACTCTGGGACAAAGATATTCATCGATTAGTCGTGTTCATTTAAACACTGTTCATCTTTGCACTATGTGCCAAAGATCTTCAGAAATCATTCATCTTTGCACTCTGAGCCAAAGATATTCAATAATATCATCATTTAAGATCGAGGATGATGAAAATATTTTAAAGAACAAATCCAAAGAAACAAAATGACAAGGATTAAGGATTTATGATTCGTACTTTGTTTTATCCATGTCCAACAATACCTCAAAAAATAATCATAGTGGTGTAAAATTCAAGAATGATCAAAACATGGATACAATCAAAGCTAGTATCCGAATAGATATTTTGGACGAAAAGAAGAAATTTTATTTTTAAATTGAATAGTGCCAGTATCGTGAATAGTGTCAGATATCGTGAATAAGCCGTATACGTGAATAGTAACTCAGACACCAAAAGATAGAAATTCCACAAAAAAAACATTTTCACGCTTTCATGAATAGTACTCGTGAATAGTAACTTCGTGAATAGTAACTCATGAATAGTAACTCGTGAATAGTAACTCATGAATAATAACCCAGACATGAAAAAGTTCCAAATTTGATAAAAAGTTCCAACTAATATTTCAAAGATAATGATATTGAAGAAATAATATCATTACGAAAAAAATAATATCCCTTACCTCAAAGAATCGATGCCGGAAGGAAAGGCGGAAGTGATCTTTGAATGGAACTTATCTTGAACAAACAACTCTCAAAGTATCTAAATACTCACAAAATACGCTCAATAATATAGAGAAAGAGAGAAAACTTTGTTTCGGTGTGATTTTCAATTCTAACTTAGCCCTCTATTTATAGAAAAATGTTATTACGTAGAAAGCGGACTTGACTGCTACACTACGATGGCTTTTTACTCGCTACTATTGCCACCCACCACATTTGAAATAAAATTCAGCACATTTCTTCACCAACCACAAGTGGGCCCCGCTCAATTCTAGAATTTTCCACCAAAATCAATTATAAACCTAATTTCGCATCGACACCTCTTAAAATTCATAACAAATCATTCGTGAATTTTAACGGTTCAAAATTTGTGGACATATACTCAACTTATGTATGTATAACATACCCAAAAATTACCACAATCCAGCAATTCGGATTAAAAATTATAACCCCGCAATATATCTCAAAAACCCACGATTTAATTTTTAATACCTCCAATCCGATAAAATCTTGATAAAACACCTCAACATAATTTCTTCATTTATAACCACATAAATAAATCCATCATTTATATCCACATAAAATAAATATTTCTTTATCATATGAATCAATAATTAATTATTCACAAATAATATTACGAATCACAATTAATTATAACCAAGTAGTTCCTCAGAAAGAGGGGCTTTCCGATAAGGATTTCTCCTTCTTGGCCGCAATTAGGTGACCAAACCTCTCCTTGATGTAACTTTCTAGACATTGCCAATAATGCTATCTAATAATATTATTCAAATAATATGAATTATTGATCCGATAATGGAGATAATGTGCATTGACAATTATTGAGCAATGAATAATATAAAATATCAACGCAGCAATTATTGAATCAATAAAATAAAATATTGAGCAAGAATTCTTGTGGAAAATTATTGAGTAGTGCCCTTCACGTAAGGATCAATAATTCAACAATTACATGCAATACCGTGTAAGCATCAGGTAAACCACGCGTACATCGTATTTTAAACCACGGGTATTCCAACAAAGATAATCTGTGAATAACTACGCCGTTATTTTTAACCAACTTATATTTGTCGTTTTCTTCATCCAATCGCTTTTCAGTTATGGGGCCCCACACATGGTGCTTGCGTCGTCGCATTTAATATTCCCGACAAGCATGCGAATATTCCACCACCAAACGAATATTCCCGACAAAAATGAATATTTTATAACCACTTGCTTATTTTGAAATATTTGCGTATTTAACCCTTAACTATCCACATTAATCAAATCAACCCTTACTATTTCAAAATAATAAATAAAGGAAATTCCTTTTTATTTAAAAAAATTCGGGTCTTACAACCTCCCTCCTTATGAAATTTCGTCCTCGAAATTGACGACGCACTGGTGTTTCGAAAAGGTGAGGATACCTCGCTTTCATTTCCGTTTCCAATTCCCAGGTCATTTCCTCTATAGCATGATTCCTCCACAAAACTTTAACTTGTGGTATGACCTTTGCGCGTAGGACATGCTCCTTCCTATCCAAGATCTTGACAGGTACCTCCTCATACGTTAAGTCTTCGACTATCTCGTCCGGTTCTAACTCAATAACGTGGTTCGGGTCTTTCACATATTTACGAAGTACAGATATGTGAAACACATTATGAACACGAGACATACTCGGAGGTAACGCAAGTCTATAGGCTACATTTCCTACTCGGTCAAGAATTTGAAATGGACCAATAAATTGTGGATTGAGCTTTCCTCTCTTCCCAAATCTTGTAACTCCCTTCCATGGAGCAACTCGTAACAATACATGATCCCCTACATTAAATTCCACGTCCTTTCGATGAAGATCCGCATAACTCTTTTTGTCGATCTTGTGCCGTTTGTATACGTTGTCGAATCATTTGGATCTTTTCGGTGAGTCATACGTATTTAACTCGGGTCCCAACAATGTTGCTTCACCCACCTCATCCCAACATATTGGAGAACGACATTTTCGTCCATATAATGCTTGAATGGAGCCACACCTATACTTGCTCGATAATTTGTTGTTGTAGGAGAATTCCACCAATGGTAAATACTTATCCCAACTACCCTTGAAGTCTAGGACACGAGTCTTAATAAATCTTCAAGAGTTTGAATAGTCCTCTCGATTGTCCGGATCGTTTGGGGATGGTATGTCGAACTAAATCGCAAATCCGCGCTCCAAAGCTTTTTGCAAGCTAACCCAAAATCTTGAAGTGAATCTTGGGTCACGATCCGAAACTATGGATACAGTGCATGCCATGCAACCTCACAATCTCATTTACGTATACTAGCAAGACGTTCAAGTGAATAAGTCTCCGATCGGCAAGAAATGAGCGAGACTTGGTTAATCTATCAACAATAACCCAAATAGCATTGATGCCTTGAGAAACCGTAGGAAGACCCAGAACGAAATCCATGGTAATGTGTTCCCACTTCCATTAGGAATCTCAAGTGGTTGCAACGGACCCTTAGGTACTAGATGCTCCGCCTTTACACGTTGGCAAGTTAAACACATCGAGATAAACTTTGCAATCTCTCTCTTCATATTATTCAAATAATATAAATTATTGATCCGATAATGGAGATAATGTGCGGTGACAATTATTGAACAAATGAATAATATAAAATATCAACGCAAGCAATTATTGAATCAATAAAATAAAATATTGAGCAAGAAATCGTGAAAATTATTGAGTAGTGCCTTCTTACATAAGGATCAATAATTCAACAATTACGTGTAATACTGGTAGCTATCTCTTAACGACGCCAGTATCGTATTTTAACCAACCATAGGGTATTCCAACAAGATAATCAGTAATAACTACGCCATTATTTTTAACCAACTTATATTTATCGTTTTCTTCATCCAATCGCTTTTCCGTTATGGGCCCACACACGGTCGCTGCTGTCGCATTACGAATATTCCCACAAGCGATTTAAAATTCCACGACCAAACGAATATTCCCAAACAAAATGAATATTTTATAACCACTTGCTTATTTTGAAATATTTGCGTATTTAACCCTTAACTATCCACATTAATCAAATCAACCCTTACTATTTCAAAATAATAAATAAAGGAAATTCCTTTTTATTTAAAAAAAATTCGGGGTCTTACATTAGGGATATGATCTCTGGCGGAGATCGGGGAATAGAACTAGGAGGGGAGAGATGAGTAAATCCTTTGCTAGTGTGTCCTACCTAAGCTTATTTGTTAGTTAGTTAGTATATAGGGATATTATGTGATATATTGATTTCTTAATTAACCCTTGTTTTATGACGAAGATTTGAGAATGTCGATCGAGAATATTAACAATTGGAGTAAATGAGACCGTGGAGGCTTGTACTCACCAACGAGGAGAACGCAACAGCAGTGGCAATGTACCTCCTGTGAACAACACCACCGAAAGCGAGATGATGAACGAGGGGATGTTTAGAAGCTTTTTGTAGTTCATGCAAAATCAGACGAGGGAGACTCATGTTCAAAATACAGGAGGAAATGATAGCAATTCACGGGTGGTCACAGCCAAGCAGTTCAAAGAGTTGGGACCACGTAATTGCACTGGGAAAGCCGGATCCGATTAAAGGCGGAGGCGTGGGTCAAACAAATTACCAAGATATTCGATGTCTTGGGATGCACAGAGGAACAGAAAGTTACATTCGCTACTTTTATGTTCCATAATGAGGCATATTACTGGTGGGAATCTGTGAAGCATACCAATCCAGGTGCACTCAGCATGTCATGGGAGACGTTTCAGAAAAAGTTCAATGACAAGTACTTCCCTGAAAGTATTCGTCATATGAAGGAAGTGGAGTTTATTAGACTGGAGCAGAATAACATGACGGTGTCCCAGTACGAGGCGAAGTTCGCGTAGTTATCCAGGTTTGCACCTCATTTGGTGAAGAATGAGGAACAAATATCGCGGATGTTTCTGAGAGGTTTGAAACCCGGCATACGTCAGTATCTCATTTCTCATAAATTTTCTCTCTATTCAGATGTTGTCAACAGGGCTCAGTTGTTAGAGCAAGATAACGAGTACGTTCAACCGAGGGACCATAACTAGGATCATACCGAAGATAACAGTCATCATAATAACGATAACCAGCGGAGAAAGAAGAATACGGACAAAGGCGGTAACCACTCTGGTGGTAATCGTGGCCATGAAAAATAGAAGAAGCGAGTGGGAGGAGATTTTAAAAGAGGAGATTCAACAACGACCATGTGAAGGCGTCGGCGCCCGATAGTAACCGGTTCCAAGGAGGAGAAAGACCACCGGTCGTATGTTACAAATCAGAAAGAGGGACATATCATTCAAACCGCCCACAACAGTTTAAGGTATGCTATAATTGTGGAAAAGAAGGACATATCGCTCAAGATTGTACGATATCGAAACCTAGTCCGGTGGGAATGGTGACTCAAAAAAGATCGTCCCGAGAAAAGTCAAAGTCAACGATTCACGGAAGAGAGTTTGTCGTGCCCAATCAAAATACGAGGAACCCGAACGAAGTTAGCACGGGTTAGTTAATTATAAATTCTTGCGAATTTTATACCTTACTAGATACCGGTTCTACCCATTCTTTTATCTCTCTTGCTTGTGCTTAACGTTTGAACTTGACTACGGAGAAATTAGACTTTGACCTATTTATGGAGACTCGTTAGGAGAAACTTTCATTACATCCGTTGTTTAGAAATTTTGCTTGATTCAGGTTGGCACTATCACATTACCTGTTAACCTTATTTCTATAGATATATTTGCTTTTGATTTTAAGGTTAACTACTCATCATGCCAAAATTGATTACTTTCGTAAGGTTGTTAGTTTTCATATTCCTAAGCAACCTGTTATTCGAATTCAAGCAATCAAACCATTGTAGTCAAACATTTTCATATCAAGCCATGAAGTCATTCGTTTATTGCGGATGTCAAGTTTTCTTAGTCCATGTTATGGATTTGAATAAAGACACGTCAGATTTGAATAATATTCCTGTTGTTATTGATTTTTCCTGACGTATTTCCTGAAGAATTTCTTTGTTTACTCCCAATGACTGATATTAAATTTTGTATCGACTTTGAACCTGGTACAAAACTCATTTCTAAAATCTCATATCGAATGGCTCCTATTGAACTTCAGGAGTTAAAAATTCAATTATAGAATTTGGTACCTAAGCCTTTATCTGGTGACTTCCTTTGTGGAATGCACAGAAGCTGCATTTCTCGTAGGGGGACACCATATTAAATACGATAGTAAACCGATAGGTGTCATTGTAACGTCTTATCCAAGGTTGGGATATGAGTCACGATTGAGAACAACCTAAGCTCAGAATCGAAATACGTAGCTTTCAGGCTTAGTTGGTTATTATCGGAGATTCGTTGAAGGATATTCTCGAATCACTATTCCATTAATGCAGCTGACTCGTAGAGATACAAAATTTGAATGGAGCAAGGAATGTGGGAAGAGCTTCGAAGAACTCAAGAGGAGACTCATTTCAGCACATGTTCTGACCATGCCATCCTGGAAAAGCGAACGTGGTAGCTGACGTGTTGAGTAGAAGATCGTATACAAGTACGAGTACGATATTGTCAAAGACTCATTTCATATAATTTACAAATAATAGAGATGGAGATGAAAACTCTAGGTACCCACGTGATGATATATGAGTATAATCAACTTTAATCGATAAAGTTAAAGCTGTTCAAGCTACACACCGGAGCTGATGAATTTGAAGAAGGAGGTGCAAGAAGTTGTTATTTCAAAAGCAAGAATCGGTGAGGTGAGGAAAGCTCAAACCTTCGATTTATTAATCCATTTGAAATTCTCGATCGAATAGGAACTGTGGCCTATAGACTCGTTTTACCGCCAAGTATGACGCGTGTTCATAACGTTTTTCATGTATCAATGTTACGTAAATATGTGGACGACTCGAACCACGTCATTGAGTTAGAACCGGACGAGATAGCCGAAGACTTAATGTACGAGGAGGTACCTGTCAAGATCTTGGATAGGAAAGAACATGTCCTATGTACCGAGGTTATACCACAAGTTAAAGTTTTGTGGAGAAACCATGCTATTGAGGAAATGACCTGGGAGTTGGAAACGGAAATGAAAGCGAGGTATTCTCATCTTTTTTGAAACACAGTCGTCGTCACGTCAATTTCGAGGACGAAATTTCATAAGGAGGGGAGGTTGTAAGACCCCAAATTATTAATAAATGAAATTTATTTTCCTCTATTTATTATTTTGAAATAGTAAGGGTTGATTTGATTAATGTGGATAGTTATGGGTAAAATGCATAAATATTTTGAATAAGCAAGTGGTTATAAAATATTCATTATTATTTGGGAATATTCGTTTGGTCGTGGAATATTAAAGATCGTCGAGTAATATTAAATGACGATGTGCCTTGATCTTTGTGGGCCCCATAACATGAAAGCGATTGGATGAAGAACACGACAAATATAAGTTGTTTATAAATAACTTGGCGTAGTTGTTATCGTTATCTTGTTGGAATACCCGGTGGTTAAAACACACTAATACACGTTGTTGAACAAGAAGATGCGGTATTGCACCAATTATTGATTCTTACGTAAGAAGGCACTACTCAATAATTGTTACGATAATTACTATTCAAAGATTTTATTTTATTGATTCAATAATTGTTGCATTGATATTTTATATTCTTTGTTGTTTCAATAAATTGTCATTACATAGTATTTTCCATTATCTGAGACAATAATTCATATTATCCGAATAATATTATTGGATAACATTATTGATAATGTCTAGAAAGTTACATCTAAGGAGAGGTTTGGTCACCTAATTGCGGCGCGATAAGGAGAGATCCTTATTGAAAGCCCCTCTCTGAGGGAACCGGTTGCCGCCAATTGTGATTCTCGTAATATTATTTGTGAATAATTAATTATTGATTTATATGATGAGGAAAATATTGATTTTATGTGGATATAGATGGAGAAATTTTTTAAAATGACAATTGTTGAAAATTAATATTTTATCTTTTTTACGATAAAATAATTCATTTAAATATATTATTTTAATAATATATTAACTGGTGATATTTTTTAATGAATGTGGGATATATGAGTATATGAGGAGGAAGAGTATTTTGTGGCATTACATGTTTAACACATATTTTGTGTGTTGGTGGACACAATTATCGAGAAATTTGATTATAGCTTGTAAAATCGCCTGGATTTATGGATTTCGGTCAATTTCATTTAGAATTTGGAAAAACTTTCTTACGCAAAGTTGTAGAGAATTGAATTTCCTATAAAAAGTAATTGAGATTTGAATTTTTTGATAAAAGGGCTATTTATTATGAATTATTGAAGTTCAAGTTCAAATAATTGATTTTGGAAGTTTAAAATAATTTAAATAAGAAAAACGTTTTTTAAATGTTTGTGGGCATCTTTAACATGTGTTGATGGCTGAGATCAGATTGTCTAGATGGGCGTAGAGAATTAATATATATATTATTATTATATTAAATTTTCTACTTTGGTGTTCTAAGCATTTTCCTATAAATAGGGTGCTTAGGTTAGAATTGAAAATCACACCAGAAACTGAAGTTTTCTCTCTCTATATTATCGAGCATATTCTTGTGAGTATTTTGAGTATACTTTTTAGTATTGCTATACTGGATTGCAAGTTCAAGTCATAGCCTATATCAGGTGTTTCAAATTTAAAATCTTGATCTTTCGAGGTAAGGGATGTTATTTTATTCGAAAATGATATTATTTCTTCAATATCATTATGCCGAAATATTGGTTGGAAATTTTTATCGAATTTGAAACTTTTTCATGTCGGGGTTACAATTCGTGAGTTACTATTCACGAGTTACTATTTATGAGTTAATATTCACGAGTACTATTCACGAAGCGTGAAGATGTTTTTTGTGAAATTTCTATCTTTTGGTGTCAGAGTTACTATTCACGTATACGACCATTATTCACGATATCAGCACTATTCACGAATCACGGCACTATTCATGAAAAATGAAATTTCTTCTTTTGTCTAAAATATCTACTATGGATACTAGCTTTGATTGTATCCATGTTTTGATCATTCTTGAATTTTACTCCACTCGATTACTTATGAAGTATTTTTGAACTTGGATTGTTTAAAATACTGAATCCTTAATATTGTTCTTTTGTTTCTTTGGATTCGTTTTCTTTAAAATATTTTTCATCATCCTCGGTCCTAAATGATGATATTCTTTGAATATCTTTGGCACAGTAGTAAAGATGAATGATTTCTTGATGAATAACTTTGGCCCAGTAGCAAAAGATGAACAAGTGTTGAGATGAACATACCGGTCGATTAATATCTTTGGCGATGAGTGCAAAGATGAATATTTGATTCCGGATATATATTGATTGATGTTCTGAGGATAAAATATCGACGATGAACTTTTAAATTCATATATAGAAGATAGTAGTTTGCATTCTCTACTTAACTCTTCTAATGAATTGTTGTTTCATTATGATTGTTGATTTAAAACTGGTTGTCTATTGTATTCTATTAGATTTTTCCTGTTGAAGACTAACGATAATTTGTTGTATATTATCTTAGTCATAATATTCTTTACTGGGCTAGTTGAGCTCACCCTTTTCCTTTTTGTTCCATTTTTCTTCTCAGGAGGCGAGAATGTAGCAAGTACTAGTCGGGGTATGGAATGAAGGTTCTAGAGAGAGTTATTTAGTAGTCCTCATAATTTTTGTAAAATAATGTATAAATAATTGTGATGAGGATTTATTTGGGTATGTATATTGTCTAGAAGACAATAATTGTATTTAAACTCACAGTTTATATGTTGTAATAATAAAGTTGTAGTTATTTCTGTACCATGTATTTGGCGACTCAGAATGGGTTGGATGGAATGAACCTATTTTGGGGGCATCACAGTAGCAGTCATCGAAGCGGTGACAACAAGCGTGGAAGGAATCAATATGCCCGAAATGGTAATCACTTCGGTGGTAATCATGGCCATGACAATAAGAGTGGACATTTCAAGAAGAGGAGATTCAATAATGATGGAAAGACATCAGCACCAGTACCTGTTGTTAAGGAAGGAGAACGACCGCCGATCGTATGTTACAAATGCGGAGGGGAGGGACATATCAGTCCAAACTACGTGATGCAGTCCAAAGCATGTTACAATTGTGGAAGAGAAGGTCACCTAGCCCGATTTTGTTGTGCACCAAAGTCAAGTCCAGCTGGGATGGAGGTATCAAAGGCTGTCCCAAACAAGACAAAACTGGTAGTTCAAGGAAGAGCATTTGTCGTAACCTCCCAAAAAGCGAGGAATCCGAACGAGGTGATCACGGGTAAGATAATCATAAACTCTAGTGAAGTATATACCTTATTTGATACCGGTTCTACCCATTATTTTATTTCTCCTACTTGCGTTCAACGTTTAAATTTGACTCCGGAGAAATTAGACTTTGACTTATCGGTTGAAACTCCGTTGGGAGAAACCTTCATTACATCAACTGTTTATAAGTCTTATTTGATTCAAATCGGTAACCGCACGTTACCTGTCGATCTTATTTCATTGAAAATACTTGCATTTGATGTGATTTTAGGGATTGATTGGTTAACTTCTCATCATGCTAAAATTGATTATTTTCGTAAGGTTGTTAGCTTTCATATTCCTAACCAATCTATTATACAAATTCAAGCAACTAAACCACTAAAATCAATCACTGTCATATCAAGCCATAAAGCTATTCGTTTATTGAAAAATGGATGTCAAGCTTTCTTTAGCCTATGTCACAAATTTAAATAAAAATACGTCAGATTTGAATGATATTTCTATTGTTAATAAATTTCCTGACGTATTCCCTGAAGAACTTCCTGGCCTACCCCCAGAGCGTAAAATTAAATTTTGTATCGACCTTGAATTCGATACAAAACCCATTTCTATAGCCCCATATCGAATGGCTCCTACTGAACTTCAGGAGTTAAAAATCCAACTACAGGAATTGTTAGACATCGGTTTCATTCATCCTAGTACGTCTCCTTAGGGTGCTCCTGTTCTATTCATGAAGAAGAAAGATGGAAGTATGCGACTTTGTATTGATTATCGGGAGTTTGATCATGTCACCATCAAAAATAGGTACCCGTTGCCTCGCATTGATGACCTGTTTGACCAGTTGCAAGGAGCCAAATTCTTTTTAAAGATTGATCTTCGTTCCGGATATCATCAGTTGAAGATTAAAACTGATGACATTCCAAAGACTACTTTCAGAACTCGGTACAGGCATTATGAATTCCTAGTCATGTCTTTTGGATTGACTAATGCTCCTGCTGCCTTCATGGACATGATGAATTGAGTATTCAAGGAATATTTGGATCACTTTGTGGTCATCTTTATTGATGACATCCTCATATACTCCAAAACCCGTGAAGACTATGAGCAACACTTGAGGCTGATACTCTAAAAACTTCGTGAAAACAAGCTATATGCCAAGTTGAAGAAATGTGAGTTCTGGCTTGAGGAATTTGCATTCCTTGGGCACGTGATATCAAATCAAGGAATATTTGTTGACCCAGCGATGATTGAAGCAATTCAAAGCTGGGAGCAACCAAAGTCAGTGACCGAAGTACGTAGCTTTCTCGGCTTAGATGGTTATTATCGGAGATTCGTGGAAGGATTTTCTCGAATCGCTACTCCATTAACTCAGCTAACTCGAAAAGATACAAAGTTCGATTGGAGCGAGGAATGTGAGAAGAGTTTTCAAGAACTCGAAAGAAGACTCATTTCAGCACCTGTTCTAACAATACCATCTGGCTCGGAGGGATTTGTCATCTATAGTGATGCTTCAGACAAAGGGTTAGGATGTGTTCTCATGCAACATGGGAAAGTCATAGCCTATGCCTCACGACAACTAAAAGAATATGAGAGGAATTATCCTACTCATGATCTAGAGTTGGCAGTAGTCGTTTTTGCGCTTAAGATTTGGAGGCATTACCTGTATGGAGAGAAGGTGGAGATCTATACAGATCATAGAAGCCTCAAATATTTCTTCACTCAAAAGGAACTCAACATGCGGCAACGACGATGGCTTGAGTTGTTGAAAGATTATGATCATACCATCCAATACCATTCTGAAAAAGGGAACGTAGTAGTTGACGCATTGAGTAGAAGATCATATGCGGGTACGAGTGCAATATTGTCAACGCAAAGGCCTATTTTGTATGACTTGGAAATGATGTAAATAGAGTTAAAGACTCCAGGGGCCCATGTGATGATGGTGAATATACGAGTAGAACCAACTTTAAATGATAAAGTTAAAGCTGCTTAACTTACGGACCTAAAGCTGATGCGTATGAGGAAGAAAGTACAAGAAGGTGCTATTCCAGAAGCAAGAATCGATGAAGAAGGAATACTTCGAGTCAACTCCAGACTTTGTGTTCCTAACGATTCTGACTTGAAGTATAAAATCATGATGGAGGCACACAACACACCGTTTGCAATCCATCCTGGGAGTACCAAAATGTATCGTGATCTTTGACATACATTTTGGTGGAGCAATATGAAAAGAGAGATAGCGGGGTTTATCTCAAGGTGTCTAACTTGTCAATGAGTCAAGGCGGAGCATCAAGTGCCAAAAAATCCATTGCAACCACTTGAAATTCCAAAATAGAAGTTGGAGCACATTACCATGGATTTCGTTACTCGCCTTCCCAAGGTTTCTTAAGGCATAGATGCGATTTGGGTCATTGTTGATAGATTGACCAAGTCTGCTCATTTCTTACCAATACGAGAAACTTATACACTTGAACGTTTTGCTAGTATGTACATAAACGAGATTGTAAGATTGTATGGTATGTCAATATCCATAGTTTCTGATTGAGACCCAAGATTCACTTCAAGATTTTGGGTTAGTTTGCAAAAATCTATGGGCACGGATTTACGATTTAGTTCAGCATATCATCTTCAAACGGATGGGCAGTCAGAAAGGAATATTCAAACTCTTGAAGATTTATTAAGACTCTGTGTCCTTGACTTCAAGGGAAGTTGGGATAAGTTCTTACCATTGGTGGATTTTTCCTACAACAATAGTTATCAAGCAAGTATTGGCATGGCTCCATTTCTGGCGTTGTATGAAAGAAAGTGTTGTTCTCCAGTATGCTGGGATGAGGTGGGTGAAGCAACGTTGTTGGGACCAGATTTGGTACGTTTGACTATGAAAAAGATTCAAACGATCCGACAACGTATAAAAACCTCATAAGATCAACAAAAGAGTTATGTTGATCTTCATCGAAAGAACGTGGAATTCAATATTGGATATCATGTGTTGTTACGTGTTGCTCCACGGAAATGAGTTACAAGATTTGGAAAGAGAGGAAAGCTCAATCCTCGATTCATTGGCCCATTTTTAATCCTCAATCGAGTAGAATGGCGTGTGGCTATAGACTCGCTTTATCGCTAAGTATGTCTTGTGTTCATAACATTTTCACATATCTATGTTACGTAAATATGTGAAAGACCCGAACCATATTATTGAACTAGAACCAGACGAGATAGAGGAAGATTTAACATATGAAGAGTTACCTATTAAAATCATGGATAAGAATGATCATATTCTACGCTCCAAGGTTATACCTCAAGTCAAAGTTTTGTGGAGAAACCATGATGTGGAGGAAATGACCTGGGAGTTAGAATCTGAGATGAAGTCAAGATATCCTCACCTCTTCGATATACCAGGTATGTACCCTAATTTTGAGGATGAAATTTCTTAAGAAGGGGAGGTTGTAAGACTCCAACTTTTATGAATAAAGAATAATTTTCTCAAAATATATTTATGAATATTATGGTGTGGATTTGATATAATGTTATAGTTGTGGGTAATATTTATAAATTTTGCAAAGTAAGCAAGTGGTTATATAATATTCGATTGGTCGAGAAATATTCGTTTTAACAGGGAATATTCGTACGACAAAACAATTATTGGTGGACCCCACAACAGAAGTATTGTCGTAGTAAGAAAATGACAGAATTATCTTTTTATAAAAATAACGGCGGAAGTGTTACCGTTAAAATTGTTGAACTACCCGATAGTAAAAGTACAGTAATACGCATGGTTGCATAGTAAGCACACGGTATTGGTTATTGATGCTTACGTGAGAAGTCACTCGATTATACTCAATTATTGCTACGAGAATTGATGCATCATATCTCTCATATTATTGATTCAATTATTGTCACAGTATCATCTGCATAATATGATATATTATTAAATCAATAATTGAGACGACAAAGTTATTCATATTATTAAATTGTAATATTGACAATGTCTAGAAGTTTTGTCAAGGAGATGTTTGGTCACCTAATTGCACGCCAATAAGGAGAAATCCTTATCTGAAAGACCTCTCTTTCCTGGGAACGACCTGGTTGTTAAATATTATGAGTTATAATATTAATGATGAATAAGTTCGTGTTGATTAAAGATGAAATTGATAGTTCCATTGTGTTAGAATTATTAGTGTTAGTGGAAATCGACATTTATTTCAATAATAATTGATGTCTAGAGGTTATATTGACCAATCAGGTAATTAATTAGATAAATGAGGAATTAATTGCTATTAATTCACATGATTATAACTATTTGTTCACATGTGTGTACTATTGATTCAAATTCTTGTACTATTAGGGGAGGTGGTGCAAGATTGATAATACTTGCATGACTAAGTTAAAAATGGAGGTACTATATTATAATTCATATTTTCACATGTCTAGAACTATTGATTCACATGATTTACTATTAGGGGAGGTGGTGCAAGTTTGATAATACTTGCAAGACTAAATTAAAAATAAGGGAAAAGAGGAAGGTATTATTCTGTAATATTTCAAGCCCTAAAACGTGCAATTATCGAAACTATATTTTCCTATAAATAGAAGTTCATTCTTCCTTCATTTCTTACCAATTCACTAAAGCTATAGAAGCAATTAATATAGGGAGAAATTATAGAGAGAAAGAAGAAGAAGAAAGTCGCTACCTCACTATTCCGATATCCGAGTTTTTTTCTAAGGTAAGGGTATTATTCTTTCGTATTCATAAAGAGAGTTATTTTCTTTTAATACTCGCAAGGGTTGTTATTCCATTCTTTATTATTATGTTGGAATAACACATCCATGCAAGAATACCGCATACATGGTGAAATTCTTACATTATTCCATTCTTTACTATTACATTGGAATAACTTTCATGCATGTGGTCTATCGCATGCACAGTGAATTCTGTTGTTATTCCATTCTTTATTATTACATTTGGAATATCACATCTGCATACGGACACGCATGACCTAATTCCATTCTTTATTATTACATTGGAATATCACATGCATATGTGGATTACGCATGATTGGTTCCATTCTTTATTATTCATTGGGAATAACTTGTTTTGTCTGCGGATCTATCGCATGCATGGTGAATTCTTACATTATTCCATTCTTTATTATTACATTGGAATAACTTTTGTCTATATGGATTACCGCATACATGGTGAATAATCCTTCGTATTCATTCCTTATTAAATTGTGGAAATGATCTGTCTACGTGGATTACCGCATGGCGGTCGAAAATCCATTTACAGTTTCATATATTCTATTATACTCAGTTGGTTAAAGTTTTGGCTTGTATACTCCATAAAATTAGTAGAATATCCTGGATATTTGCGCTTCATCCAGTATCTTTTCGTGAAAATATTCTTCTGAGCATTCTTGAATTTTACGACACAAAGCAATATCATGTGGACAATTTTGACGTTATTGATTTCTGGATAAATTAAATTATAAATCTTTAAAATTTATCCTTGAACTTGTTTTATTGAATTATTATGTCATTATCATCATCGTCATGCTTATATTGTGATGAAAGTCATCTTTGGCTTAGATGGACTTGGTATGATTATGACCAAGGATTATTCGGTATAATAATCATGAGTAGTAATGTGACGAATGATGTGGTGAAAGTCCTCTCGTGGCTTTGAAGTGCATTGATGGACGAGTTTTTGGTATGATTATGACGAGGATTATTATCGGTATAGTCATGACCATTGATGATTTAATGAATATCCTTGGCCCGTAGTACAGGGAAGATTCGATGATATGGTTTTTTTATTAAGCCGAGTCTCAGCAATAAAAATTGATGAAAACATTTTAAATCATAGAAGATAGTAGATATCATGCTCTATTTGACTCTTCTAATGGATTGCTTATTCCACTACAGTTAAACTTGATGTCTATTATATTTTATAAGTTTAACATTGTTAAAGGCTAATGATAATTTATTCTGCATTATCTTAGTCATAATATTTCTTACTGGGCTAGTTGAGCTCACCCTTTTCTTTCACTGTTATCTTCGGAAATGAGAATATAGCTGGGACGAGTCGGGGAATGGAGTGACGGTCCAGATGATAGCATTAGTAGTCCTCATTATTCTGTTAAATAGTGTGACAATAAATATAATGGGGACTTCTTTGAGTGTGGATATTGTCTAGATGACAATATTCTTATTAAAATTCTCAGTTTATGTTTTGTCATATTTTACATGATAGTTGTATTATTAAGTTGTATTTGAATTTTGTACCATGTATTTGGCTACTCAAAATGGGTGATGTATACCTATTTTGGGGGCGTCACAGACATGGTGCTTGGATTCGTGATGATTACAGAGTGGCTAGCCTGTGTCCGAGAGCCAACTCACTTAAGATCAGATAACAGCTTTGACTTAGCAGGTGGATCAGTTGTCCTTTTTGTACGCGCCATTTGGTCGTGGAGTCCTCATGAGGTGGTTCTTATTACCCCTCCGGTGCGGTTTCGGTCCTTCTAACGAATTGAGATCTTTGGTGGTTTTCTTTGGTGGAGATCCTTCCTTGTACTGTACTTGTGACGCCCCCAAAACAAGTATACATCACCCATCTTGAGTCGCTAAATATATGGTACATAAATTCAAATAAAACTTAATTATACAACAGTCGTGTAAAATACGACAAAACATAGCTGAGAGATTAAACAAGAATATTGTCATCTAGACAATATCCACACTTAATGGTGTCTTCATTAAAATTATTATCACATTATTCCGTAGAATAGTGAGGACTACTAAAGCCATTTATACTGGACCATCACTCCATTCCCCGACTCGTTCCATCTATATTTTTTTTTCCTGAAGAGAACAATGAAAGAAACGGTGAGCTCAACTAGCCCAGCAAGAAATATTATGACTAAGATAATGTAGAATAAATTATCCTTAGCCTTCAACAGTATAACAACTGATAGAATACAATAGACAACAAGTTTTAGATCAACAACTACAGCGGAATAAGCAATCCATTAGAAGAGTCAAGTATAGAATAAAATCTACTATCTTCTATGATTTAAAAAGTTTTTCATCACCTTTATCGCTGAGACTCAGCTTACTAAATAAAATCGAATCATCCCTACACCACGGCCAAGGATATTCATGTAATCATCAATGGTCATGATTATACCGAATAATCCCTGGTCATAATCATACCAACAACTGTCCATCAATGAACTACAGGCAAATGAGGACTTTTACCACATCATTCGTTACATTATGGTCATGATTATACCGAATAATCCTTGGTCATAATCATAGCAAGTCCATCTATGCACGTAAGCCAAAGATGACTTTCATCACAATATATACATGAGGATGATGACAATGATATAAGCAATAATCAAACGAAATCAAATCCAACAAAATCAAGGATAAATATTAAAGACTTTAAATTTATCCAGAGTTTAAAAATATCCAAATTGTAAACATGATACTGCTTTGTAGAGTAAAATTCAAGAATAATATTCATGTACCAAAAATAATTTGAACAAAAAAGAAATATATTTTTCGGGTAAATAGTACCCCGTGAATAGTACTTCGGGAATAGTAACCGGTGAATAGTACCCCGACATGAAAAGTACCCCAAATACACGAGTGAATGATACTAGAGTGAATAGTAACCCGTGAATAGTAACTCATGAATAGTACTCTGGGACGAAAAGTACCCCGAATACCCGAGTGAATAATACCAGAGTGAATAGTAATCGGGTGAATAATAATCCGTGAATAGTAACTTATAACAGAAAAATACCATAGAAAACAATATTTCATGACGAGTACAAAAGAAATGATATCCCAGATGAGTATAATAGAATATACGAAACTGCAAATGGATTTTCCCCCACCATGCGGTAATCCACGTAGACAGATCATTTCCACAATTTAATAAAGAATGAATACTGAAGGATCATTCACCATGCACATGCAGTAATCCACATAGGCGACTTATTCCAATGAATAATATATAATGGAACTGTGTCATGCGCGAATCCGCATGCATATAAGATATTCCAATAAAATAATAAAGAATGGAATCAGTCACGCGAATCAGTACATGCATGTGAGGATATTCCAATGAATAATAAAGAATGGAATAACAATGAAATTCACGTGCATGCGATAGACCGCCATGCAGAAAAGTTATTCCAATGAGAATAGTAAAGAATGGAATAATGAAGAATTTCACCATGTATGCGGTATTTCAGATGTACAAAGTTATTCAACATAATAATAAAGAATGGAATAATAGAAGAATTTCACCATGTATATGATAGTCCGTGTATACAGGTTATTCCAACAGAATAATAAGGAATGGAATAACAATAGCTCTCTTCATGAATACAAAACAAATAATACCCCTTACCTTAGAACAAAACTGCATACTGGAATAGTGAGGTAGCAGACTTCTCTTCTTCTTTCTCTCTATAATTTCTCTCTATAAAAATTGCTCTTGTGAGACTTAGTGAATTGGCAAAAAATAATGAAGGAATGAACTTATATTTATAGGAAAATATAGTTTCAATAATTGCACATTTTGGGGCTCAAAATATTATAGTATAATGCCTCCCTCTTTACCTCCATTTTTAACTTAGTCATCCAAGTATTATCAAACTTGCACCACCTCCCCTAATAGTAAATCATGTGAATCAATAGTAAATTATGTGACTCAATAGTTCTAAACATGTGAAAATACGAATTACAGTATAATACCTCCATCTATACCTCCATTTTTAACTTAGTCATGCAAGTATTATCAATCTTGCACCAACTCCCCCAATAGTAAATAACTGTGAATCAATAGTACACATATGTGAACAAATAGTTATAATCATGTGAATCAATAGCAATTAATTGCTCATTTATCCGGTTAATTACCCAATTGGTCAATATAACCTCCAGACATTAATTATTATCGAAATAAATGTTAATTTCCACTAACACTAATAATTCCCACACAATGGAACAATCAATTTCATCCTTAATCAACACGAACTTATTCATCATTAATATTACAATTCACAATATTTAACAACCAAGTCGTTCTCTCGAGAAAGAGGGGCTTTTCGATAAGGATTTCTCCTTATTGGCGCAATTAATTAGTGACCAAACCTCCTCGATGTAACTTCTAGACATTGTCAATATTACAAATAATAATATGAATAACTTTGTCATCTCAATTATTGATTTAATAATATAACATATTATACAGATGATACTGTGACAATAATTGAATCAATAATATGAGAGATATGATGTAGCAATTACTGTAGCAATAATTGAGTATAACTGAGTGACTTTTTATGTAAACATCAATAATCAATACCGTGTGCTACTATGCAACCACGCGTATTATTGTACTTTTACTACCGGGCAGTTCAACAGTTTTAACGGTAACACTTTTGCCGTTATTTTTATAAAATGATAATTCTGTCGTTTTCTAACTACGACAATACTTCCGTTATGGGGTCCACCAATGATTGTGCCATTGTACGAATATTCCCTATTAAAATGAATATTCCCCAACCAATCGAATATTATATAACAACTTGCTTACTTTGCAAAATTTATAAATATTACCCACAACTATAACATTATATCAAATCCACACCATAATATTCAAAAAAATATTTTGAGAAACTTAAATCTTTATTCATAAAATTTGGGGTCACACAGTACTGATGTTCCTCTTGGCATAGATACTGTGACTTAGAGAGAGTTGGATCGTGTCGATCAGCTTGGGGATATAGTCATCCATCATTTCTTCTGATAGGCGTTTGTTAGATATTGGGTGGCTGTGCCCCATTTCCCTGTACTTTTTATTTTTATTTATAGGACAGAGATGATGTATTTAATTTCATGATGTATTCAGTTTTATATTTAAGGGAGATGTATGTATAATTCTTTTCATTTACTACACTTATTGAATTATCATTTATCATGATGCATGCATTATATATCATGGATTTGCATTTTTATTTTTATGAGATAGAATTGACCTTTTTATGGTCGCATGATACGGTTTTACAGATGTCTTCATCTTCAGTGGTACGCATCGACCACCTTCTTCACACCCGCATCGCATCTAGTTTGAGATCCTGGTATGAAAGTCTACCAAATTCAGATCACATGTCAGTAGGTCGGATGCTGAGACATTCCATGTCTTTCTTGATGTTTCAGGTTCCCTAGGGCTTCTTAGAAGGTATATTATCTTGTTGGATCCCCGAGAGACATGTTTTCAAATTTGGATCAGATGAGCTGACTCTGACTTTAGATGAGTACCAGTGTATTACTAGTTTACTATTATTAGACGCTTACTGTCTTGGGGGGTGGTCGCTTATCAATCTTACCGATAGTTTATGATTGGTTTGAGATGGACAATTATTTTAGATGAGTTCTCTTCTGGACTTGTGGTGTCCATGGATTTTTTGATCGACCACTTTAGGGCTGCTGATAGTTTTTTACTGTATCAGGAGGATTTTATCATTTCATATAAGGTTTGGAGGGTTGCTCGAGTGGACGCTTTATTGATATGTGTCATAGCATATTTGTATATTCCTCTTTATATGGATCACCTGAACATTGGTTTAGTTACCTGTGTTATGGCTCTTAGGGAGGATCATGCCATTCTTCCCATGATTTTGGTAAAAACTTACATTTTAGCTTCTCTTGCCTTGCATCTTAGTCTTTCTTTGAGTTCTTTCGAGGCAAAGTCTTTGTATTGTTATATGTTTGGTTTATAACGCATTTGAGGATCGATATATACGCTCACGCATCATGGATATTGCTTGAACATGACATAGCGATGTCCTACTCTTTCCGCCTCTATCGATAAGTGTCCAATCATAAACCGCCGCTTCATATCGTAAATAGTTTATGATTGGTTTGAGATGGACAATTATTTTAGATGAGTTCTCTTTCGGACTTGTGGTGTCCATGGATTTTTGATCGACCACTTTAGGGTCAGCGATAGTTTTTTTTGTATCGGGAGGATTTTATCATTTCATATAAGGTTTGGAGGGTTGCTCGAGTGGACGCTTTATTGATATGTGTCATAGCATATTTGTATATTCCTCTTTATATGGATCACCTGAACATTGGTTTAGTTACCTGTGTTATGGCTCTTAGGGAGGATCATGCCATTCTTCCCATGATTTTGGTAAAAACTTACATTTTAGCTTCTCTTTGCCGTACTAGTCTTGCTGAGTTCTTTCGAGGCAGTGCTGTATTGTTATATGTTTGGTTTATGACGCATTTGAGACTGATATGTACGTTCACGCATCATGGATATTGCTTCGAACATGACATAGCGATGTCCTACTCTTTCCGCCCTACCGACAGTGTCCAATCATAAACTGTCGGTCATATGCGCCGATAGTTTATGATTGGTTTGAGATGGACAATTATTTTAGATGAGTTCTCTTCTGGACTTGTGGTGTCCATGGATTTTTTGATCGACCACTTTAGGGCTGCTGATAGTTTTTTACTGTATCAGGAGGATTTTATCATTTCATATAAGGTTTGGAGGGTTGCTCGAGTGGACGCTTTATTGATATGTGTCATAGCATATTTGTATATTCCTCTTTATATGGATCACCTGAACATTGGTTTAGTTACGTGTTATGGCTCTTAGGGAGGATCATGCCATTCTTCCCATGATTTTGGTAAAACTTACATTTTAGCTTTCTCTTTGCGTAGTATTAGTCTTCTTTGAGTTCTTTCGGCGGTCTTTGTATTGTTATATGTTTGGTTTATGACGATTTGAGATCGAGATATATGTATTCACGCATCATGGATATTGCTTCGAACATGACATAGCGATGTCCTACTCTTTCCGCCCTACCGACAGTGTCCAATCATAAACTGTCGGTCATATGCGCCGATAGTTTATGATTGGTTTGAGATGGACAATTATTTTAGATGAGTTCTCTTCTGGACTTGTGGTGTCCATGGATTTTTTGATCGACCACTTTAGGGCTGCTGATAGTTTTTTACTGTCTCAGGAGGATTTTATCATTTCATATAAGGTTTGGAGGGTTGCTCGAGTGGACGCTTTATTGATATGTGTCATAGTATATTTGTATATTCCTCTTTATATGGATCACCTGAACATTGGTTTAGTTACCTGTGTTATGGCTCTTAGGGAGGATCATGCCATTCTTCCCATGATTTTGGTAAAAACTTACATTTTAGCTTCTCTTTGCCGTACTAGTCTTGCTGAGTTCTTTCGAGGCAGTGCTGTATTGTTATATGTTTGGTTTATGACGCATTTGAGACTGATATGTACGTTCACGCATCATGGATATTGCTTCGAACATGACATAGCGATGTCCTACTCTTTCCGCCCTATCGACAGTGTAGATATGGCATCATGGTTTGTCTTCTTGACTGTGATTGAGGAGCCATTCTCTATATCGATTTATTTTGGCTAATGTTCTCCCTTTAGTTTCATCACACATTCCCCTGGTATGAACTTTCTTCCACCGGAAAGTTTGAGAGGTGTGATTATGTATCATCCCTTATCTGTTATGGGATAGTTTGATCAATTTTAGGGCTTACATTGCTTTGATGGAGCTTCAGGTCAGCGATCATTAACTTTGTCTTTATCTGGGGATGATCTGGCTAGATTATATAATTTCTGGACTCATCGGGAGAGAGCTGATTTTTCAGATAGTCACCGTGTTCGTTCCTTAGAGTACACTGCATGGTTGGAGGTAGATATAGCAGCGACTCTTGTTGCTCATTCATAACTGAGATCTGATTCTTATGATGAGGAGCCTATGGAGGCTCCACCCTCCCCTACAGAGGCTATGTTGTTTGTCGGCTTGACAACAGTTTTGATTAGCACCACTCTTAGCTCTTCAGTTGCTATTCCCCCACTTCCAAATTGGCTTCAGAGCGGAGGGTACAACTTTTGACTTTTGGGAGGGATCAGGCTCGTACATTGATGTTAACAGCTTTATCTAGCAGAGATGCTGCTTATGTGGAGAGGGATGAGGCTCGTTTTGCCAGGGATGCTGTTGTTGTTGAGAGTGCTGCTCTCAGATCTTTCAGAGATAATATCGTCGCATAGACGAATGAGCTTTTGGGTAATCAGGATAGCACCATGCATACCACGATAAAGTTTTTGACTCGTATTAAGACATTTAGGCAGGAGCTTAGTAATGCCCCTAAGTCTATAGAGAGGGATAGTCTTCTGAAGTTGTTGGCATGTCTGGTTGCTGGTATATAGATTAACTTTTATTTCATGCATAGACTAGGTTAGTCACTTTTGTCATGTACATGACACATTGTATATATCAAACAGTAACATATAAAAAGGAAATATATTTTAGTTCACTTCCCTTTTGGATATATTTTGACTTGCTTGATGGTTGCCCCTTTTCTCTGTGACTTGCTGTCTTGATGCATCGCTAACTCTTTCCCGATGGACTGACATTGAGGTGTCACAGGGTCTCTCAGAATGAGTTGTCGATATTCAGGTTTTTCTGGTGTATAGGTTTTCAAATATAATTTTGGTTTCTTGGGATTGGTATTTGATTTGATGTTTAGGTTGAGGTAAAGTGTTGGTTTTTGTTTTTCTAAAGGTTAGACCGTACCACAGATGGCTGCCTACGTACTCCCTCTGTATGGGGGAGATCAGGTCTTACGTAGTTCAAGCTTGTATGTTATGACCTGATTTGATTGATTTTTTTCCAAGTAGGATGATGGCTGCTAGGTTTCTGACGTAATATCTGTTGACAGAGTCTAAATTGATAAGGTGGGGAAATTCTTCACCATCCATTTCTTGCAATCTGAGGGCTCCTCTTAACAACACTTCCTTGACAATGAAAGGGCCTTCCCAATTTGGGGCAAATTTTCCTTTGACTGTATCTTGATTGGAGATGACCTTTTTCAGCACCAGGTCATTTTCTTTGAACTGCCAAAGATGAACCTTCGTGTTATAGGACCGAGAAATCCTTTGTTGATATAACTGACCATGGAATATGGCGGCAGCCCTTTTCTCATCTATCAAAGATAATTGGCTGTATCGGTCTTGCAACCACTGGTCTTCTTCCATCTGAGCATCTATAAACACACTTAATGATTCCATTTCTATTTCTATGGGAAGTACTGTTTCCATGCCATAGACCAATGAATAGGGGGTGGCCCAGTAGAATTGCACATTGATGTTCTGCATGGTAACAAAGTCAAATGCAATAAGTCTAGCCATACTTTGTGATTGGCAGACATCTTCTGTATGATATTTTTGATGTTTTTGTTGGTTGCTTAAATAGCTCCATTCATCTTGGGTCGATAGATGACAGAATTGAGATGTTTGATATGGAATTTGCTGCATAATTCCTTTATCATCTGATTATTTAGATTCTTGGCATTATCTGATACGATCACCTCTGGTTGTCTATATCGACAAATCACATTGTTTCTGATGAAACTGATGATTATCTCCATATGGTGAGTTTGGGAAAGGAGGCAACTTTTACCCACTTGGTGAAATAGTCGATCATGGTGAAGATGAACCTATGACCGTTGCTGGATTTGGGCTCGATTGGCCCGATCATGTCCATCCCCCACATGGAGAAAGGCCATTTGCCCGATCATACCGTGTAGTTCATTTGGAGGAGCGTGAACAACATTTCCATGAATTTGGCATTGATAACATCTCTTGACGTGATCATCACAATTAACTTTGAGAGAGATCCAGTAATGCCCTGTTCTAAATATCTTCTTGGTAATTAAGGGACCGACTCATGTGTGTGTTGGGTAAAATCTAATTACGCACAACACGTAAGTATACGTGGTCAATAAGTAATAAAGTGAAAGTAGAGTATCGTTCCCACGAGGAATTGTTTAATAAAAATCACCAAGTATTAACCCGTAACCAAGTCAATCTTATTTAAACGAATAAATTTCAAATTATATAATTAAACTACTATTAAATTCCACTATTTAAATTAACATTACGGATATTTAAGATCGCAACTTCACCTATTACTTCATTTAAGTTAACACACTTCTCATCAGTTATTCTTTATCCTGAATTGTTAATCAAGAACACTAAAGCAGATAAAACCACCTCTCGATGCATAATACCCATACTCACTTAAATCCACAAATGACAGAAATAAGCAAGACACCCTAATTAACTAATCCACTATATCTCTATGTGAATTATAATTAAAAAGGATTTAAAGCACAAGTTCTCTATAAGATTACATATGGCGTAAAGGCATATCTCTATCCTAAACACGAATCATGAATTCCATCTATGCAGAAATCACAAACACATGCTATTATGATCAGATCTAAATCTAAACTTCATCTCTCGAGTTCATATAGATTATCACGGTAATTGATGGCCAATCAATTAAACAATTAAGTCCAAATCACAATAGACAATCCTCACAATAGAACATAATAATTGATAGCGAAGAATATTAAAATAAACTACACAATAAAATCCATTTTAATCTCAAACAAAGAATTAGTTCATTGAATTAAAACTAAGAATCCACACTTGAATACACATTAAAATATAAGAATAGGATTAAGGAAAAGAAGTGAATCCGTTGTCGGCAAATTCGTCCTCCGTCTCGCTCTAATCTAATGGAATCCTCTCTCTCTCCTCTAATCTATGTATTCTCTCCTCCTTTATATGCCTTTTTATATGTCTTTAAGTCCTCTTGGAAGTCCTTGAGTCAATCGGATCGAACCAATCCTTCTTGGGCTCCAATTTGGACAAAAAACAACTTTTCTGCGCGTACCCTCGCCCCGGAGAGGGTTTATACACTAACTAGGCTGGCCCTGGCGGGCTAGGCTTCTGTTTTACAGCTTGTACCCCCACCCCGGCGGGGGTTTTTTGAAGAGAAAGCCCATCCCGGTGGGGGTCCTTTTTCTGCTCTGACGTCCTTTGGGAAAATGGTCATAACTTCTTCGTCTGAACTCCGATTTTGATGATTCAAGATGTTCCGATAAGAGGAGATGTAGATCTTCAACTTTCTTCTTTGAGTTTTCCGAAATAAGGAATAGAGGAATGTTGAAATTTGTTCTGAAGTGGCTGCTATGTAAATGGTCACCCAAAACAGTGAAGTTCAACGTCCGTTGGTACAAAGGTCATAACTCATGCATCCGAACTCCAATTGGAATGATTCAAGATGTTACGGAAAGCTAAGAAGAAGCTCTACATTATAATCTAAGTTCTAAGCCATGAACATAAAATAAACATGAAAGCCCAAACGATGTCTGGATTGCTTTTCTTTTCGATTTCATACCAATTCTTTGCAATCACAGCTCCCAAGCATATAATCTACAAAACGAACACAAAATAAATGAAAAGTAACTAAGAAACATGAGATTAAGCAACTAATTCAAGTAACAGATATCGGATAAGTAGGTATAAAATCTACTTATCAAATACCCCAAAACTTAAACCTTTTTTATCCTCAAGTGAAAACACAAAACAACAATGCTATGCAATGCAACTAATCTACATGCTTATGAATCCAACAGTAATGACAGAAACAAGTCTAATCAACCGGTCTTGTAGAAATCAAGTAAACATGATAATACAACATATCAAAACAAATCAATAATTTCCCAATCAATCATCAAATCTTAGACTGTTATCACTAATATAATGCGTGTGTGCTCTACAACAATGTTAACTGATATAAAATCAAATTTAACACATAACAAGTCTCTTCGAAGGCATCATACAGTGTAAACTCAAGAAATCTAAAAACAAGCTAGATTCAGCTAAAATCAAACAATTACCAATATCGAGGGTTAACATGGGATACTTATGCTTTATTTTTCATCTACGGGGGCTTTTTGCTCTTATTTCCCATTTTATTCATTTTTTTGATTATATACACATAGTTATGCAATGTCTTATTCCCTTAGGCTTTTCAATGCTACCTTAACGAGCTTTCGACCAACGACTCCTAGACCATTAAGACCTTAGGGCGCTAGGTGTAAAGACAATCCCTAAGCTTACTTACTCAAGTAACAAAGGCCACAAAACTAGACAAGCACGCCAAGGTGTTTATTCATACTTTTTTTTTCTTTTTTTTTTCTTTATAGCTTATATACCCCAAATATTTCCCTAAACTTAGGTTCTTTTCTAACTTTAGCCATCACTACTTATTCTTGTCATTCTATCATTTAAACTAGCATTATCCTTTAGAGTCCCATTATGTATCAATTTAAACTCAATCAATCAACAAGTTGTTTTTACTGTGCTATCCTTATTATACCAGTTTCAAACAGAAAAAGATTCAATTCATAAAAAGAAATCACGTCAAAGTTCTAATAATCAGTACTATACTTGTCTACTCAATTCTAGTCTCATCATTGGCCAAAACAAACTGTAACTATCTTAATAGCTGGAAACATGAAGATGAACATAATAACTAACTTCTATATATATTTTTGATTTTTTTTAAGACATAAATAAAAACTATTTACAACTACTCTACTATGCAAACTATTATGCATTTACACTACATGAATGCAAGCATATAATAAACCTAAACAAAACAAACATGACAACTTATAAAAAACTAAAGCAACTACATTAAACATGAAAAACTAAACTAATTAACTCCCCCAAACTTAACAATTACAATGTCCTCATTGTAAAATAAAGCATTAAGTGGACGAGGACTTCCCTGTAATCATTTAAGCTTGTGGTAATGGTGGTGATGATGGTGATGGTGGTCGTGGCATAAACACTCAACACTCCTCTACATGTTTTGCAAATTTTTCCACGATTTATGTGCAATTACTTTCTATTCCATAATCTTTTGCCTATGCATAGAACCTCCAATACCTGCAATGAGAGAGATAACATGGATTAGAATAGCACTTGGATTGGTAAGAGAAATTAATAAGCAAATTAATTCCTATCTACTAAATAAACTAGTAAAACATATAAATAAAATAATTACTGGGTTGCCTCCCAGTTAGCGCTTGAATTACAGTCTTTCAGCCTGACTTTGTCTAGTCAACACTGTGACGACCCTAAAATAGGTCCATTCCATCCAACCCATTCTGAGTCGCCAAAAACATGGTACAGAAACAACTACAACTTTATTAATACATTTGTCGTGCAAAATACGACAACACATAAACTGTGAGTTTAAATACAAATATTGTCTTCTAGACAATATCCACACTCAAATAAATCCTCATTATTGATACAAGATATTTTACGTAATAGTGAGGACTACTAAAACAATGACTATCTAGAACCATCACTCCACACCCCGACTAGTTCTCGCTATAATCTCGCTTCACGAGAAGAAAAATGGAACAAAAGGAAAGGGTGAGCTCAACTAGCCCATAAAGAATGTTATGACTAAGATAATGTACAACAAATTATCGTTAGTCTTCAACAGGAAAAATCGATAGAATACAATAGACAACAAGTTTCGGATCAATATTCATAATGAAATAATAATTCATAGAAGAGTTACGTAGAGAATGAAATCTACTATAATCTATGAATTTAACGATCATCATCAATATTTTATCCTGTAACATCAATCAATATTCATCTCAAATCAAATATTCATCTTTTGCACTACAGCCAAAGATCTTCATCATCGGTTATGTTCATCTCAACACTGTTCATCTTTGCACTCATGGCCAAAGATATTCATCGATTGGTCATGTTCATTTAAACACTGCTCATCTTTGCACTACAGCCAAAGATATTCTTCAGAAATCATTCATATTTGCACTACTGAGCCAAAGATATTCAATAATATCATCATTTAAGACTGAGGATGATGAAAAATATTTTTAAAGAAACGAATCCAGTGAAACAAAATGACAAGGATTAAGGATTCGTACTTGGTTTTATCCACGTCCAAAAATACCTCAAAAATAATCACAGTGGTGTAAAATTCAAGAATGATCAAAACATGGATACAATCAAAGCTAGTATCCAGAATAGATATTTTAGACGAAAAGAAAAATTTTCATTTTTCGGTGAATAGTGCCGTATTCGTGAATAGTGCCGTATACGTGAATAGTGCCGTATACGTGAATAGTAACTCCGACACCAAAAGATAGAAATTCCACAAAAAAACATCTTCACGCTTCATGAATAGTACTCGTGAATAGTAACTCGTGAATAGTAACTCATGAATAGTAACTCATGAATAGTAACTCGTGAATAGTAACTCATGAATAGTAACTCTTGAGCATGAAAAAGTTCCAAATTTGATAAAAAGTTCCAACCAATATTTCAAAGATAATGATATTGAAGAAATAATATCATCCGAGAAGAAAATAACATCCCTTACCTCGAAAGACAAAGACTTTAGTTGAAAACACCAGGATATAGTCTTTGAAGGAACTTGCAACCGTCTAACAATACTCAAAGTATACTCAAAATACTCACAAGAATATTTCGATAATATAGAGAGAAAGAGAGAAAACTTGTTTCGTGTGATTTTCAATTCTAACTTTACCCTCTATTTATAGAAAATGTTAGCACGTCAAGGCACTTAACCCGCAAGAACCCGATGGCTTTACTCGCTACTATTCCCACCCACCACATTTGAAATAAAATTCAGCACATTTCTTCACCAACCACAAGTGGGGCCCACTCAATTCTAGAATTTTCCACCAAAATCAATTATAAACCTAATTTCCGAATCGGTCACCTCTTAAAATTCATAACAAATCATTCGCTCATTTTTAACGGTTCAAAATTTGTGGACATATACTCAACTTATGTATGTATAACATATTCAAAAATTACAACAATCCAACTGGCAGTCGGATTAAAAATTATAACTCACATAATATATCGTAAAAATCTTGATTTGATTTTTAATACCTCCATCCGATAAAATCTTGATAAAACACCTCAACATTAATTTCTTCATTTATAACCACATAAATAAATCCATCATTTATATCCACATAAAATAAATATTTCTTTATCATATGAATCAATAATTAATTATTCACAAATAATATTACGTAATTATAATTATGACAACCAGTAGCCGCTCGAGTGAAAGAGGGGCTTTCCGATAAGGATTTCTCTCTTCTTTGGTAGCGCAATTAGATGACCAAACCTCTCCTCGATGTAACTTTCTAGACATTGCCAATAATGCTATCTAATAATATTATTCAAATAATATGAATTATTGATCCGATAATGGAGATAATGTGCGTTGACAATTATTGAACAACAATAATATAAAATATCAACGCGAAGAATTATTGAATCAATAAAATAAAATATTGAATAAAGAATTCATCGTGAAAATTATTGAGTAAGTGCTTTCTTACATAAGGATCAATAATTCAACAATATCGTGTAATACACGTCTATCTGCAACTAACGCAGCGACATCGTATTTTAACCACCGGGTATTCCAACGGTCTTACTTCAGTAACAACTACGCCAAGTTATTTTTAACCAACTTATATTTGTCGTTTTCTTCATCCAATCGCTCACGTTATGGGGCCCACATACATGGTCGTTGGCATTGCATCGAATATTCCCGACGATGCATTTAATATTCCACGACCAAACGAATATTCCCTAACAACAATGAATATTTTATAACCACTTGCTTATTTGAAATATTTGCGTATTTTACCCATAACTATCCACATTAATCAAATCCACCCTTACTATTTCAAAATAATAAATAAAGGAAATTCCTTTTATTTAAAAAATTTGCTGGTCTTACAACCTCCCTCCTTATGAAATTTCGTCCTCGAAATTGGACGACGATACTGGTGTTTGAAAAGATGAGGATACCTCGCTTTCATTTTCGTTTCCAATTCCCAAGTCATTTCCTCTATAGCATGATTCCTCCACAAAACTTTAACTTGTGGTATGACCTTTTTTGCGTGTAGGACATTCTCCTTCCTATCCAAAATCTTGACAGTGCCTCCTCCTCATCGTTAGGTCTTGGCTATCTCGTGGGTTCTAACTCAATGACATGGTTCGGATCGTCCACATATTTACGTAACATCGACACGTGAAAAGCGTTATGAACACGCGTCATACTTGGCAAGTGAAACGAGTCTATAGGCCACGATTCCTATTCGATCGAGAATTTCAATTGGATTAATAAATCGAAGGTTTGAGCTTTCCTCACCTCACCGATTCTCTCGCTTTTGAAATAACAACTTCTTGCACCTCCTTCTTCAAATTCATTGCTCGGTGTGTAGCTTGAAGCGACTTTAACTTTATCGATTAAAGTCGATTATACTCAGTATATCATCACGTATCAGTATATCACCACGTGGGTACCTAGAGTTTTCATCTCCATCTCTATTATTTGTATATTATACTGAAATGAGTCTTTGACAATATCGTATCTCGTGCTTGTATACGATCTTCTACTCAACACGTCGCCTACCACGTTCGCTTTTCCGGGATGGCATGGTCGTAACACGTGTCTTTGAAATGAGTCTCCTCTTGAGTTCTTCAAGCTCTTCCCACATTCCTTGCTCCATTCAAATTTTGTATCTCTACGAGTCATTTGCGATAATGGAATAGCGATTCGAGAATATCCTCCGATAATAACCAACTAAGCTTCAGAAAGCTACGTATTGATTCATCGACTTAGGTTGTTCTCAATCGTGACTCATATCCCAACCTTGGATAAGACGTCACAATGACACCTATCGATTTACTATCGCATTTAATATGGCGCCCCTACAGAGAGTCGGCTTAGGTGAATTCCACAAAGGAAGTCACAAGATAAAGGCTCATGTACCAAATTCTATAGTTGAATTTTTAACTCACAAGTTCAATAGAGCCATTCGATATGAGATTTTAGAAATGAGTTTTTTGTCTGGGTTCAAAGTCGATACAAAATTTAATATCGATCATTGGGAGTAAGCAAGAAATTCTTCAGAAATACGTCGGGAAACATCAATAACAACAGAATATTATTTAAATCTGACGTGTCTTTATTCAAATCCATAACATGGACTGAGAAAACTTGACATCCATAATAAACGAATGACTTCATGGCTTGATATGAAAATGTTTGACTACAATAGTTTGATTGTTTGAATTCGAATAACAGGTTGCTTAGGAATATGAAAACTAACAACCTTACGAAAGTAATCAATTTTGGCATGATGAGTAGTTAACCTTGAAATCACATCAAAAGCAAATATCTCTATAGAAATAAGGTTAACGAGGTAATGTGATAGTGCCAACTGAATCAAGCAAGATTTTTAAACAACGGATGTAATGAAAGTTTCTCCTAACTGAGTCTCCATAAATAGGTCAAAGTCTAATTTTCTCCGTAGTCAAGTTCAAACGTTGAGCGTAAAGCAAGAGAGATAAAAGAATGGGTAGAACCGGTATCTAGTAAGGTATAAACTTCGCAAGAATTTATAATTAACTAACCCATGCTAACTTCGTTCGGGTTCCTCGCATTTTGACCGGTCACGACAAACGCTCTTCCAGGAATCGTTGACTTTGACTTTTCTGTATCCGCCTCTGGTGCCAACGTCCCAACTGGACTTGATTTCGCTATAGGACAAAATCGAGCTATGTGACCATCTTTTCCACAACTAAAACATACCTTGGAAGGCTTTGAACAGTTTGACCTTATATGTCCCTCCTCTCCACATTTTTAGCATCTAAGCGGGCGATCGTTCTCTTCCCTAGAATTTGTTGATGGTGTTGATGTCTTGTCGCCGACGCGTCTTCCGTCATCGTTAAATCTTCTCTTTTAGATTGGACATCTCTTTCCATAATATCAACGCGTCATGCGGCTTTTTACCCATGCATCACTCATTCTCACTCGTTCGATTATTTCTTCTTTCAAATTTCGATTCGACTTTATCATCTTATACTCGCCAAAGAGTGCTTCATTCAAGCATCACGATCGGGTAACACAAGCTTGAATCGTTGCATCCTTTTGCTCCACAACCGCTCGCAATTCTTCATTTTGCTTTCTAACTCATGAATACGATTTTGCAATTCTACATTTTGATCATAAAATACCTCTAATAAACTCTCTTGTGTACCTCTTCTTCCTCTTCTTCCTCACTCTCAATTTGTTACCTCGGCGACTATCTCGGGTGCAACTATCAATTCTTCACTCACCACATGGATATCTCTAATTCCTTCTTCTTCACCGACATCACATTATCCTGTTTGGCGATTAGAGGTGTCTCCACGATCTCATTCACTCCATTGTTAACGTTCAAAGTGACCATTCTAAAAACTATCATAAAACAAGGGTTAATTAAATAAATTAACAAATCACATAATAACCCTATATTATGACCAACCAACAAATAAGCTTAGGTAGGACACACTAGCGAAGGATTTACTCGCCTCCCTCCTAGTTTCTATTCCCCGATCTCATGGAGATCATATCCCTAAGCTCGATACCAACCGTGACGACCCCAAAATAGGCCCATTCCATCCAACCCATTCGAGTCGCCAAAAACATAGTACGTAAACAACTACAACTTTATTAATACATTTGTCGCAAGTACAAAATACGACAACACATAAACCGTGAGTTTAAATACAAATATTTTCTTGCATAATATCCACACTCAAATAAATCCTCATTATTGATACGGTATTTTTCTGAGAATAGTGAGGACTACTAAAACGACTATCTAGAACCATCACTCCACACCCCGACTAGTTCTCGCTATAATCTCGCTACGAGAAGAAAAATGGAACAAAAGGAAAGGGTGAGCTCAACTAGCCCAGTAAAGAATGTTATGACTAAGATAATGTACAACAAATTATCGTTAGTCTTCAACAGGGAAAAATCTGATAGAATACAATAGACAACAAGTTTGAGATCAATATTCGCAATGAAATAATAATTCATAGAAGAGTTACGTAGAGAATGAAATCTACTATAATCTATAAATTTAATAAATCAATCATCAATATTTTATCCCTGTAACATCAATCAATATTCATCTCAAATCAAATATTCATCTTTGCACTATGTGCCAAAGATCTTCATCGATCGGTCATGTTCATCTCAACACTGCTCATCTTTGCACTACAGGCCAAAGATATTCATCGATTAGTCATGTTCATTTAAACACTGCTCATCTTTGCACTACAAAAGCCAATGATATTCTTCAGAAATCATTCATCTTTGCACTTTCTGCCAAAGATATTCAATAATATCATCATTTAAGACCGAGGATGATGAAAAATATTTTAAAAAAAAAATCCAAATCGGTGAAACAAAATGACAAGGATTAAGGATTCGTACTTGGTTTTATCCACGTCAAAAATACCTCAAAAATAATCACAGTGGTGTAAAATTCAAGAATGATCAAAACATGGATACAATCAAAGCTAGTATCCGAATAGATATTTTAGGCGAAAAGAAAAATTTTCATTTTTTATTGAATAGTGCCGATTCGTGAATAGTGCCAGTATACATGAATAGTCTTGCAGTACACGTGAATAGTAACTCAACACCAAAAGATAGAAATTCCACAAAAAAACATCTTCACGCTTCATGAATAGTACTCGTGAATAGTAACTCGTGAATAAGTAACTCATGAATAGTAACTCATGAATAGTAACTTGTGAATAGTAACTCATGAATAGTAACCCAGAGCATGAAAAAGTTTCAAATTTGATAAAAGTTCAACTAATATTTCAAAGATAATGATATTGAAGAAATAATATCATCCGAGAAGAAAATAACATCCCTTACCTCGAAAAGACAAAGACTTCTAGTTGAAAACAGGATATGGTGTTTGAAGGAACTTACACCGAATCTAACAATACTCAAAGTATACTCAAAATACTCACAAGAATACGCTCGATAATATAGAGAGAGAAAGAGAAAACTTGTTTACGGTGTGTGATTTTCAATTCTAACTTAGCCCTCTATTTATAGGAAAATGTTAGCACGCCAAGCGCACTTAAACTCGCAACCCGATGGCTTTTACTCGCTACTATTCCCACCCACCACATTTGAAATAAAATTCAGCACATTTCTTCACCAACCACAAGTGGGGCCCACTCAATTCTAGAATTTTCCACCAAAATCAATTATAAACCTAATTTCCGAATCGGTCACCTCTTAAAATTCATAACAAATCATTCGTTCATTTTTAACGGTTCAAAATTTGTGGACATATACTCAACTTATGTATGTATAACATATTCAAAATTACAACAATCCATCAACGGTCGGATTAAAATTATAACTCACATTAATATATCGTAAAAATAATCGATTTGATTTTTAATACCTCCATCAGATAAAATACCGATAAAACACCTCAACATTAATTTCTTCATTTATAACCACATAAATAAATCCATCATTTATATCCACATAAAATAAATATTTCTTTATCATATGAATCAATAATTAATTATTCACAAATAATATTTGTAATTATAATTATGACAACCGGTAGTTCCCAGGAAAGAGGGGCTTTCGATAAGGATTTCTCCTTCTTGTGCGCGCAATTAGATGACCAAACCTCTCCTTGACAGTAACTTTCTAGACATTGCCAATAATGCTATCTAATAATAATATTCAAATAATATGAATTATTGATCCGATAATGGAGATAATGTGCGGTGACAATTATTGAACAACAATAATATAAAATATCAACGCAAAGACAATTATTGAATCAATAAAATAAAATATTGAGCAAGAATCACTATGTGAAAATTATTGAGTAGTGCCTTCTTACGTAAGGATCAATAATTCAACAAATTGCGCAATACCGCTAAGTATCTTTAACCACGCCAGACATCAGTATTTTAACCACCGGGTATTCCAACGATCTTACTTGGTAACAACTACGCCGTTATTTTTAACCAACTTATATTTGTGCGTTTTCTTCATCCAATCGCTTTCAGTTATGGGGCCCACACATGGGTTGCTACTGGTCGCATGCGAATATTCCCCGACAGTACGAATATTCCACGACCAAACGAATATTCCCCGACAACAATGAATATTTTATAACCACTTGCTTATTCGAAATATTTGCGTATTTTACCCATAACTATCCACATTAATCAAATCCACCCTTACTATTTCAAAATAATAAATAAAGGAAATTCCTTTTTATTTAAAAAAATTTCGGGGTCTTACAAACACTATCCAATTCCTCTTCGATAATTAAGGAACCCTCCATCCATCGGAAATAACATAGCTTTTGGTAGGTTCCCATTTGTGATGGCTAATGCATCAAAGTCACCTAGCATGCTCTGATTTGGTATAATCTCAATCAAGAACGTCCCACGGCTAGGTGTTTTCTCCATTGTGTATGTGATCACTTAGGGACATGGAAGCTTGTCACACACAATGGGCTCTTCGTCTATCTTCTCTTTCTCGTCCCACCATGGATTCAAAATTGTACTCGCTCTTATGTCATCAAGAGCTTCGCCGATGACATGACTACCAAGTGGGCATGATTTTGCAAATCTGACTGACTCTTTCATCTCTGGTGGATACCCATTTAGATCTTCTTCGATCTCAATTTTATTATCCCCAATTGTCTCAACACTTTCGATATCTTGTGGCTCATCCAGTCACAGATTTGGTTCGGGTTCTCCGTCAATTTAGTCATCCACATAAAGCCAAGTGTTTGGAGGAAGGTTGCTTATGGCTTTGGTCATTTGCTCTATCTGATTCACAGGATTTTGAATTGACCTCGCTTGATTACTCATCTTCTTCTCATCTGCTATGAACTTGGAAAATAATTCCCCCAGCCTTGAATTTTCTGTTTCAGTTTCGGAAGCTATGTATTGAGGACCATTAGTTGAGGTAGTGACGAGTTATTCCATTTAATTATTAAAAATTTGGGTTGACAGCTCTTGGCTAATCCTCATCTCCTCTAGGTCTGCTATGCCCTTCAATATTACATCGATCAGATTTGGCTTTTCTTCTTGTGGCAATGGAGGTTGAAATGAAAATTCCAGTGTGTATGATGAATTTAGAGCGTAATTTTGGTCATCATAATTGTAGCTCCATGAAAAATTTGGGTGATACCCCTAATCTTAGTGATAGTTAGGATCAACATAGTTGTTGAGGTAATCACCACTATATTGTACCGGTTCAAAACTGACGGTGCATTGATGACTTTGGGGGTTGCCAGCACAATAGTCACACGTAACTACCATCCTTCGACTCCTTTAGGCTACAATAACGTCCTCGAAAGTTCTTCAATCTATGCTGATATTGCAGAAAATGCATTAAGTCCATCAATCCTTGTTTCCCTTGGTTGAGTCATTTTTGCCATCCTTCGACTCCGTTGGGCTGCGATAACCTCCAACATCTTTAAATTTGCCTCAATTTGTACTGACTCTACAAAAAATGTATTAAGTCCGTCAATCCCTGTTTCCCTTGGTTGAGTCATGTTCGTGTATGGCCATTGATACGCAAAGTCATCCATGGTACCTGAAAAGAGAGAAATATAGGAAGAGAATTAAAAATAAAAATAAAAATGTTTAAATTAAGACTAATTTGATTGAAATTAATATTAGTAAAAAATATTAAACTAATTCCCCAGCAATGGCACCAAAAACTTGTTGGGTAAAATCTAATTATACACAACACGCAAGTATACGTGGTTAACAAGTAATAAAGTGAAAGTAGAGTATCAGTCCCACGAGAAATTGTTTAATAAAAATCACCAAGTACTAACCCGTAACCAACTCAATCTTATTTAAACGAATGAATTTAAAATTATATAATTAAACTACTATTAAATTCCACTAGTTAAATTAAGATTACAGAGATTTAAGATCACAACTTCACTTATTGCTTCATTTAAGTTAACACACTTCTCATCAATTATTCTCTATCCTAAATTATTAATCAAGAACAATAAAGCAGATAAAACCACCTCTCGATGCATAATACCCATACTCACTTAAATCCACAGATGGCAGAATTATGCAATACACCCTATATAACTAATCAACTATATCTCTATGTGAATTACAATTAAAAATGATTTAAAGCACAAGTTCTCTATAAGATTACATATGGCGTAAAGGCATATCTCTATCCTACACACGAATCATGAATTCCATCTATGAAAGTAAGCCCCGGCGGGGGTTTATACACTAACTAGGGCCATACCGGTGGGCAAGGCTTCTTTTACTGACTTGTATCCCACTTCCAATGGGTTTTATGAAGAGAAAGCCCGCCCCGGAGGGGGTCCTTTTTCTACTTTGACGTCCTTTGGGAAAATGGCCATAGCTTCTTTGTATGAACTCCGATTTTGATGATTCAAGATATTCCAAAAAGAGGAGATGTAGATCTACAACTTTCATTTTATGAGTTTTCCGGAATAAGGAATAGAGGAATACTGAAATTGGCTCTGAAGTGGCTGTTATGTAAATGGTCACCTAAAACAGTGAAGTTCAACGTCCGTTGGTACAAAGGTCATAACTAATGCATCTGAACTCCGATTGGAATGATTCAAGATGTTCCGGAAAGCTAGGAAGAAGCTCTACAATATAATCTAAGTTCCAAGCCAAGAACATGAAATAAATATAAAATCCCAAACGATGTCCGGATTGCTTTTCTTTGCGATTTCATACCAATTCTTTGCAATCACAGCTCCCAAGCATATAATCTACAAAATGAACACAAAATGCATGAAAAGTAACTAAGAAACATGAGATTAAGCAACTAATTCAAGTAACAGATACCAGATAAGTAGGTATAAAATCTACTTATCAATGTAGCCCACATACTCCACCGTGTACTTTATTTATAAGTCTCTGAGCTTGGTCTCCATCCAGAAACCTTAAGAGTCCCATTCCTATATCTCTTTTATAGAGAACATCTCCACTTAAGTAGAATTTTATGGATCTGCTTTCTGCTAGCTTGACTGGTCCCAGCGGGTGTAGATCTATCCCATAGATATTCTTTGATATCCTGGTACCAGGACTGTTTGATGGGAGGTATTTCATTAGATACTTCTCCAATGTAATATCCATAGGCTGGTGTCATCTAGCTTGTGAATCTGATGTCTGGGATTCCTCTTTTTGCAGAAATACAGACTAAGGAAGCCAGGGTTGCTAGTGCATCTGCCAAATTATTTCGATTTTGAGGAATATGGATGAAGGCTATATCTATAAATTCTACAACCATCTTGATAACCTGCCGATGATAGGGCAACAAATCTAATTCTTTGGTGTGATATGCCCCAGTGGTTTGTCTGATGACCAACTTAGAATCTCCAAAGACAGTTAAATGTTTGATATCCATTGAGATAACCAATTTCAATCCCATTATACAATCCTCATACTCGACTATGTTGTTGGTGTTGAAAAACTGTAGCTTGGTGGCTATGGGATACTGTTCCCCAGTAATGGATATAAGAACTACCCTTCCTCTTGCACCTTCCATGTTACAGCCCTATCGAAGTATAGTTTCCAAAATTGGCTTGTATCTTCTTGATGGCCTTGTTGAACTATCATTACCCCATTATCTGAGAAATAAGTTTCCAATGGTTCGAAGTCCCCTGTTGGTGCTTCGGTCAACTGATCTGCAATTCCTTGACCTTTAATGACTTTTATGTTATGTAGATGATGTCAAATTATTGGAGGATTACCTGCCACCCAAAAAATCAAAAATTTAACATGGGCTTGCTGAAAATGTATTTCAGAGGATCCATGCGGGATATGAGATAGGTTATATCACCGTGGAGGTAATGTTGTAACCTCATGGCAGCCCATGCTAAAGGCATAGTTGCTGAACATAGTTGGGTAAAAGTGTACCTCTATTCATAGTTGCTGAACATTTTACTGAGGTAATAGATGGCTCTTTCCTTGCCTCTATCATCTTTCTGCCCCAGTATACAGCCCATGGCGCTGGCATTGACTGATATGTATATGAAAAGTGGAACTTTGTCCCTTGGAGGCACCAAAACAGGAGCTTTAATCAACTATTTCTTGATGGCGAAGAAGGCTTTTTGATAGTCTTCATTCCACTTGCCAAAGGAATTTTTCCTTAATAATTTGAAGATGAGCTCACAAGTTGTTGTGAACTGGGAGATGAATCTGCTTATGAAATTATTTCTCCCAAAAAATCCCCGTATCTTCTTCTCTGTCTGAGGTACATGCATCTCTGTGATGGCTTTAATCTTTGTTGGATAATTTTCTGGATTTAACACCAAAAACACACTCGGTTAGGTTCAACTTCAAGTTGTATTTGTGTAGCCGATTGGATAGCTTTTCAAGATGGTTGGTGTGGTCATTTTCCCTTCTAGATTTGATGATGATATCATCCACATAAACCTCTATTTTTTTGTGCATCATGTCATGGAATAAAGACATCATGGCTCTTTAATATGTAGCACCAACATTGGTAAGGCCGAAAGCTAGCAGTCGATAGCAGAAGATTCCCCAGGGAGTGATAAAGGCAGTTTTCTCCCTATCTTTTTCAGCAACCATTATTTGATGGTATCCAACAAAATAATCTGTGAAGGAATACATGGAAAATTATGTCGTGTTGTCTATCAAGATGTGGATGAAATGTACTGGGAAGTCATCTTTGAGACTAGCCTTGTTTAGGACCTTGTAATCAATATATACTCGTACCTTCCCTCCAGGCTTAGGTATGGGAACCACATTGGACAACCATTTAGGGTAAGTTGATACCATGATAATGCCTGCATTGAATTACTTGATAATTTCTTTTTTAACTTTCAGGCTCTATTCAAGCTTCAGTCTCTTGAGTTTCTGTTTGACTTGTTTGAACCCTTCTTTGATGGGCAGTCGGTGAATGAAAATATCAGTGGATAATCTGATCATGTCTTCATGCGACCATGCAAACACATCTTGGAATTGGGTCAAGAGTTTAATGAGGTCTTTCTTTTTGCTTGGGGTAAGGTCATTCCCAATTTGCAGATCTTTTGGATTTTCTTAGGTTCTGATAATTACATGGGTGGTTTGTTCAAGGTTTGGTTTTGATTTGTCTTCGACCCATCTTTTGATCTCCTCAGGCACCTCATTGTCATCTATCTCCTCTTGAACTATTTCCATCAGGTCAGAGTCCAGTTCTATATCAAAGTTGTAGTCATTGCTTTGATTTGGTAATTCATCAGCAAAGCTAAACAAGTTCAACTTTGGAGGCCTGAAAATAAAATGCTTTTACTTAATATATGCAACTGTTTGATAATACAAAGTATCAGTAAAAAGCATAACAAAAGTAAACTGCTAGCACTAAGAAACAAAAGTAAGGAGTTTAACAATATCTATACTTTAGGGTAGATGGACTCTCTGCCCTTTTTACCCTTTATGAGTGATGAAAGGAGTGCTGCTTCAATTATCCAGAGTTCGGTCATGGTTGACCGCTATGATGAAGGGGTTATAGTTGTCCTCCTCCTTAATGATGACCATAACTGCATCCATATTAGGGTCATTATCATTCCCTGAGACATTAGTATGTGCCAAGTAGAACATCTTTGCAAATTATCTTTAATTTCCTATAGAAACCGTTCATTCTGCATCTTTTCTTCCTTAGTGGGAAGGGGTGCTTCATTTTTATCCTCAACTGCATTGACCTTTTGCATTAACAGATTGGACACAGTGGCAGGAATCTTTCTCCCCTATTTCCTGAATCCTGCATTAGTAAGATCCAGTAATAAGATGGTTGAAAGATGATTTGGTATATGTTTATGCTAGTTTCCGTGTTTGAATCCAGAGTAGTAGCCCAATCTAGCTTTCCCTACTTCGCTCGGTATCTAAATTGGATTCTCCTTGTTGATTCTTTCCCAACCCTTTTCCTGGCCAAAAACCTAAGGATATTATCTTTTGACCGACATTCATTACTTCGGGAAAGATTTTTGGTTTCAAGGCTAGTGCCTCGATAGGTTGATATTGAGTGTTGCTCACTTTGAAAGCCAGCAGGCTCAACTTCTTCATTGAGACTGATCAGAGGCATATCACTTTGCATAGAGATCCGGTACTCTGGTTTTGTATTAACAATCACCACATTGCCATTGATGATGTATTTCAACTGCAGATGGAGTGTGGATGGGATGGCTCCTACCATATGAATCCACAGTCCTCCCAATAATAAATTATATCCCATGGCGATGTTTAACACTTGGAAGGATATGTGGAATTTATGTGGGCCAATTTCCACCAGAAGCTCTATTTCTCCCATAGTATCCCGTCGAGATCCATCAAAGGCTCTTATGATGACATGACTACTCTAAATTTTATTTGGGTTAATCTTCATCTTTCTAAGGTATTATAAGGAAAGATGTTTAAAGATGATCCTCCATCTATCAATACCCCCCAATCACATATCCTGATGATATCACTGCTATATTTAGTGACTTACAATGGCCTGTTCCTTCTGCTAGTATGTCATCATCAGTGAAAGATATCACATTACTGTTAAGAATGTGATCTATCAGGTGTTGAAAGTTTTCAATGACCACCGTTCTTGGCAGATGAGCTTCTTCCAGTACTTGTAGCAGAATTTTAAGATGATCCTCTGAGGATAACATAAAATCCATGATGGAGATTTGATGAGCTCTTCTTTTAACCGTTGCACCACTCCGACTTCATTATGCCCCATTTTGTTGAAGAATTCTGCACCCTTCTTCTTGGGTACTTTACCCGGGGTTTTGATAATTGGCTTTATCACGCGATGTGGTAAGTACATCGGATTATCCTTTGATAGGACAGCGGTATAATCTGATGCTGATCCTGCACTTTCCCCATAGCTCCATGGGACTCTTTTTAAACTGATAATGGAATATTGGGGTAGATATGGAAACATCAGTGGTTCTGGTGTAACTATCTTCATATGATTCTTTCCTCTTTTATCCATATTCCTTGAAGTACTAATGGTGTTGCAAGGATGTCTTCTTCAGAGGAAATGACTGCTACAACTTCCCTCAATTTCTGTGTTTCAGGAGGAAATATCTCCCCTACTTTATACTCGGTATTATCATTGTTCATCATTTGCAAATCACCACCATCAATTAGATTCTGGATTAGGTGACAAAGTGCCCAACAACCTTCTGTGTCATGACCAAGAGTGTTGGAATGATATTGACATATCTTAGTGGCATCAAACCTACTTGATCGAGGGTCTGTTGGGTAAAACCTAATTACGCACAACACGCAAGTATACGTGGTCAACAAGTAATAAAGTGATAAGTCAAGTATCGTTCCCACAGAGATAAATTAGCAAATACCTTAACTTACAATTACCAATCTTCTATTAACCCTAATTTTATTAAACAAACCAAATCAATAATTTAAATTAACAAAACTAAAATTAAAAATAATTAAATTAACATAAAACAATCATGAATATCGAAATCTGAATTTTCAAACAATTAATGGAGAATTAGACTTATGATTTCACGCTAAGCTTCACTTTGATTTCAACACCTTTATCCCAATTTAACGCACTATCCCAGTTTATTAATCAAGAACACGAACGCAATATTAACCACCTCTCGATGCACTAATACCATATTAACTTCAATCCACAATTAAGATAGAAATCAGTTAAACACCTTAATCAACTAACCCACTATATCTCTATGTGAATTATAATTGAAGAAGGTTGAAGAATAAGTTTTCTATCCGATTACATGCGGTGTCAAGCATATCTCTACCTTAACAAACATCAAGTTTAAGCTAATAACAAAATCTTGAACACATGCTATATTAACTAGGTCTAGATTTGAATATCCTCTCTCGATTCCATCCAACTCCACCAAGAATTGTTGATCAGGCAATTCATAGATTCAAGCACAAATTAGTATAGATAAACTGGAGATAGCTTATTAAATTGGGAATCAAAGCTTACAAAATCATCGATTCACTTAAGGATCCATCACAAGCCTAAAAACTGAATTAGTTCATAATAAATGAAATAAACGCTGAATAAATCATAGAAATCATTCTTCCAATTACAAATAATAATCTAACACAAAGAATATTAGAAAAGACCCTTCACGTAGACTAAAGTTGCAATCGTCTTGAAAAACTCCTCGAAGTACTCCTCCATAATTGCTAGCAAAAACTGAACTTTGATCTTCGTAATCTCTTTCACTCATCCCCCAAATTGTGTTTGATAGAGTAATATATATCTAGCATAACCCTTTAACCGCATTCTCTATCCAATAGAGTTATAACACCATGCAACTAGCTAAAGTTCGTACCCAAGAAGAGTTTTAACCAATGCAGGACACTTATGATTTTCCAACCTCGCCCGTGACGGTGTATATCTTTATGAGGCGCCGCCTGATGGGCTTACCCTCGACTTGATCGAATGCGGACCCCCACCCCAAGCGAGAGGCTATAGAAGATTATAACGCGCTTGGCTAAGACGTGCTTGCCTCTTGTTAACTGACTTAGAAGACCCCTCGCCCCGGCGGGGGTTTGTGAACTGAGCATGCCCGCCCTGACGGAGGTATGTCCTGTTATCTGACTTAGCTGAATTGCTGAGTTAATTCCAAATATGCTCCATTTAAGTTCCAAATGCACCAAATATCACCAATTGTACGTTAAATGCCACAACCACTAATCTACACATAAAACAACATAAAACAAGTAAAAATGCACATGTTTACAAGAATATAGCAACGAATAAGCATGAATTAGATATGAAATCGCGTATATAAAATACACTTTTCAAAATCCCCCAAACTTAAACCGTGCTAGTCCTCGAGCACAAAACCACTACATGCAATGTAATGATATGAATACGAATTTACTTACATGCTATCAAATCTGACAATATCGCAGAATCAAAATTATCTTAATGGCCTCAGCGAAAACAAGCAACTATACAATATCAACTAACAAAAACCAATCTATAAATCACTTTAATCCTTGAATCTCAAACCATCATCGCTGGTATAGTGTGTATGTGTGTGTAACATCCATGACAACTGATACCGACTCAAATTCAATACTATTCTCTACTATGCAGATAACAAAATGCAGATAACAAAATGCATTACACTATTCTCTACTATGCAAACCTAAGCTACCATGAATGCCCTATGCTATCATGCAATACTGAAAATAAAATGCAATACATAAATTTAATTGCCTAAAATTTAAAATGAATCCTAATAACTAAAATGCATGCAAAACATGTATTTAAATCCCCCAAACTTAAGTTAGACAATGTCCTCATTGTATGATATATCAAAATAAGTACGTGGGGACTTCCCTGCTGGTTCTTAAGTCTGCGGAGGTGGTTGTTGTTCTTCTTCATCGGAATCACTCGGTGGGAACCTTGGCATTGGACCGGGCTGTTGATATAGAAATTGTGCTGCCGGGATGAAACTTTGGAGAGTTGTGTTCAATGAGGCAAAAGAGGTGTGCATAACCTCGAACATGTGCTCTTGCCTCATCACCAATCGGCGCATTTCCCAGTGAGTGGCTTTGGTGTGTACATTCATTTGATTTTGGAGATCAAGGAATTGAGATCTGGATATAGCATTGGTCCTCGGTACCTGCTCATCCCCTTGATCGCCCATGTCGTCGTCTTCGTTCCCCGATGCCTTTGTAGCATCCACATCTTCTTCCGATGATGACGAAAAATTGAAACCCACTCCACATGGGTGTGACTCGCCTCCTGCCCATACATAATACCGCGCTATCATTCTAGAATCAAGCAACGCGAGCGGCATTTGAGTGGGCTCATCATCAGACCATCGTACACCAGCTTACCGACATAATACACATATGAGTGATGGGTGTGGCAAGCCTCTAGAAAAATTCCCACGTAGGCACCGGCAGATAGAGAAGCATATGATAGTCCCGACGTCAATAATAAAGTCTTGCACAATGGCGAAACAAAAGCAACACCTTCTCCTTGGTGACGTCTGAAGTGTGTTGGGACGGAAGCAATTTCGCACAAAGGAAGGCATACCAAATTTTTCCATACCGGTTAAGGTTCTTGCTGGGAAACACGGTGCCTCCCTTTCGACCTTTCATCCATGACGTTCCTGGCTTTGTCATCGCCATGATAATTTCATCAAAATCTAGATCAGAAGTATGGAGATGCTCGTACTGGCAGTGGCGAGGCACCCTCAGTTGGTAGTACGTGTTGATGACGTCCGCACTGAATGGAACCAACCGTCCTCGCACAAAAGCGCGGAATGGTTCTTTGTCCTTAGCATTTGAGTAAAACTCCTTGACTATATTTACAACGGCTGGTTCTGGGTCCTCGTTGAATTTTACCCATCCCTTTTGGTAAATTTGTGGCATGAGCTCTCCGTCGTTAGCATCTGTTGCCAACCCCCGCTCCGGTGTAAGAGCTTTGATGAGCATATAGTCATACCGGTCAGCAACGACGACACTTGCAAATTTTCGACGATTGAAGGTGCGGATAGGTTGGGATGGTTGTGAACTCTCCCCTCGTTGGCGTTTTGATGAAGATTGTGAAGTCATTTCTCCAGATTGCTTGTTTTTCCCTAACTCTCCCCCAAATATTTCTCTAGTATCTCTCTAGCTAACAATTATTCTCTCTTATTTCCTTATATGAATTGTGGTGTAGGAGTTTGGAATAGTTGTGATGATATTTATAGATGGAGAGGAAAGGCTAGCATTAGTAGATTGAGGAGGTGGGAAGGTGGAGAGGAGTAATTAAATGTTGGGAATGTGGGGAAAGTGGGTGGTGGTTATGGAGTAGTGGGGAAGTGTAAAAATGGGAGGTTATTGGGAAGGAGAGAGGACCAACAAGCTGCCACGTCTATCCACCTTCCAGGACCCCCGCCCCAGAGGGGGGTAAAGAACTAAGATTGCCCACCCCGGCGGGCTTGGTTCCTGTTGTCTGATTGGAATACCCCCATCCCGGCGGGGGTTGTAATGCCTTTGGGGCCAGCCCCAGCGGGCTTGGTCACTGTTTGTTTTCTTGTTCTACTTGAACTTAGCTTACTGTTGCTGCTTGAATACTCGATTGATGCTTCTTTTCCCAACCTGCATGACATGAAACATGAAAATTAGTAAGTCGTGGATGTCATGTTATGTTATGGAGAGATTAACGAGATTTTATTTTATTCTTCTACCTAATAACTTACTAAAACTTATGGTTAAGAAAAAATGAATGATAAATACGATAAAAGAACTAAAAATTGGGTTGCCCCCCAATGAGCGCTTGATTTTAAGTCGTTCAGCCTGACTACTTCTTGTTTAAGTTGTGTCGGCCAACGTGATGGCGATCACGTCGGTGTTGGCTTCTCCACCCCAGTAATGCTTCAACTGGTGTCCGTTGACTTTGAATGTTTCGAGAGGGTTGCGACTGTAAATTTCAATGGCCCCGTGAGGGAATACTTGCTTAACTGTGAATGGTCCCGACCATCTTGATTTAAGCTTTCGGGGAACAAACGCAGCCTTGAGTTGAATAAAAGTACAGATAGACCTGGCTCAAATATTCGGCACAAAATTTTATGGTCGTGCCATCTTTTGACTTTTTCTTTGTATATCTTGGCATTCTCATAGGCATGAAGGTGAAACTCGTCTAGTTCATTCAACTGAAGTAGTCTCTCCTCTCCTACAACTCTTTGATCAAAATTTAGCTTTTTCACTGCCCAATATGCCTTATGATGTAGTTCCACTGGAAAATGGCATGCTTTCCCGTACAATAGTTGATATGGTGACATTCCGATTGGCGTCTTGTATGCAGTTCGGTAGGCCCATAGAGCATCATCCAATCTAAGTGACCAATCTTTTCGACTCGAATTCACCACTTTTTTCAATATCTTTTGACTTCTCTATTCGATACCTCCGCTTGTCCACTAGTTTGAGGGTGATACGCTGTAGCTATCTTGTGGTTCACCCCATACTTGGCCAAAAGAGCAGTAAATGGTTTGTAGCAAAAGTGACTACCTTCGTCACTTATAATTGCTCTTGGTGTGCCAAACCTCGTGAAGATGTTCTTTTGAAGGAATTTGAGGACCACCTTGGCATCGTTTGTTGGTAGAGCTGCAGCTTCGACCCATTTTGACATGTAGTCCACTGCGAGTAGAATGTATTAATTGTTCAAAGATGAGGGAAATGGTCCCATGAAATCGATACTCCAAACGTCAAAAATTTCCACTTCCAGAATCGTTTGTAAAGGCATCTCATTGCGTTTCGAAATATTGCCCACCCTTTAACACCTATCGCATTATTTGACAAACTGGTGGGCATCTTTGAATAATGTGGGCCAATAGAACCCACATTGCAGCACCTTCATTGTCGTTCTCTCACTTCCATAATGCCCGCCATACACCGATGAGTAACACTCATACATAATATTCTTCACTTCGCTATATGGGACGCACCTTCAAATCACCTTGTCGGCGCACTACTTGAACAGATATGGATCATCCCATATGTACCATTTCACATCGTGCAGAAATTTCTTTTTCTGTTCTCTTGTAAGGTCAGGTGGTAAAATGTTGCTCACAACGAAATTTGCATAGTCGCCATACCACAGAATCTCTGCTGAAATCTCAAATAGCTGCTCATCCGGGAACGATTCATTGATTTCACATTTGTCCTCTTTTTCTGTCTCGTGGTTCTCCAACCTCGATAAGTGATCAGCTACTTGGTTCTCCGTCCCATTCCTATCCTTTATTTCTAAATCGAATTCTTGCAGTAGGAGAATCCACCTGATAAGGCGTGGCTTAACATCTTTTTTCGCTATCAAGTACCGAATCGCTGCATGGTCTGTATAGACTATCACCTTAGTCCTGATCAAGTAAGCTCAAAATTTGTCAAACGCATATACCACGGCAAGCAACTCCTTTTCTGTGGTTGTGTAGTTCAATTGAGTTTCTGTAAGTGTTTTGCTTGCGTAGTATATAACATGAAACACCTTGTCTCTCCGCTGACCCAAAACAGCCCCAAATACGAAGTCGCTTGCATCACACATAAGCTCGAATGGCATGCTCCAATCCGGTGCAACTATAATGGGGGCTGTAGTTAATTTCTTTTTTAATAAATCAAACGCTGTCTTGCATTCTTCATCAAAGCTGAATGTCGTATCTTTCTCTAAAAGACTGCATAAGGGTTTCACAATTTTAGAGAAATCCTTTATAAACCTCCTGTAGAACCCGGCGTGTCCCAAGAAACTCCTAATACCCTTCACTGAGGTTGGTGGAGGCAATTTTTCAATTGTTTCCAACTTTACTTTATCGACTTCCAGCCCTTGAGCCGATACCTTATGGCCCAAAATTATGCCCTCTTCAACCATGAAGTGGCATTTTTCCCAATTTAAAATAAGATTCGTGTCCTTGCATCTTTGCAGTACCATGACCAGATTCTTCAAGCAATTATCAAAGTTGTCCCCATAAACTGAAAAATCATCCATGAAGACCTCAACGTTTTTCTCCACAATGTCCGAAAAAATGGCCATCATACACCTTTGGAAAGTTGTCGGTGCATTGCATAGTCCAAATGACATCCTTCTGAATGCAAATGTGCCGTAAGGGCACGTGAATGTGGTCTTTACTTGATCCTCCGGAGCGATGACTATTTGGTTGTACCCTGAATACCCATCTAACAAACAGTAATATTGGTGTCCCGCCAATCTATCTAACATTTGATCAATAAAGGGCAGCGGGAAATGGTCTTTTTGGGTTACCTTATTCAATTTTTTGTAATCCATGCAAACCCGCCAACCTGTCACTGTTCTAGTTGGGATCAACTCGTTATCTTCATTTTGCACCACCGTCATTCCTCCTTTCTTCGGTATGCACTGGACTTGACTAACCCATTTGCTGTCAGAAATTGGGTAGATGATACCGGCATCTAACCATTTCAACACTTCCTTCTTTACCACTTCCTTCATAATTGGATTGAGCCTCCATTGTTGTTTCTTGTTGGTTTTTCCTCATCTTCCATTAAAATTTTATGCATACAAAATGAAGGGTTGATTCCCTTTATGTCGGCAATTGTCCATGCAATAGTTGATTTGTGTTCCCGAAGCACCCTCAGCAACTTTTCTTCTTGCAATTCATTAAGTGCAGCTGAAATAATAACAGGTAAAGAATTTAAATTGCCTAAATACGCGTACCTGAGGTGCTTAGGAAGTGGCTTAAGTTCCAGCATTGGTGGCTCTTGCAATGATGGTTTCAATTTTTCTGCATTTACCCCTTTCGTGTGCAGCGGTTCAAATGGGGTTCTAAATCATGGTACTCGTGGCAATGAGTCTAGCAATTGAAGGTAATCCACCAATTCTAGATCATCGATCTCTTCATCTCCCAATAATGTTGTTTCTAACGGATCGTTCACCAAACTTATGCTCATGTCATCACTAATGATTTGTTCAATTAGATCCATTCGAAAACATTCTTCCTCATCCGTAGGGAATTTCATGGCCTTAAACACACTAAATTTCACTTCTTGATCTTGGACCCTCATAGTGAGTTCTCCCTTTTATACATCAATGAGTGTTCTCCCTGCAGCCAAAAATGGTCTCCCTAGGATAATTGGGATGTTCTTGTCCTCCTCAAAATCCAGAATGATGAAGTCCGCGGGGTATATAAATTTGTCCATTTTTACTAAGATGTCCTCTACTATTCGCCAACTATAGGGAGATGTTAGTAGGCCTTGGATCGGGCAAACCTAATTCTAAGTACACTGACAATGGCATAAGGTTTACACTCGCTCCCAAATCACATAAACACTTGCTGAAATGCCTCTCCCCGTTCGTATATGGAATAGTAAAGCTCCCCGGGTCCTTGGGTTTTGGTGGTAATTTCTGCTGTAATACCGCACTACACTCCTCTGTTAATGCCACCATCTCAAAATCATCCCATTTCTTTTTCCTTGATAGAATCCCTTTCAAAAATTTTGAGTAACTAGGCATTTGTTCTAGGGCTTCTGCAAATGGTATTTTAATTTGAAGTTTCTTAAAAACTTCCAAAAATTTTGAAAATTTCTTATCTAACTTTTGTTTTTGAACTCTCTGCTGGAATGGTGGGGGAGGATAAACAGCTGATTTGTTAACTGGTTTGTTCTTTTCCATCTGTTTTTCGTTCCCTTGCTTTGCCTCACCCACTGTATTTTCTATCTCTGGTTCATCCTCCTTTATAACTGAAATTTTTGGCTCTTGACCAACAAGCTGTTTTCCACTTCTCAACATAATGGCTTGACACTGCTCATGATTACCCTTAGGATTTTTCTCGGTGTCACTCGGTAGTGTTCCTCGTGGTCTACTATTCACTGCCAACGCTATCTGACCCATCTAATTTTCTAGATTCTTGATCGCCATCTCTTGTACTTTAAACATCAAGTTGGATTTTTTATAGCCAACTCGGTGGTAGCTATGAATTTATCCAACTTTTCTTCCAAATCGGGTTTCCTTTCTTGATATTGAACTGGTTGTTGCTGACCAGAGTGTTGGAATGATATTGACATATCTTAGTGTCATGACCAAGAGTGTTGGAATGATATTGACATATCTTAGAGGCATCGAACCTCCTTGATCGAGGGTCTGTTGGGTAAAATCTAATTACGCACAACACGCAAGTATACGTGGTCAACAAGTAATAAAGTGATAAGTCAAGTATCATTCCCATAGAGATAAATTAGCAAATACCTTAACTTACAATTATCAATCTTTTATTAACCCTAATTTTATTAAACAAACCAAATCAATAATTTAAATTAATAAAACTAAAATTAAAAATAATGAAATTAACATAAAATAATCACGAATATCAAAATCTGAATTTTCAAACAATTAATGGAGAATTAGACTTATGATTTCACCCTAAGCTTTACTTTAAATTTCAACACCTTTATCCCAATTTAACGCACTATCCCAGTTTATTAATCAAGAACACGAACACAGTATTAACCACCTCTTGATGCACTAATACCATATTAACTTCAATCCACAATTAAGATAGAAATCTGTTAAACACCTTAATCAACTAACCCACTATATCTCTATGTGAATTACAATTGAAGAATGTTGAAGAATAAGTTCTCTATCCGATTACATGCGGTGTCAAGTATATCTCTACCTTAACACACATCAATTTTAAGCTACTAACAAAATCTTGAACATATGCTATATTAACTAGGTCTAGATTTGAATATCCTCTCTCGGTTCCATCCAACTCCACCAAGAATTGTTGATCAGGCAATTCATAGATTCAAGCACAAACTAATATTGATAAACTGGAGATAGCTTATTAAATTGGGAATCTAAGCTTACAAAATCATCGATTCACTTAAGGATCCATCACAAGCCTAAAAACTGAATTAGTTCATAATAAATGAAATAAACGCTGAATAAATCTTAGAAATCATTCTTCCAATTACAAATAATAATCTAACATAAAGAATATTAGAAAACACCCTTCACGTAGACTAAAGTTGCAATCGTCTTGAAAAACTCCTCGAAGTACTCCTCCACAATTGCTAACAAAAACTGAACTTTGATCTTCGTAATCTCTCTCATTCATCCCCCAAATTGTGTTTGATAGAGTAATATATATCTAGCATAACCCTCTGACCGCATTCTCTATCCAATAGAGTTATTACGCCATCCAACTAGTTAAAGTTCGTGCCCAAGAAGAGTTTTAACCAATGCAGGGCACTTATGATTTTCCACCCCCACCCCGGCGGGGGTGTATATGTTGTAGACGCCCGCCCTGGTGGGCTTACCTCCTGACTTGATCGAATGCAGCCCCCCCCCCACCTCGGCGGGGGTGTGTAGTTATAAAACGCCCGCCCCAACGGGCTTGACTCTTGTTAACTGACTTAGAAGACCCCAGCCCGTACGGGGTTTATGAATCGAGCATGCCATACGTGGTATGTCCCTATGATCTGACTTAGATGCATTACTGAGTTAATTCCAAATATGCTCCATTTAAGTTCCAAATGCACCGAATATCACCAATTGTACGTTAAAGCCGCAACCACCAATCTACACATAAAACAACATAAAACAAGTAAAAATGCACATGTTTACAAGAATATAGCAACGAATAAGCATGAATTAGATATGAAATCGCGTATATAAAATACACTTATCAGGGTCCAATGGGGGTAACAATTCTGTGATCTTTCCTTCCTAAATCAACATCTTTTAAATTTCCTCCATTGTTTGGCCTAAAGGAGTGAACTTTTTTTTAGCTTCAAACTCTCTACGAGCATGAAATCTTTCTTTCATTGCAACTTTATACTCCTGCGTTTCATTTTCTTGGAATCTAATATGATTATTCCTTGAAATTGGGAGGATATTTGTTTGACTTTGGCCGATCTGGCTTATCAACTGTCGAGTGACTTGATGTTGATACAACATCAATTCTGCCAATTGATCAATCTGTTCTTTGATGGATTTTAGCTCTCACTCTATTAAAGGTTATCCTTCTGAATAACCTATCTTTGTGAGGTTACTTTCAATTGAAGATTCTCCAATATACTTGAGGTATTTGGAACCATCTCCACTCCTTGTGTTGATCATGTTTATTCCCTCCTCATTGTGCTGAGGCAGAGGATTGTCTTGGAGATGTGGATGTTCTGGTGTTGTCACAACATGTTGGGAATTGCATATTAAAATTTGATGTTGAAAGTAAATAAATATGCTTAATGTTTATTTTTGCTTAATGTTTATCATTCTATAAATGAATGTATAGAAGAAAAGATCAAAGCTGTTAGGTTGATCTATTTTGAGATGTAATAGATAGGCCTCAACAAAATCATAGTCTGACAAGCCAGTCGAGAGATTGCTGAAGTAAAGGCAGAATCGTAGATTATCGAGAAAGTTTCTTCAGAATCGTAGTCTGCTTTGGAAGCCACACTCAAATCGTAAAGATGGTCTGAGCGTCTGCCGAGCTAAGTCAAGAATTGTAGTCCGCTCTCGGAAACGTAGAGTCTACAAAAATGAGCAAGTAAATATCATAGTCTATCTGTGTTTAAGAGAAATTGTAGTGTTCTCTTTGATCAGGCTGAATCAAGCACGAGCATGACAAGACACAACGATCATAATCGTAGTGTCTCTCCTGTCAGTATCAAAAGCATCGAGCCTTGTCCTTTTGCTAAAGGATAAAATACAACTATTGAAGAATGGATTATAGACATTGAGACTTTCAGGAATCAAAATAATCCAACACTCATCCTTAGTATGTATCGAAGAAGTGTATTGAAGAAGCTAAGGAAAAGACTGCATGCCTGCTGAAAACACCTTTTCAGGTGTTAGGTGAGATAGCAGTCTGTTGTGTCAGTGGATCAGACGGCTGAACAACAAATTTCTAAGAAGTCAACATCGGTGCTCAGAAGTGTCTGATGCATTTAATGCTTCAACGGATGCCTTCAACGGACACATTTCAAAGGCTCCTTTATAAGGAAATCAGACATAGTTACAATAACAAGCAAGTACACAACGAAAGCTAAAGAACACTCAAAGCTCAAACTCTACGATCTAGAAAGAAAAGCTTGCTCTACTACTCAGTTCTTTCGAACATATGCTTAAATGCAACTGAGTAGCACAACCCAAGAACTCAACTCTCATCAAGTGTATTCCAAGTCTGCTGGACTTGAAGAGTTCTCAGTGAACTAAGAAGTTCCAAGATTGCTGATCTTGAAGGAATCTAAGTGATTCAGAGATTGTAAAGATATCCTTAGTGGATTTCCTACTCGAGAAGTAGAAGAGTGGACTAGGAGCCTTGAGTGCTCTAAACCACTTAAAATTCCTATGTCTTTTATACATCTACTATAACTGCTATATCTGTTATAACTGCTTATCACATATAAACTTGGTTTATCTTAAAAGCAGACAAATAAATCATATATTCTGATGTGGTTAATTTATTAACAAATCTGAAAAGTATTTTGAAAAGAAAAAGTGTTTAAATATCTATTCAACCCCCTTCTAGATAACTATTGTGTCTCTGGGAACTAACACAACAATTTCACCAATATTTATCATGTCTTGGATTTTGTGTTTCAGAGAGCAGCATTCTTGGGTATCATGGCTAGGGGACCCAGAATGGTAACCACACTTTTTACATGAACTAAAACTTTTCCCATTTGGATTTGCAGGTGGAAGAAGTTGAGTGATCTTCTTTTGGTTAGTCAGAAAATTTAATATATTTTCAAGTGAATCCTCTAAGGGTGTAAAAGTTCTTCTATATTTAACTTCTCCCGCTTTCTAAAATGAAGGATTTGAAGGCTTTACAGATGTTTGGAATGAAGAGTAATTATTCTGCTTTTGAATGGACGTGTTTTGACTGCCTTGATGAGTTTGACCCTGAAGTATCAAGGATACATCTTCTTCCTTTTTCTTGTAGGATCTTCTGGGATTACTCCAAAAATTTCCGGTCTGAATGTGCTTAGCTACTGCTTCTAAAGCATTGAGGTCTTTAATCTTTCCTGACTTTAACCCCATCTTAGCAATTTCTCCATGTTTAATAATTTCTGAAAATGGTTTTCCTATTCTAGCTAGGACCTTTTCATAATATGGACCTTCCTGTATGTCGATGAATGTCATCACCATTTTAGTCTCTGTCATGGGAGGAATGACTTGTGTTGCCATACGTCTCCATCTTTGTGCATATTCCCGAAAAGACTCAGTATTGATTTAGGAAGGCATGGGCCAGCTCTTCCCAGCTGTGGATTTTGGAGTTGTCAAGTCTGGCGTGCCATGTTCTGGCTTCTCCAGTCAGAATTTTCTAGAACATCTGCATTCTTAGCTTTTCATCCCTTGCATAGCATCCGAGTTCTCTGATGTATAATTTCAAATAGGTAAACAGATCTCCTAACCCGTTGTACTTTTCAAAATCTGGGACTTGAAATTTATCTGGATAACGAGCCCCTAGAAAGATGCAAAAATTTGAGTAATTAACACTACCATATGTTCTAGTCCCTTTGATTGACCGGATAGTTTCTTCCATTTGTTAGACTTTCTTTCTAATGTCCCTAGTTTCTTGGTCATCTTTGAGATTGATGATTTCGGGGTTTTGTTGGGTTTTTCTTTGGATTGAGGTTCAGGTATCTGTATTTCCACCTTTTTATCAATACCCTGACTGCCTCCTTGTGCAGATGACTCTAGTTGAGTGGGTGTCTGTCTCCGTTCTTTCATTAGGATAGCCTGCTCTACCATCTAATTTCTATGTCCCTCAAACTCTTCTCGAGATACATGAGTAGATTCAGATGGGGCACTTATAGCCATGTCTGAAGATGGGCTTTTGTGCCTTTTTAGACTTTGATCTGGTAGTAGGACCAATCTTGCCTACAAAAAGGTATGTAGTTTAGTCTTGACATAGACTAACAGTATGTATGTTGTGCAAGGTGTTAGTTTTTAGGGGTTTTTTTAATGTTTTCCTGCAGAACAAAGGTTAGTTGTTTTGATGACAAGATAACATGACATGATTTGATATTTGACATGAAATTTACATTTGACAGGTATTTACATTTAATATTTGACACAAAATTAAAATTTGACATGAATTGAAAGAAAAGGCATGAAGAGACTTCCCTTCGCAATTGGTTTATTAGAGGCTGGCCTATCTTAGGTTTACTCTCACAGGCTTTTTGGCATGAAGGTTCCTAAATCATCGCAATCTATTAGCTAAGAATTTAATCCAATTTTTTAATTGGAGCGGATCTAAATGGCGCCTTTCCTGAGCCTCGCGGGATTATACTCGTCTTGAGTCCAGTAATCAGCCACTGACGGGTTAGCCTTCTAGTGGAGGAATCACAAAACATACATTCACATACATCGCGTCTCACCGTATGCGTGATGACATTGTGCGAAGCACTATTATAAGGTATTGTAAATAAAGCATTCATTCAATGTAAAGACAACATTCACACACATAAAGATAAAAGGGAATTGAAAAAATTGAAATGCGGCATAAGCCCCCTACTATCCCCAGAAGAGTCGCCACCTGTCGATGCCTGGAGTTTTTCTTATCACATTCTCTACCCTTTAGCTTTTTTGCTATGTTTGATTTTATTTATCACATTCTCTACCCTTTAGATTTTTTAATATGTTTGATTTTATCTTTCTTAAAGGTGAAATTTTAGAAAAGACTGACATACATGTCGACGATTTAAAAAGTTTAAATTTGATGACTACGCCGAATTAGACAGAGCCGCCAGTTGATATGAATTTAAAATGAATGTATCAACTCATCCTAGTTTGGAAAGGTTTTCGCAATATGGCCTAATATGTGACTCTATTTAAGCGAGGGGAAGGTGTTAGGCACCCCCCGACTTCTATGAAACACGGTTACCGCTACTTTTTCATTCCCTATGCATGTGTGTGTGTGTGTGTGTTGAAAGCTTTTGATTGGAAAAGATATTTTGTGCTTTATTTGAAAGAAGTGTTGTGCCTCTTTGGACCTATGTACAAAGGGTTTGATTTACATAAAAGTTTATTTTTAACAAGATATGAAAGTGAGGTTTTGAAATCTGATTTTCAAACCCTTTTGCTTGCATAGGAATTGAGGCGTATGATAATTCTATTTTATTCCATATTCGGCTTGATTTAATTTTATTTCTTGAGATGCGAGGCATCTACGAGGATAACTATAAACTATTTATAAGGTTTAGACTTCTTATGGGCATGTAAGCCATCGATGTAATCCCAAACACCACATACATGATTTTTCACTATTTTGAGGCCTTAAATCTGGATAACCGTTTTAAGGCCCTAGATTTACATGTACAAAGGGTTTCAAGCCAACATTTACAACTTAAACAAGTCCATCACTGGAACTAGATCTAAATCCATTGATTGGATCTTCAATCCATTGTAGTTCCCAGTCTCACATCATATCATTTAAAAAGCTTGCAAGAAATATATTTAAACATAATATATACATTTAACTTAAAACTTCGCTAAACAAGAGATTTATTGATTAAATACTTGTACGCGAGTCAATAAGCTTCCCGTTTCCTCTAGATACAGATCTGGGGTCACGCGGTTGCTAAATATTTACAAAAAATAGAAAAAAAAACTAGATCTATCCAGATCTAAGCCATTCTAGCTCAATGTTTCAGGTTTTACAACTTTTAAAATTGTTAAAAGCTAGATCTGGCTAGATCTAGTATAGATCTAGTCAATATAACGTAAATGTTGACGTCGAGATTTTTGAGTGTCCCTTTTTGATACTTGTTCTTTGGTGTTCTCAAGTTAATATGAGATTTGTTTGAAAAAACAAGTGAAGAAGGTCCGACATGTATAATGTCGACGATTTGACTTTAAGAGTCGCCAGTTGATGTATTTAACTGGTTGCACCAATGCAACCGAAAAAGGTTTGCACATTGACCCATTGTTTTGACACTGCTAGACGGGTCTGTGAAACCGAGATTCATTTTGGGTCTGGGGGCTTGATTATGCGGAGGGAAGGTGTTAGGCACCCGCTGACATCCGTGATACCATGGTGATTGCCACTTTTCCAAGAAATTGTTATATGAATGTGTGTGTGTGTGTGTGGATCAATGTGCAATTATTTGAAAGTAGTGCGAGGCCTCGTTCACACCTATATACACAAGGTTTGAATTTTATAGAAAAATTCCGTTTTAACCAAGATATAGCAATGAAGTTTTGTAAAAGAGGTTTTTCAAACCCTGTGCTCAGTAGGAATTGAGACTTTTTCATACTTCTATTTTATTATTAAATATCCGGCTTGTTTGCTTTTTTTTCGAGATGCGAAGCATTCTCAAGAAAATAATATACAGCAGTGCCGAACTCCTCATGGGCATGACAACCATCCAAGGAAATTCAGACACTGTAAAATAATGTATGTGCTTCTTACAATTTGAAAAATGTCCATCATGGGAATAGAATCTAGATTCAAAGAGATGAATATGTGATCACATGATTCCTAGGCTCACATGATAATCGTAATTTGAATGGAAAGAAGTAAGAAGTTATATATTTATAAAAGCTATAAATATATATATATATATATATATATATATATATATATATATATATATATATATATATATATATATAAATATGATCAACCGCCACGAAGTAAACTCCAGGCGGGACAAAATATAAATAAAGCTGTAAAAGCGATCAACTGCCACTAAGTAAACTCCAAGCAGGACGGAATGTAAATAAAACTGTAAAAGGCCACGAAGTGAACTCTAGGCCTGACAGAAATGTAAATATATATATGTACAGATATATATGTACAGATATATATATATATATAAGCAGTAAACGCACTGGATGTGAATCCAGGCTCATTGGATATGTCCGACAGCAATTATATATATGTATATATAAATAAAAGCAAGTAAACACATTGGATGTAAATCCAGGCTAATCAGATATGTCTGACAACAGTTATATACATAAATATATATATATAAGCAATTAAACGCATCGGATATAAAATTCAGGCTCATCAGACAGAGTCTGACCACAATTTATATATATAAGTGTAAATATATATATATATATATATATGAAAGCAATTAAACGCTCCAGACCGAAGTCTAGGCTCAATCGAGGCATAACTCGATAATGTTAGTCCATATATGAAATATATACATATATATAAGTATATATATATAGACAGAAATGAAAACCACGGACCGAAGTCCGGGCAAACGCACACAACTCGACTCTTAATGTGTATAACAGTGTGTGCTAATATGAGAAGAAGGCTTTATAAAATATAAGAAGGCTTACAGTGGACTGCCAAAGTAGACTTCTATTGTGACGCCCCCAAAATAGGTCCATTCCATCCAACCCATTCTGAGTCGCCAAATACATGGTACAAAAATAACTACAACTTTATTAATACATTTGTCGCAAAAAAAATACATACAACATATATACTGTGAGTTTAAATACAATTATTGTCTTCTAGACAATATACATACCCAAATAAATCCTCATCACAATTATTTATACATTATTTTATAAAAATGGTGAGGACTACTAAACAACTCTCTCTATAACCATCATTCCATACCCCGACTTGTACTCGCTACATTCTCGCCTCCTGAGAAGAAAAATGGAACAAAAAGGAAAAGGGTGAGCTCAACTAGCCCAGTAAAGAATATAATAATGACTAAGATAATATACAATAAATTATCGTTAGTCTTCAACAGGGAAAAATCTAATAGAATACAATAGACAACCGGTTTTAAATCAACAACTGCAGCGGAAACAACAATTCATTAGAAGAGTTAAGTAGAGAATGCAAACTACTATCTTCTATATATGAATTTAAAAGTTCATCGTCGATATTTTATCCTCGTAACATCAATCAATATATATCTCGAATCAAATATTCATCTTTTGCACTGAAGCCAAAGATATTCATCATTGGTCATGTTCATCTAAACACTGCTCATCTTTGCACTACGGGCCAAAGATATTCATCAAAATCATTCATTAACTACGGGCCAAAGATATTAATCATCGGTCATGTTCATCTCAACACTGCTCATCTTCGCACTACGGCCAAAGATATTCATCAAGAAATCATTCATCTTTGCACTACAGGCCAAAGATATTCAGTAATATCATCATTTAGGACTGAGGATGATGAAAAATATTTTAAAGGAAACGAATCCAGTGAAACAAAAGAACAATTATTAAGGATTCATATTTTAAACAATCCAAGTTCAAAAATATTTCATAAGTAATCAGAGTGGAGTAAAATTCAAGAATGATCAAAACATGGATACAATCAAAGCTAGTATCCATAATAGATATTTTGGACAAAAAGAAGAAATTTCATTTTTTGGTGAATAATGCCGTATTCGTGAATAGTGACGTATACGTGAATAGTGTCGTATACGTGAATAGTAACTCCGACACCAAAAGATAGAAATTTCACAAAAAAACATCTTCACGCTTCGTGAATAGTACTCGTGAATAGTAACTCGTGAATAGTAACTCATGAATAGTAACTCATGAATAGTAACTCGTGAATAGTAACTCATGAATAGTAACCCCGACATGAAAAAGTTCTAAATTTGATAAAAATTTCCAACCAATATTTCGGCATAATGATATTGAAGAAATAATATCATTTTCGAATAAAATAACATCCCTTACCTCGAAAGACAAGATTTAGTTGAAACACAGGATATAAAGCTATGACTTGAACTTGCAATCAGTATAGCAATACTCAAAGTATACTCAAAATACTCACAAGAATACGCCGATAATATAGAGAGAGAAAACTTCAGCGTCGTGTGATTTTCAATTCTAACCCAAGACCCTATTTATAGGAAAATGCTTAGAACACCAAAGTAGTAAAATTAAATATAATAATAATATTTACAAAACACATTCCTACGCCCACTTTGAAATCTGATTTCACCACCAAGCACATGTTAAAGATGGCCACCAACATTTGAAAAACGTTTTTCTTAAAAAACATAATTAAAACTTCCAAAATCAATTATTTTGAGCTTGAACTTAAATAATTCATAATAAATAGCTCTTTTATCAGAAAAATTGAAACTCACGTATTTCCATAGGAAATTCCATTATCTACAACTTTGCGTAAGGAAGTTTTTCCAAATTCCAAATGTAAATTAACCAAATCCACAAAACAGCGATTTTAAAGCTATAATCAAATTTCGGTCAATAATTGTGTCCACCAACACACAAAATCTGTTTTTAATATTTATTACAATAAAATACTCTTTTTCCTCATCATATACTCATATATCCCACATTCATTGTAAAAATATCACCATTATTATATTATTAAAATATAATAATATATTTAAATGAATTATTTTATCGTAAAAAGATAAAATTTCAATTTTCAACAATTGTCACTTTAAAATTTTCTCCATCTATATCCACATAAAATCAATATTTTCCTTATCATATAAATTAATAATTAATTATTCACAAATAATATTACAGAATCACAAGATCGCAACTGTGCCGCTCCTCAGAAAGAGGGGCTTTCAATAAGGATCTCTCCTCATCGTATGGCGCCGCAATTAGGTGACCAAACCTCTCCTTAGATGTAACTTTCTAGACATTGCCAATAATGTTATCCAATAATATTATTCAGATAATATGAATTATTGTTCGATAATGGAAAATACTATGTAATGATAATTTATTGAAACAACAAAGAATATAAAATATCAATGCAAGCAATTATTGAATCAATAAAATAAAATATCGAATAGTAATTATCGTAACAATTATTGAGTAGTGCCTTCACGTAAGAATCAATAATTGGTGCAATACCGTGCTACTTGCTCAACAACGCAGATTAGTGTGTTTTAACCACGGGTATTCCAACAAGATAATTCAGAATAACAACTACTGTAGTTATTTATAAACAACTTATATTTGTCATTTTCTTCATCCAATCGCTCAAGCGTTATGGGGCCCATAAAAGATCGCTAGGTCCGCATTTAATATTCCCCGACAAAGATTTAATATTCCACGACCAAACGAATATTCCCCGATAATAATGAATATTTTATAATCACTTGCTTATTCAAATATTTGCATATTTTACCCATAACTATCCACATTAATCAAATCAACCCTTACTATTTCAAAATAATAAATAGAGGAAAATAAATTTCATTTATTAATAATTTGGGGTCTTACAACCTCCCTCCTTATGAAATTTCGTCCTCGAAATTGACGACGACGTACGTGGTGTTTCAAAAGATGAGAATACCTCGCTTTCATTTCCGCTTTCCAACTCCTGTGTCATTTCTCAATAGCATGGTTTCTCCACAAAACTTTAACTTGTGGTATAACCTCAGACATAGGACATGTTCTTTCCTATCCAAGATCTTGACAGTACCTCCTCGACGTTAAGTCTTTCTATTATCTCGTCGGTTCTAACTCAATGATGTGGTTCGGGTCATCCACATATTTACGTAACATCGACACGTGAAAAATGTTATGAACACGCCGTCATACTTGGCAGTAAAACGAATCTATAGGCCACAGTTCCTATTCGATCGAGAATTTCAAATGGATTAATAAATCAAGGTTTGAGCTTTCTCTCACCTCACCGATTCTCGCTTTTGAAATTACAACTTCTTGCACCTCCTTCTTCAAATTCATCACCCGTGTGTAGCTTGAGCAGCTTTTAACTTTATCGATTAAAGTCGATTATACTCAGATATCATCACGTGGGTACCTAGAGTTTTCATCTCCATCTCTATTATTTGTATATTATACTTAAATGAGTCTTTGACAATATCGTACTCAGATTTTGTATACGATCTTCGACTCAACACGCCGCCTACCACGCTCGCTTTTCCGGGATGGCATGGTCGTAACACGTCTTTAAATGGGTCTCCTCTCGAGTTCTTCAAGCTCTTCCCACATTCCTTGCTCCATTCAAATTTTGTATCTCTACGAGTCACCAGATTAATGGAATAGCGATTCGAGAATATCCTTCAACGAATCTCCGATAATAACCAACTAAGCCTAGAAAGCTACGATTTCGATTCACCGACTTAGGTTGTTCTCAATCGTGACTCATATCCCAACCTTTGATAAGACGTTACAATGACACCTATTAATTTACTATCGCATTTAATATGAAGTCCCCTACGGAGAGTCAGCTTTTGCATTCCACAAAGGAAGTCACCAGATAAAGGCTCAAGTACCAAATTTATAGTTGAATTTTTAACTCCTCAAGTTCAATAGAGCCATTCGATATGAGATTTTAGAAATGAGTTTTGTATCGGGTTCAAAGTCGATACAAAATTTAATATCGAGCTTTGGGAGTAAGCCAAGAAATTCTTCAGAAATACGCCAGAAAAATTAATAACAAACAGAATATTATTCAAATCGACGCGTGTCTTTATTCAAATCCATAACATGGACTAAGAAAACTTGACATCCGTAATAAACAAATGACTTCATGGCTTGATATGAAAATGTTTGACTACAATGGTTTGATTGCTTGAATTGAATAACAAAAGTTGCTTAGGAATATGAAAACTAACAACCTTACGTAAAGTAATCAATTTCGGCATAATGAGTAGTTAACCTTAAAATCACATCAAAAGCAAATATCTCTATAGAAATAAGGTTACTGGTGTAATGTGATAGTGCCAACCTCGAATCAAGCAAGATTTCTAAACAACGGATGTAATGAAAGTTTCTCCTAACGGAGTCTCCATAAATAGGTCAAAGTCTAATTTCTCCGTAGTCAAGTTCAAACGTTGAGTGTGAGCAAGAGAGATAAAAGAATGGGTAGAACCGGTATCTAGTAAGGTATAAACTTTGCAAGAATTTATAATTAACTAACTCGTGCTAACTTCGTTCGGGTTCCTCGCATTTTGACCTGTCACGACAAATGCTCTTCCAGGAACCGTTGATTTTAACTTTTTTGGGACATCCTTTTGAGTCACCATTCCCGCTGGACTAGGTTTCGATACCGTACAATCTCGAGCGATATGTCCTTCTTTTCCACAATTATAGCATACCTTAAACTGTTGTAGGGCGCCAATGGTGATATGTCCTCTTTCAAGATTTGTAACATACGACCGGTGGTCTTTCTCCTCCCTTGGAACCGATTACATCTGGCGCCGACGCCTTCACATGGTCGTTGTTGAATCTCCTCTTTTAAAATCTCCTCCCAACTCGCTTCTTCTATTTTCACGGCCACGATTACCACCAGAGTGGTTACCGCTTTGTCCGTATTCTTCTTTCTCCCATTTGGTTATCGTTATTCGATGATCGCTATCTTCTAGATGATCCTCGGTTATGGTCCCTCGGTTGAACGTACTCGCTCTAACAATCGAGCCCTGCTGACAACATCCGAATAGAGAAAAATTTATGAGAAATGAGATATCGACGTATGTCGGGTTTCAAACCTCTCGTAAACATCCACGCCATAACGCTCCTCATTCTCCACCAAATGAGGTGCAAACTCGATAACTCCGCGAACTTCTCGCTCATCATCGGGACACCGCCATGTTATTTCGCCCAGCCTAATAAACTCCACTTCCTTCATATGATTTAATACTTTTCGGGAAGTACTTGTTATTGAACTGCTTCAAACGCTCTCCCATGACATGCCGAGTGCGGTTGGATGGGTACGCTTCACGATTCTCACCAAGAATCGCCTCGCCACGGAACATAAAAGTAGCGAATGGAACCTTCGCTTCTCCTCCGCATCCCAAGACATCGAATATCTTGGTGATTTGTTTTGACCCACGCTCGCCTTTAATCGGATCCGTTTTCCCCCAAATTCGGGGTCCCAACTTTGAACCGCTTGGCTTTGTGACCACCCGTGAATTGCTATCATTTCCTCCCGTATTTTGAACACGAAGTCTCCTCATTCGATATTGCATGAACCGCAAAAAGCTTCTTAACATCCCCTCGCTCATCATCATCCGCCAGTGGTGTTGTTCACAGGAGGTAGGTACATTCACCGACGTTTCTCCTGTTGCACCTCCACGGTCTCATTTATTCCATCATTAATATTCTCACGACATTCTCAAATACTATCATAAAATAAGGGTTAATTAAGGAAATAATTATATCACATAATATCCCTATATACTAACCAACTAACAAATAAGCTTAGGTAGGACACACTAGCGAAGGATTTACTCGTCTCTTCCCTCCTACTTCTATTCCCCGATCACCGCCAGAGATCATATCCTAAGCTCGATACCAACCGTGACGCCCCAAAATAGGTCCATTCCATCCAACCCATTTCGAGTCGCCAAATACATGGTATGTAAATAACTACAACTTTATTAATACATTTGTCGTTGCAAAATACGACAACATATATATTGTGAGTTTAAATACAATTATTGTCTTCTAGACAATATACATACCAAATAAATCCTCATCACAATTATTTATACATTATTTATAAAAATGGTGAGGACTACTAAACAACTCTCTCTATAACCATCATTCCATACCCCCGACTCAGTACTCGCTACATTCTCGCCTCGAGAGAGAAAAATGGAACAAAAGGAAAAGGGTGAGCTCAACTAGCCCAAAGAAGAATATAATAATGACTAAGATAATATACAATAAATTATCGTTAGTCTTCAACAGGAAAAATCTAATAGAATACAATAGACAAACCGGCTTTTAAATCAACAATCGCAAGTGAAACAACAATTCATTAGAAGAGTTAAGTAGAGAATGCAAACTACTATCTTCTATATATGAATTTAAAAGTTCATCGTCGATATTTTATCCCGTAACATCAATCAATATATATCCGAATCAAATATTCATCTTTGCACACTGTGCCAAAGATATTCATCATTGGTCATGTTCATCTAAACACTGCTCATCTTGCACACGCCAAAGATATTCATCAAAATCATTCATTTGCACTACGGGCCAAAGATATTAATCATCGGTCATGTTCATCTCAACACTGCTCATCTTTGCACTACGGCCAAAGATATTCATCAAGAAATCATTCATCTTTGCACTACGTGCCAAAGATATTCAAGAATATCATCATTTAGACCGAGGATGATGAAAAATATTTTAAAGGAAACGAATCCAAATTGAAACAAAAGAACAATTATTAAGGATTCATATTTTAAACAATCCAAGTTCAAAAATATTTCATAAGTAATCGAGTGGAGTAAAATTCAAGAATGATCAAAACATGGATACAATCAAAGCTAGTATCCATAATAGATATTTTGGACAAAAAAAGAAGAAATTTCATTTTCTATGAATAAGGCCAGTATTCGTGAATAGTGCCAGTATACGTGAATAGTGTCAGATACGTGAATAGTAACTCGACACCAAAATATAGAAATTTCACAAAAAAACATCTTCACGCCGTGAATAGTACTTCGTGAATAGTAACTCGTGAATAAGAACTCATGAATAGTAACTCATGAATAGTAACTCGTGAATATTAACTCATGAATAGTAACTCGACATGAAAAAGTTCCAAATTTGATAAAATTTCCAACCAATATTTCGGCATAATGATATTGAAGAAATAATATCATTTTCGAATAAAATAACATACCTTACCTCGAAAAAGCATTCTAGTTGAAACAGGATATAGGCTATGACTTGAACTTGCACAGTATAGCAATACTCAAAGTATACTCAAAATACTCACAAGAATACGCCGATAATATAGAGAGAAAACTTCATTTATGGTGTGATTTTCAATTCTAACCCAAGCACCTATTTATAGGAAAATGCTTGTAACACCAAAGCGTAAAATTAAATAAAATATTAATATTTACAAAACACATTCCTACGCCCACTTTGAAATCTGATTTCACCACCAAGCACATGTTAAAGATGGCCACCAACATTTGAAAAACGTTTTTCTTAAAAAACATAATTAAAACTTCCAAAAATCAATTATTTTGAGTTTTGAACTTAAATAATTCATAATAAATAGCTCTTTTATCAGAAAAAATTAAATTTGCGTATTTCCATAGGAAATTCCATTATCTACAACTTTACAGAAGGAAGTTTTTCTAAATTTCAAACAGAAATTAATTGAAATCCACAAACGGGGAATTTTACAGGCTATAATCAAATTTCGGTCAATAATTGTGTCCACCAACACACAAAATCTGTTTTTAATATTTGTTGCAACAAAAATACTCTTTTTCCTCATATACTCATATATCCCACATTCATTGTAAAAATATCACCATTATTATATTATTAAAATATAATAATATATTTAAATGAATTATTTTTTCGAAAAAGATAAAATTTCAATTTTCAACAATTGTCACTTTAAAAATTTTCTCCATCTATATCCACATAAAATCAATATTTTACTCATCATATAAATCAATAATTAATTATTCACAAATAATATTACAGAATCACAAAGATCGGCAACCAAAGTAGTTCCTAAGAAAGAGGGGCTTTCCAATAAGGATCTCTCTCATCGGGCGCCGCAATTAGGTGACCAAACCTCTCCTTGAGATGTAATTTTCTAGACATTGCCAACAATGTTATCCAATAATATTATTCAGATAATATGAATTATTGTCTCGATAATGGAAAATACTATGTAATGACAATTTATCAAACAACAAGAATAATATAAAATATCAATGCAAAGAATTATTGAATTAATAAAATAAAATAATCGAATAGTAATTACATGTAACAATTATCGAGTAGTGCTTCTTCACGTAAGAATCAATAATTGGTGCATTACCGTGTGCATTGCTCAACAACGCGATTAGTGTGTTTTAACCACCGGGTATTCCAACATTATTAATTCAGAATAACTACGCCGTTATTTATAAACAACTTATATTTGTCGTTTTCTTCATCCAATCGCTTTCCGTTATGGGGCCCACAAAAAGATCAAGGCTGCGTCGCACAAATATTCCCCGACAAAGCATTTAATATTCCATGACCAAATGAATATTCCCCGACAATAATGAATATTTTATAACCACTTGCTTATTCAAAATATTTGCATATTTTACCCATAACTATCAACATTAATTAAATCAACCCTTACTATTTCAAAATAATAAATAGAGGAAAATAAATTTCATTTATTAATAATTTGGGGTCTTACATCTATGACTTGAAATGGATAAACACTCAGCTCCAACTGGATAAAAGATAGCTATATGTGAGCTAACTAGTGTTTAAAGATGAGGAAACACTCAAAAGATGTGTATGCAGAGTAAAATGGACAGGGCTTCCTAGCCTTTTTTCCTCCCTCTTCCTCTCAAATGGTGACCCCAAAGCTCAGATATATAGACGGATGGTCAGCAGTACACTGCTGGCACCTCATAGCTTGTACTCAAGTACTGGTCGTGATACATCCGAGCCCAAGGGTCCGGTTATCATTCATAAGACGTGCACTCGCAATCGTGTAATGTCCGGTCGAACTTACAAAACTTCAATCCGAGCATCCGAATGAAGTATATCTGACCTTCTTCAGACCGCTTGTGTCGAGAGTTATGCAATGACATGGATTAGAGGTTGTACAAAGTCAGGAAGAGGGGTCTATGCCCATGGTCTTCAAGCTTCAAATTCTATCCAAAGTACTGTCACACGTAATAGTCACTCGGGACTGTTAATCTTCGGTTCTTGTGGGACATTGTTGGATGTATGTATGTATGAAGTGTTGAGACGACGTGCCATTGTCGAAGGAACAAGACGACATTTAACTCCTCGTCGGGGTTATCACCGGTTTAAGTTAAAAGTAGACGTTGCTCAGGGTTATAGCTGAGATTGGACTACTTGCTGGTATGCTACGATATCATCTTATTGAGACAGTAAGATGACGTGTTGACTCTTCACCGGGTTATCGTCGGTTTAAGCGGAAAGTAGACGTTGCTCAGGGTTACATCTGAGATTAGATTGCTGCTTGTTTATATGTCTCACTGTCATCTGTGGGTGTTCTTGTCTGCCCGTTGTTATCTCCAGGTCTGAGGTGTGTGTGCCTCGACAGGATGTCTGTAGTTGAAGCTGATTGCATATATTTGAAACAAGCATTTTCGGGGTTATCGCCGGAACTGCAATGACATCTCTTGGGGCTATCACTAAGGATGGGGTTGCTACTCTTAGTGTTGTCTCTGGGACTGGAACTGAGCGTCATGGTGTTATCGCTGAGACAGAACTGTCCTCTCCGGTGTTATTTCCGGTCTTTTGATCTGTATATCTCGGGGTTATTTCTGAGATTAGAAATGACATTCCCGGTGTGTGTTCCAGGTTTGAAATGAGGGTTCCGTTTTGTGTGTGTCGAGTTGGACTGAACTTAGGTAGTATCCGAATGGATATGTCATCTTCCGTGGTTTTCTCCAAAAGACGAATCTTCCCTCCTACAATGTTAGTAATAGAAGCGCATAAAATTTCGAGTGTCTACAGATGTCCCTCTTTATCATATTCATGCAATGCAAGGCATGGATATGATAAAGAATACTAGACACTTGAAATGAAAGCAAGATAAACATGATGCTATATGCAGCAACATGATGCAAATACATGTAGAATGCATGAGTGATTGTCAAGTAATCCTGTTGGGATGACAATCAGTGATGGCTTGGACATGGGATCCAAGTCTCCAAGGATGTTGACGTTGGGGCTATCACCAAAGTCTTGAATCCTAGATATTGGCTTATATTCCATAGAGGTACCTCTTGTATGTAAGAGATCTGTGGGGATAAAGCTATGTCTATTTTAGGATGTGTATAACATATTCCCTCATTCTGTCGGAGTTACTGCCAACAGTTTGTCGTTATCCGGGTTGCCTGATCTTCGTTGATGTGTGGATAGTCCCATTTACAAAGGGGCTATGGCAAAATTTTCCCAAAATGTAGGTATTGGGTTGTCATGCATTTTTAACTCTACTATAGATGTATGTTAAACAATGCATGTATGCATGTAATCATAGAATGCATTTCGAAAAGACTCTAGGTAAGAAATTATAACACCCTTTTTGAGGTGATTTGGAGACTTGTTGTCCAGATATCATGGATCCGAATTAGCCGAGTAGTTCCCACAGGACCACTTCTGGTGTACGGAGGAGGGCTTTTAAAGAGCCTCAAAGGTTGCTCATTGGGATGACCTCGTCATTCAAGCGGAGGCGGTGATACGTCTATTCGGGTTGAAGTGCCGAATGTCGAGGACGAGGAGGAGGATGCACCGATCGAGGTTCCCGCCCTGTCAGACGTGTTCCCCTAGGAATTGCCAAGTATTCAAGTGGCGAACCCGGATCTTCCGGGTGACTTGAGTAGGCATCCTTCAAAGATATACCGCACCTTAAATGAGGTATAAAGTTAGATCTTTAATCTTCCTTATTTCCTATTGATGAAGAGTCAAGGAGTCTGATGTTGATCTACATTTGATGTAGGTTCCTGGCTTCACATAGCCTCGAGGGAACTGGTTTAGCATCCACTCTATGTATCAGGCCTTTCATGATGACTACAGAGCGATCGTCCATGGCTGGGGATTTGAGAAGTTCTTCTCCATTCTACCCCGTCGCTGTCCCTGGGGTTACCTCAGGGCATTGTCTGAGCGGTGGTTCCACCAGACTCAGTCACTCCATTTGTTGAATTGTGAGGTGATGATGATGCCAATGGATTGGCGGTTTGTCACAGGTTTGGAGTTTGGAGGGGAGCCGGTGCCTTGCACGGCGGATATCACCCATACTGCCGTCAAATCCTCGTTATGGGTTCCGGCAGAAGTGCTCAAGGGCAGGACTATTCATATAGGTCCTTTGAGCGTAGATGCTATGAGCGGGCTGTTGAGTGAGCCTATACCCGATGATGTGAGAGTTAGGGATCGCATTCTCCGGCGATTGTTCCTGATGATCATTAGGGGCTGCTTCATAGCAGATAACTCTTCTACGGTGTCCTTCACTTTGATCAGCGCCACTCGACATGTGGACCGTATAGGAGAATATGATTGGGGTTCCTACACCTTTTCCTACTTCCTCAGGGGAATGCATATGCGATCGCAAGGCTTGACCGAGGCGTGGTTAGGATTCTACCCATTTCTGCTGGTGAGTGTTTCTCTTGTCTTTTCCCATGTACAGGTTAAGAGTGTTGACTGACAGCAGATGTTTGCCTTTGTGTTGGTAGTTTTGGGCCTATGAGAGGCTTCCTTGTTTGCATCCTGTGAGCATGTTAGGTTTAGACACCTATCCACGAGGACGGAGATGGCATCATTCCATACTGGCGGAGGTCCCTGTTGCTGAGGGTTTCACTCATTATCGCCTATCGCTAGAGCTATTGACAGCCGATGTCATCACATGGATTCCCTACTCTGGAGAGCATTTGGGAGTTGGTTTTGAGGATGGGTACCCGACTGGAGTAGAGTACATCATTTCCATCCGCAGGATTCCTCTCTTTACAGATGGAGGATGGGAGCTATATTTAGGAGCGCGTACTATCAGGAGCACTATAGGAGAGATTCGTTTGCCGATCTTGCCTCCTGTCAGGCATTATTGGCCTGTTTCGCAGTCACCCATCATTGACATCCCATTGATTATGGAGTGGGATGCCTCCTTATCTGTTAGGGATGTGGCCATTGCAGACAGCACTTCAGTGAGATCCCAGATGACTGTCAGTCTTGCCGACATGAGTGCTTACATTGATGAGCATTATGCCACCATGCAGTTAGCCTCTGATCTGCTAGCTCCTATAGATACCCTTGCGCAAGAGCTTGCAGTGCTTCCTCCGTCGTCAGAGAGGGATGCTATGTTAGATCTGATAGTCCGCAAGTATACAGATCTGTAGATAGCTTTGTATTTTCCTACACAGACTAGCATAGCCATTTTGTCATGTACATCACAGATGTATATATCAAACAGTATTATGTATGCTAGGGAAATATATTTTGATTCACTTCCCTTTTAGTTATGCTTTGATACTTGCTTGATGTTTGCCTGTTTCTCCAAGACCTTGTGATCTTGATGCATTCTAAACTTATCCTTGATAGATGGACATTGAGATGTCGCAAGATCTTTCAGAATGAATCATTGATTTCTATAAATCCCTACCATTTTTGGTGTCTTGGAACTGGTATCTCTATGGAAAAGTGGAGAGGAGGATGGTTTCTTCCTCTCTGAGATTGACCGCACCATAGATGGTCGCCAGTACTTCTATTTGTGAGAAGCCTAGTTAATTCCATAACTTATGGATTGGTATTGCTCTTTGAGGCACGATCGCAGCTTAGATGGTCACCGAATCTTCAATTGGTGAGAAGAGGTTGGGTAATTCCATCCCTTTGATCTGAAACTGATGAAATGTGGTGAATTAAAGGTAGATCCCAGTACCGTGTGACAAGTATGTTGTTCTGGTAGGGGTTAGACTGCACCATGAATGGCTGCCTACGTACTCCTATTGAAGATGAGATCAAGTCTGCGTAGTTTGAACCTGGTGTAAGAGGTTCAATGCTGAATGCGGAAGGTAGATGGGTGTAGAAGTATTTTTGTTATTTTTTGTTATTTTGTAGAGAAAGGGAAGAAATGTTTTTGTTGTTTTTCATTATTGCGACCGGGCCATATAGAATATGGTTACCTACGTACCCCTAGGTATCAGGGAGATCAGGTCGACATAGTTCGCCCCTTAGGACGAATCGCAGCTGAAGAGAAATGTGAATCCCATGTACAGGCTATACTGCGGGGAGAAGAAAGTTTAATACCATAATGGGGATAAACTGCAAGTGTGTAAAAAGTTTGATCCCATCCTTCGGACAAACTGCAGGCGTAGAAAAGTTTAATCCCGTCTTCAGGATAAACTGCAAGTGTGAAAGGTTCAATCCCGTCTTCAGGATAACCAAAATTGTGAAAGGTTAAATCCCATCTTCAGGATAACCGAGATTGTATGAAAGGTTTGAAATGAAGTAAAACTAGGCTGCTGGCTTGAAGTGTATGTTTCCCTGAGGGGCAGAAGAGTATTCAAAAAGGAAAAGGTTCAAAACCGGAATGACTGGTGATTTGATGATCAAAACCAGGATGTTTGTTTGATGGTAACTTCAAACATAGTACCGTTTCACGGTGTCCGAGTTGATAAGCTATGGAAATTCATCGCCATCCATTTCCTACAATCTGAGAGCACCTCCTGCTAATACTTCCTTGACAACAAATGGGCCTTCCCAGTTAGGAGAAAATTTTCCCTTAGATTGATCTTGGTTGTCAATGATCTTCTTCAAAACCAAGTCATGTTGTTTGAATTGACGTAGTCGAACTTTTCTGTTGTAGGATCGTGTGATCCTTTGCTGACATAACTGACTATGGAAGATAGCCGCGGCTCGCCTTTCGTCTATTAGAGACAAGTGGTGATACATGTCTTTTACCCATTGGACTTCACCCAACTGAGCATCCATCAATACTATGAGGGATTCCATTTCCAATTTTATGGGGAGCACTTCTTCCATCCCATAGACTAATGAGTAGGGGTTGCCTCAATGGAAGTTCGCATGGAAGTTCTGTAGGCTAATAAAGTCAGAGGCAATAGGTTAGGCCATCCTTTGTAATTGGCGGACATTTTCTGCATGATCTTTTTGATGTTTTTATTAGCCGCTTCAACAACACCATTCATCTTTGGACAGTAGATGACGGAGTTGAGATGTTTGATGTGGAATTTTCTACATAACTCCTCCATCATTTTGTTGTTGAGGTTCTTAGCATTGTCTAACACAATGACCTCTGGTTGTCCATATCGACAGATGACATTGTTTCTGATGAAAGCAATGATAACTTCTTTAGTAACCTTGGGGAAGGAGGCTGCTTCTACCCATTTGGTGAAATAGTCGATCATGGTGAATATGAATCGATGTCCATTACTGGCTTTAGGCTCGATGGGCCCGATCACGTCCATTCCCCACATTGAGAAGGGCCATGGCGAACTCATATTATGGACTTTCCTTGGAGGAGCGTGGATAGCATTCCCATGAATCTGGCATTGATAGCACCTCTTGACGTGATCATCATAGTCAGCCTTGAGTGTAAGCCAATAATGCCCCGTTCTGAGGATTTTCTTGACAAGTAGGGGTCCACTCATGTGAGGGCCACATACTCCACCATGGATCTCAACCATGAGTCTCTAAGCTTGGTCTTTGTCCAGACATCTGAGGAGACCTAATCCTGCATATCTTTTGTGGAGTGCATCTCCGCTCAGGTAAAGTTTCATAGCAAATCGATGAATCCGCCTCTTCTTAGTTAGGCTCACCTCAGCGGGTGTAGATCCATCTCGTAGATACTCCTTGATGTGCTGATAACGAGGGGTGTGGATGGGAGGTAGCTCATCCGATACTTCTCCAATGTAATTCCCATAGACTGGGCTCTTTGTAGAGTAAACGTGATGCTTGGCATATCTTCGTTGTCCGGTATGTAAACCAAAGAGGCCAGCGTTGCTAATGCATCTGCAAAATCATTCCTATTATGAGGAATGTGTAGAAAGGAGATTTCTTCGAACTCTAAAGCCATCTGTAGAACTTGTCGATGGTAAGGCAGTAAATGTAATTCTTTAGTTTGATAGATTCATGTGGATTGTTTGATTACCAATTCGGAATCCCCAAAGAAAGTTAACCGCCTGATGCCCATTGAACGGGCAAGTTTTAGCCCCATGATGACCTTCATACTCAACCTGTTGTTGTTTGTCAGCCGATAAACCGCAATTTGTGGCGATGGGATAGTGTTCCCTCATACAGGATATTAGAATTGCTCCAGCTCCAGAGCCTTCTGTGTTAACAGCTCCATCAAAATACATTCTCCACGTATGGCATGTATCGTACTGATGTTGTTGTTGAACTGTTATTACCCCTTCATCGGGGAAGTGTGTTTCTAAGGGTTTATAATCCCCTGCAAGTGCGGCGGCCAGTTGATCCGCAATTCCCTGACCTTTGACAGACTTTTGCATCACATGTAGCGATGTCAAATTGTCTTTGTAGGATTAAATCGCCATCCGGATAGTTGACGATTCAAGATGGGCTTACTGAACACATACTTGAGAGGATCCATTCGGGATATAAAATGGGTTGTGTGACCATGGAGGTAATGTTGTAACCTCATGGAAGCCGATGCTAAATCACAACAAGTCTTCTCGATCAGAGTGTACTTGTTGAATCTTTTGCTGAGGTAATAGATAGCTCATTCTTGGCCTCTATTATCTTTTTGCCCCAGCACGCAGCCCATGGCATTGTCATTAATGGACATGTACATAAACAGGGGAACATCATCCCTGGGAGGTACCAAAACAGGAGCATTAATCAGTTGCTCTTTGATTGTGAGGAAGGCTTTTTGATACTCATTGTTCCATTGCATGGAGGAGTTCTTCCTTAACAACTTGAAGATTGGCTCACAGGTTGCTGTGAGTTGAGAAATGAATCCTAGAAACTTCTCGGACTTAACACCAAAGACGCACTTGGCGGGATTCAACTTCAAGTTGTACTTACGCAACCTATTGAAAAGTTTTGCGAGATGGTCTAAGTGGTCCTCCTCCTTCTGGGATTTAATGATGATATCATCCACATAGATCTCTATCTCCTTGTGCATTAAATCGTGGAAAAGAGCCATCATAGTTTTCATTTGGTAGGTTGCCGGCGTTGATGAGGCCGAATGACAACCGTCTCAGAGAAAAAGGTTCCCCAAGGCGTGATGAAAGCAGTTTTCTCATGATCTTCCTCGCGACCATAACTGATGGTACCCCGCAAAGCAATCTAAGAAAGGAGTACATGTCGTATTGAGCAGTATTGTCAATAAGAATGTGGATAAAGGGCACGGAAAAGCTATGTTTAAGGCAAGCTTTGTTCAAATCCCGGTAATCCATGCAGACTCACACCTTTCCCCCTTGGTTTAGGTACGGGAACAATGTTGGATATCCACTTTGGATATGTAGACACCATGATGATGCCAGCTTGAAATTATTTCACAATTTCTTCTTTAAACTTTAAACTCCACTCAGGTTTCAATCGCCTGAGCTTTTGCCTAACTGGCTTGAATCCTTCTTTAATGGGAAGGCGATGAAGAACAATGTCAGTGGACAAACACACCATGTCTTCATGAGACCATGCAAAAACATCCTGGAACTGGGTTAACAGTGCAACCATGTCATTTCGTTGATTTTTGGTAAGGTCTGAACCAATCTGGATTAGCTTAGGGTTGTCTAAGGTTCCGAGATTGAAAAGAGTGGTTTGATCAAGATTGGTTTTGGGATTGTCTGCGACCCATTCCTTAATCTCTTGAGGGGTCTCAATGTCCTCTTGGATGTCCATCAAGTCTGAGTCCAACTTTGCATCAAAATTACAACCCTTGTGGAGAGAAGGCATGTCATCAACAAGGACAGGCACATCTAAATTCAGAGTCCAGAACCAAAAGATGCTTTCACTTAATATATTCAACTGTTCGATCATACAATAGTGTTAGCATGTACTTGATAAAATAACTGCTAATGCTGTAAAGGAAAGCAAGCGATTAAAGTTTTCTACAGGGCAGAGGGATTTTCTGCCCATTTTACCCTCTTTGACCAATGCATGGAGTGTTGCTCCAATAATCGAGGGAAAAGCCCTGATGGACTATAGTGATGGAAGGATCGCCATTGTCCTCCTTCTCCCGAATGATAACCATGACATCTGGGCAATCATCGTCTGAGGTGTATCTGTTTGTATGTTCATCATGAACAATGACGCGGATGCCTGCCATCATTAAGGCAAGGTCATGTTTACATTTTCGTTCCTTTTCTTCTGCCTCGGGATCAGGAATCAGCACCTCTTAGCTTTGATTGGCACTAGTTTAGGAAATAACATAGCCACAACATGGGCTGGCACCTTTACAGGAGATTGCATCAACTCATGAGGTAAAGGTATAGTAAATTGCCATGCGGCGGAAGCTTTGAGGAACCTACTTGTGCTTATGAGGATTCCTGTGATTGGAATTGGCAGAATAGCCTAGTCCGGTTGTTCCAATTTGACTGGATATTTGAATAGGGTGCTTAATACCCTGCTTATCTTTACCAAGCCCTTGTCCAGGTTGATGACCCAATGACATCATTTCTTGAGTGGCCGACATAACCTCGGCAAAAATCTTGGGTATGGGAAGTGTCGCTCCAATAGAATGGTATTGCGTGTTACTCACTTCCAGAGTATGGAAACTGACCGGTTCAACTTCTGAATTGAAGCTGATAATTGGTAGATTTCCTTGTTCAGGACAATCCGGCCATTGCGTTAATTAAATGACTAGACTCGTTGATAATGTATTTGAGAGTTGTTGATGTAGTGTGGAGGGAACGGCTCCAGCCATGTGTATCCATGGTCTCCCCAATAGCAGGTTGTATCCTGAGTCTATCTTGAGGACGTGGAAGGATACATTGAATGTATTTGGACCAATCTCAATTGGCAATTCAATCTTTCCAACAGAATTTCGCCGGGATCCATCAAAAGCTCTGATGACATTGTGGCTACTTTGGATCCTCTTGAGATTGATATTCATCTTCACCAAGGTGGCATAAGGACATATATTTAGAGATAAGCCGCAATCTATTAATACTCCTGCTAGCATGTACCAGAAAGGCAAAATTGAAATATGCAATGGCTTGCAATGACCGGTCCCTTCGGGAGGTATGTCATCATCAGTGAAGGATATCACATTGTTGTTGAAAATGTGATCAACCAAATGTTAAAAATTTTCCATGTCCACTGATTTTGGTAAATAGGCTTCTTCTAAATCCTTCAGTAAAATCTTTCGATGATCCTCAGAAGAGAAAACCAAGTCCAGTATTGAAATCTAGTGTGGAGCTTCTCGCAAGCTTAAAACCACTTTGGCTTCATTGTGGCCCATAATACGGAGGAATTTTTTAATCTTCTCCACAGGCAAATTCCCCTTTGCTTTACAAGTAGGTTTGACAACCCAATGAGGAAGGTACAGTGGATTTTCCTTCGACACTGTAGCAGTAGTATGAGACGTGGATCTTTCAGCTTCTCCATAATTCCATGGAACGTTGTGTAAGCTAACAACAGGATATTGTGGTCTAAAATATAAAGAAATTGGCTCTGGTGTGGCTACTTTCAAAGGATTGTCAGCTTCTTTGAGTTGAATTGGTTGTATGGGAAATACTTTGAAAGTCTCATCATCCACTTTGGATATAACTGCTACTGATCCCTTCCATTTGGTAAGACATGCATTCCCACCCTTGAGTTGCATAGTGTAATCATCTGCTATTTGCAGGACACTGCTATCAATAAGATTCTGAATGGGATGACGGAGTGCCCAACATTCTTCTATGTTGTGACCGCGAGAATGTGAATGATATTGACACATTTCATCAGGATTGAACCGTCCTGAACGGGGATTGATTAGAGGGAGAAGAAAGGTAATTCTTCCTTCGTTGATCAATATTTGAAGTATCTCCTCCATAGATTGGCCCAAATAGGTGAATTCCCTCTGATTGGCAAAATCTCGATGGGCTTTAGCATTTGCTCGCTTTGCAACCTTATCCTCCATAGCTTCGCTTTCTGAAGGTGGTGAGGAGGCATTCATAACAAAAGGAAGGAGATAGCATGCTTACGCTTCGATTAATTGGCGTGTGACTTGACGTGGTGGGTCACAGCTTCGCTTAATTGCTCAATTTGTTTGCAAAGAGCTTGCATCTTTTGTTCCATGGTAAATTGGAACTTTGCATAATCCCATTTGTCAACACCGTCTTTGATGGATTGGGATGATTCGCCGTTAGAATTGGAACCTTGTACTGTGCTCCAACTGATCATGTTGACCTCTTCTTCTTTGTGTTGAGGAAGAGGGTTGTCTTGCACATGAGGTTGATCTGGTTTAGTGACCACGATCTCACAATTTTCTATTAGATCTTGAATCTTATGTTTCAAGGCCCAACAATCTTGAGTATCATGTCCAGGTGCTCCGGCATGATAAGCACACTTCCGAGTAGCATTAAAACCCCTCCCATTAGTAGTCAGAAGAGAAAGAATATTCTCGAGCGAGTCCCCTAAGGGTATAAACGTTCGAGGTTGCTTTATTTCTCCACTTTTAGGCAATGGAGGGTTTGAAGATTGTGCTGGAAAAGGGGAGTAGTTTCTCCTTTGCATAGGCATGCTTGGATTGCCTTTTTGTCCTTGTAGTATCAAGGAAACATCCTCCTCATTCTTTTTATGGACCCTCTGGGGGTTGTTTCCATAAGATCCGGATTGGATGTGCTCAGCAATAGCTTTAAGAGCGGCTAGGTCTTGAATTTTATCGGACTTCAATCCCATCTCAGCCATCTCTTTGTGTTTGATCATTTCAGAGAATGGTTTGCCAATACCATCTAGAAATCTTTCATAGAAAGAAGCTTCCTGTACATCTATGAAGGTCATGACCATTTCTGATTCTGTCATGGAAGGAACAACTTGAGCAGCAAGGCGCCTCCACCTTTGAGCATACTCTCTAAATGACTCATTAGACTATTTCTTGACCTTGGTAACTGGCACCGGCTGGCCAAGAGCCATCCGAGATTGAAAATCAGATTGAGTGAGGAAGGCGTGAGCCATCTCTTCCGATTATGGATCTTAGAGTTGTCTAATTCAGATACCATGAACGGGCTTCTCCAATGATTTTTTAAAACAAATTTGCATTCGGAGCTTTTCATTTTCCGCATAAGATCCGAGTTCTCCAATGAACACCTTTAAATGTGTATAAGGATCTCCTAATCCATCATATTTCTCAAAATCAATGGTCTTGAATTTCTCTGGATAATGAACACCAGGAAATATGGAAAGGTCTGTATATGAAACACTGCCATGTTTTCCAGTCCCTTTGAGAACACGAATAGTTTCCTCCATTTGAATGGCCTTCTTCCTGATATCACTAGGTGTCTAGATCTCCTTTGAGATGGGTGTTTTCAGGGTCTTTGTTGGTTGTATCCAACTAATATCACAGATAGATATTTAGCAGTGCAGTAAATAAAGATGCATTCGTACACATTTATCAGAAATGTAAATGCAATATTCATACACAAGCATATAACAATTTTGAAAAGCTTGTAATAGGGGCTTAAGCCCTCGTACTGGAGTCCCCAGCAGAGTCGCCACCTGTCGACGTCGGGATTTTTGGGTGTCCCTTTTCGTTACTAGTTCTTTGGTGTTCTAATGTTAATGTGAGATTTGTTTAAAAAAACAAGTGAAAAAGGTCCGACATGTATAATGTCGACTATTTGACTTTAAGAGTCGCCAGTTGGTGTATTTAACTGGTTGCACCAACGCAACCGAAAAAGGTTTGCACATTGATCAAGTGTTTTGACACTGCTAGACGGGTCTGTGAAACCGAGATTCATTTTGGGTCTGGGAGCTTGATTATGCGGAGGGAAGGTGTTAGGCACCCCCTGACATCCGTGTTACCACGGTGACCGCCACTTTTCAAAGAAATTGTTATATGAATGTGTGGGTGTGTGTGTGGATCAATGTGCAATTATTTGAAAGTAGTGTGAGGCCTCGTTCACACCTATATACACAAGATTTGAATTTTATAGAAAAATTCAGTTTTAACCAAGATATAGCAATGAAGTTTTGTAAAAGAGGTTTTTCAAACCCTGTGCTTAATAGGAATTGAGACTTTTTCATACTTCTATTTTATTATTAAATGTCCGGCTTGTTTGCTTTTATTTTCGAGATGCGAAGCATTCTCGAGAAAATAATATCTGATGAGTGTCGAACTCCTCATGGGCATGATAAACCGGCCCAAAGAAATTCGAGATAATTGTAAAATAATGTACAAGTTGCTTACAATTAGTAAAAATGTCCATCATGGGGAGCCGAATCTAGATTCATTGCAGATCAATCTGTGATCACATGATTCCTAGGCTCACATAATACCGCAATTTGTATGGAAAGCGAAAGCGATTATATATATATATATATATATATATATATATATATATAAACATGATCAACCGCCACGATGTAAACTCCAGACGGGACAAAATGTAAATAAAGTCGTAAAAGCGATCAACCGCCATTTAAGTAAACTCCAAAGTGACGGAATGTAAATAAACTCGTAAAAGACCCACGAAGTGAACTCAGAACTGACAGAAATGTAATATATATATATATATATATATATAAAAGTAGTAAACGATTTGGATGTGAATCCAAAGTTCATCGAATATAATCCGACAACAATTATATATATATATATATATATATAAGTTAGTAAACGATTGGATGTAAATTCAAAGCTCATTAGATATATCGACAAATGATATATATATATATATATATATATATATATATATATATAAAAGCAATTAAACGTCTGGGATATAAAATCTGGGCTCATCGTATGTATCGACCATAGTTTATATATATAAGTATATATATATATATATATATATATATATATATATATGAAAGCAATTAAACGCTCCGCATCAAGTTCAGGCTCAATCGAGGCATAACTCGATAATGTTAGTCCATATATGAAATATATACATATATATAAGTATATATATATATACAGACAGAAATGAAAACCACGGACCGAAGTCCGGGAAAACGCACACAACTCGACTCTCAATGTGTATAACAGTGTGTACTAATATGAGAAGAAGGCTTTATAGAATATAAGAAGGCTTACAGTGGGCTGCCAAAGTAGACTTATATGACTTTAAATGGATAAACACTCAGCTCCCGCTGGATAAAAGATAGCTATATGTGAGCTAACTAGTGTTTAAAGATGAGGAAACACTCAAAAGATGTGTATGCAGAGTAAAATAGACAGGGCTTCCTCGCCTTTTTCCCTCCATCTTCCTCTCAAATGGCTGACCCCAAGGCTTGCATATATAGACGGATGGCCCCAGGTACACCTGCGGTAGCCGCAGTTGTACCTGCGGTTGGTCATGATGCATCCGAGCCTCACGGGTCCCGTCGTCTGTGCACTCGTGCACTGTAATGTCTGCTCAAACTTGCAGAACTTCAATCCGAGCATCCAAATGAGGTATATCTGACCTTCTTCGGACCGCTTGTGTCGAGAGTTACGCAATGACATGGATTATAGGTTGTACGAAGTCAGGAAGAGGGGTCTATGCCCATGGTCTTCAAGCTTCAAATTCTATCCAAAGTACTGTCACACGTAATAGTCACTCAGGATTTTCAATCCTTAGTTCTTGTGGGACATTGTTGGACGTATGTATGTATGTATGAAGTGTTGAGACGACGTGCCATTATCGAAGGAACAAGATGACTTTTGACTCCTCGTCGGGGTTATCGCCGGTTTGAGTTGAAAGTAGACGTTGCTTTCGTGGTTACATTTGAGATTGGACTACTTCTTTGGTATCTTCGCGCTATCACTTTGTTGAGACAGTAAGATGACGTGTTGACTCCTCACCGGGGTTATCGCCGATTTAAGCGGAAAGCAAACGTTGCTCAGGGTTACATCTGAGATTGGACTGCTGCTTGTTTGTATGTCTCACTATCATCTGTGGGTGTTCTAGTCTGCCCATTGTTATCTCTGGGTCTGAGGTGTGTGTGCCTCGATAGGATGTCTGTGGTTGAAGCTGATTACATATGTTTGCAACAAGCATTTCATGGGTTATCGCCGAAACTGCAATGACATCTCTTGGGGCTATTACCAAGGATGGGGTTGCTACTCCCAGTGTTGTCTCTAGGACTGGAACTGAGCATCACGGTGTTATTGTCGAGACAGAACTGTCCTCTCCAGTGTTGTTGCTAGTCTTTTGATCTGTATATATCTCGGGGTTATTTTCGAGATTAGAAATGACATTCCCGGCGTGTGTTCCGGGTTTGAAATGAGGTTCCCTGTTTGTGTGTTGGGTTGGAGCTGAACTTCCGGTAGTATCCAGAATGGATATAAGCTGTCTTCCAGGGTTTTCTCCAAAAGATGAATCTACCCTCCTACAATGTTAGTAATAGGAGCGCAGAAAATTTTGAGTGTCTACAGATGCCCCTCTTTATCATATTCATGCAATGCAAGGCATGGATATGATAAAGAATACTAAACACTTGAAATGAAAGCAAGATAAACATAATGTTATATGCAGCAACATGATGCAAATACATGTAGAATGCATAAGTGATTGTCAGGTAATCCTATTGGGATGACAATCAGTGATGGCTTGGACATGGGATCCAAGTCTCCAAGGATGTTGACGTTGGGGCTATCACCAAAGTCTTGAATCCTAGAAATTGGCTTATATTCCACAGAGGTACCTCTTGTGTGTAAAAGATCTGTGGGGATAAAGCTATATCTGTTTGAGGATGTGTATAACATATTCCCTCATTCTGTCGGAGTTACTGCCAACAGTTTGTCGTTATCAAGGTTGCCTGATCTTCGTTGATGTGTGAATCACCGAAAAAATCTCTGCTGGGTGTATTGTCAAGGCTACTTGACCTTCATTGATGTATGTGTCAATGGTCGCATTGCGTTGTAGCCTTTGCTGGGGAAGGTTGCTTCGATGGGTTTACTTGCCATCGGCTGACATGATGCCAAGGCTGCTTGTCCTTCATTTATGTGTGTATCAATGGTTGAATTGCATTGTAACCCCCACCAGGGATACGTATATGCTTGAAGGATGTGCGTTGAGACGACGGGAACTTAACTCTGACTGACGAGAAACCAAGTTTTCAGGCTATTCCGCTCAATCGCGTAGCAATTTTATTCCTAATTTAGCCTTTTCAGCTTATGAGACCTCCTTTGTAACTCTAACTGGAGTGAGTTGGAGGTGTGGGACCCATGTAGAAGTGTCGCAGGTGTACCTGCAGGAGCCGCAGGTTAGCCTACGGTCAACCGTGCCTATGTATAGGCGATTGGTTGCTTTCATAAGTCATTTTCAAGTTACGCAGCGAAGGAAATCGAAGAGCTCTTCTTCAGATCTCATCGAGTTTGGGCAACTTCTCGCATATTCTCGCCACCGCACAAGTGTTTTTCAACTACACGGTAACACATGCATATATTTTTTCCAATTTCATCGTCTGGTTGAAAATGACTTATCGCATGAAATGCATTTAGACACATAGTAGTGAATATGCATGCCGATATGATTTGATAAAAATATTCAACATAGTAAATGTTAGTATTAAACCATGTTGAACATAATGATGTGAAAAATTTAACTTTTGAAATAAATAAATTGGCACCCTTTTACTATCATTTCTTATCATATCTGAGGACAAATGAGTAAAGGCATAAAGTAAAATAATCCTGGTAACTAGACTACACTTACGGATTTTTATTGTGATGTGATTAATGCATACTGGGATGTATATATATTTGTGTATAGGTGTGCTTCTGAATGGCCACCTAGTCATGCCTATGCGCATGTGGATAGTCCAATTTACAAAGGGGTTATGGCAAAATTTTCCCAAAATGTAGGTATTGGGTAGTCATGTATTTTTAACTCTACTATAGATGTATGTTAAACAATACATGTATGCATGTAATCATAGAATGCATTTTGAAAAGACTCCAGGTAAGAAATTACCACACCCTTTTTGAGGTGATTTGGAGACTTGTTTTCCAGATATCATGGATCCGAATCAGTCGAGTAGTTCCCGCAGGACCACTTCTGGTGTACGGAGGAGGGCTTTTAAAGAGCCTCGGTATTTTGTTTTGTAGGATGACCCGTCGTGAATTCCGTGAAAGCGGTGATAAATCTATACGGGTTGAAGTGCCGAATGTCGAGGACGAGGAGGAAGATGCACCGATCGAGGTTCCTGCTCCTGCTGTACGTGTTCCCCTTAGGGAATTTCCAGGTATTTAAGTGGTGAACCCAGATCTTCTGGGTGACTTGAGTAGTCATCCTTCAGTATACCTGCATGCAAACGAGGTATAAAGTTAGATCTTTAATCATCCTTATTTTCTATTGATGAAGAGTTAAGGAGTCTGATGTTGATCTGCATTTGATGTAGGTTCCCGGCTTCACATAGCCTCGAGGGAACTGGTTTAGCATCCACTCTATGTATCAGGCCTTTCATGATGACTACAGAGCGATCGTCCATGGCTGGGGATTCTGGAGGTTCTTCTCCATTCTACCCCGTCACTGTCCCTGGGGTTACCTCAGGGCTTTGTCTGAGCGGTGGTTCCACCAGACTCAGTCACTCCATTTGTTGGATTGTGAGGTGATGATGACGCCAATGGATTGGCGATTTATCACAAGTATGGAGTTTAGAGGGTAGCCGGTTCCTTTCACGGCAGATATCACCCCTACTGCCGTCAGATCCTTGTTGGGTGTTCCGGCGGAAGCGCTCTAGGGCAGGACTATTCGTACAGGTCCTTTGAGCGTAGATGCTATGAGTGGGCTATTGAGTGAGCCTATACCCGATGATGTGAGAGTCGAGGATCGCATTCTCCAAGCGATTATTCACGATGATCATTAGGGGTCGCCATAGCAGATAACTCTTCTACGGTGTCCTTCACTTTGATCGGTGCCACTCGACACGTGGGACCAGTATAGAGAGTATGATTGGGGTTCTACACCTTTGCCTACTTCCTCGGGGAATGCGTATGCGATCCTTGAGGGCTTCGACCGAGGCGTGGTTAGGATTCTACCCATTTCTGCTGGTGAGTGTTTCTCTTATCTTTTCCCATGTATAGGTTAAGAGTGTTGACTGACAGCAGATGTTTGCCTTTGTGTTGGTAGTTTTGGTACTATGAGAGGCTTCCTTGTTTGCATCCTGTGAGCATGTTAGGTTTAGACACCTATCCACGAGGACGGAGATGGCATCATTCCATACTGGCGGAGGTCCCTGTTTTGTGAGGGTTTCACTCATTGTCGCCTACAGCTGGAGCTATTGACAGTCGATGTCATCACATGGATTCCCTACTCTGGAGAGCATTTGGGAGTTGGTTTTGAGGATGGGTACCCGACTGGAGTAGAGTACATCATTTCCACTGCAGGATTCCTCTCTTCACCAGATGGAGGATGGGAGCTATATTTAGAGAGCGTCATCGTCGAGCACCACAGAGAGATTTATATGCCGATATTGCCTCCGCGCCAGCGTTATCGGCTGTTTTTTGACACCACCGTCATTGACACCCCATTGATGGGGATTGACGGTTTTACATTGTCAGAGGTCCCCTGTTCTCAGGAGATGTTCCAGCATTGGTGGATCCCTCGTACCATTGGAGCTCAGACCCGCGCCACATAGTTTATGGGGGATATGGTTCCAGGATCCGTGATGTTGACAGATTGGCTAACCTATGTCAGAGATCCGACTCATGTGACACAGATTGACAGATTGACTAACCTGTGTAGATACCCTTGGGCAGGAGCTTGCAGTGCTTCCTCCGTCGTCAGAGAGGGATGCTATGTTAGATCTGATAGTCCGCATGTATACAGATCTGTAGATAGCTTTGTATTTTCGTGCACAGACTAGCTTAGCCATTTTGTCATGTACAGCACAGATGTATATACCAAATAGTATTATGTATGGCAGGGAAATATATTTTGATTCACTTCCCTTTTAGTTATGCCTTGATACTTGCTTGATGTTTTCCTGTTTCTCCAGGGCCTTCTGATCTTGATGCATTCTAAACTTATCCTTGATAGATGGACATTGAGATGTCGCAAGATCTTTCAGAATGGATCATTGATTTCTGTAAATCCCTACCATCTTTGGTGTCTTGGGACTGGTATCTGTATGGAAAAGTGGAGAGGAGGATGGTTTCTTCCTCTCTAATATCGATCGCACTACGGATGGTCGCTTGAAGATTTCTATTTGTGAGAAGCCTAGTTAATTCCATCTCTTATGGATTGGTATTGCTCTTTGAGGCACGATCGCAGCTTAGATGGTCACCGAATCTTCTATTGGTGAGAAGAGGTTGGGTAATTCCATCCCTTTGATCTGAAACCGATGAAATGTGGCGAATTGAAGGTAGATCCGATGCATGCGTGTGACAAGTATGTTGTTACGGTAGGGTTAGATCGCACCATGAATGGTCGCCACGTACTCTATGAAGAGGAGATCAAGTCGGCGCAGTTCAAACCTGGTGTAAGAGGTTCAATGCTGAATGCGGAAGGCAGATGGGTGCAAAAGTATTTTTGTTGTTTTGTAGAGAAAGGGTAGAAATGTTTTTGTTGTTTCTCATTCTTGCGACCGGGCCATATAGAATATGGTTACCTACGTACCCCCGGGTATCAGGGAGATCAAGTCGACGTAGTTCGCCCCTCAGGACGAATCGCAGCTGAAGAGAAACATGAATCCCATGTGCAGGCTATACTGCGGGGAGAAGAAAGTTTAATCCCATACGGGGATAAACTGCAAGTGTGTAAAAAGTTTGATCCCGTCCTCAGGACAAACTGCAGGGGTAGAAAAGTTTAATCCCGTCTTCAGGATAAACTGCAGGTGTGAAAGGTTCAATCCCGTCTTCAGGATAACCGAAATTGTGAAAGGTTAAATCCCATCCTCAGGATAACCGAGATTGTATAAAGGGATTGAAATGAAGTAAAACCAGGCTGCTGGCTTGAAGTGTATGTTTCCCTAAGGGGCAGAAGAGTATTCAAAAAGGAAAGGGTTCAAAACCGGAATGACTAGTGATTTGATGATCAAAACCAGGATGTTTGTTTGAAGGTAACTTCAGACATAGTACCGTTTCACGGTGTCCGAGTTGATAAGCTGTGGAAATTCATCGCAATCCATTTCCCGTAATTCGAGAGCACCTCCTGTCAATACTTCCTTGACAACAAATGGGCCTTCCCAGTTAGGAGTGAATTTTCCCTTAGATTGTTCTTGGTTGTCAATGATCTTCTTCAAAACCAAGTCATATTATTTGAATTTCCATAGTCAGACTTTTCTGTTATAGGATCGTGCGATCCTTTGCTGACATAACTGACTATGGAAGATTGTCACGGATCGCCTTTCGTCTATTAGAGACAATTGCTGATACCTTTCTTGTACCCATTGGTCTTCACCCAACTGAGCATCCATCAATACTCTGAGGGATTCTGTTTCCACTTCTATGGGGAGCACTTCTTCCATCCCATAGACTAATGAGTAGGGGGTTGCCCCAGTGGAAGTTCGCATGGAAGTTATGTAGGCTAATAAAGTCAGAGGCAATAGGTTAGGCCATCCTTTGTGATTGGCGGACATTTTCTGCATGTTCTTTTTGATGTTTTTATTAGCCTCTTCAACAACACCATTCATCTTTGGACAGTAGATGACGGAGTTGAGATGTTTGATGTGGAATTTTCTGCATAACTCCTCCATTATTTTGTTGTTGAGGTTCTTAGCATTGTTCAACACAATGACCTCCGCGGTTCCATATCGACAGATGACATTGTTTTTCGATGAAAGCAATGATAACTTCTTTAGTAACCTTGGGGAAGGAGGCTGCTTCTACCCATTTGGTGAAGTAGTCGATCATGGTGAATATGAATCGATGTCCATTACTGGCTTTAGGCTCGATGGGCCCGATCATGTCCATTCCCCACATTGAGAAGGGCCATGGCGAACTCATATTATGGACTTTCCTTGGAGGAGCGTGGATATCATTCCCATGAATCTGGCATTGATAGCACCTCTTGACATGATCATCACAGTCAGCCTTGAGTGTAAGCCAATAATGCCCCGTTCTGAGGATTTTCTTGACAAGTAGGGGTCCGCTCATGTGAGGGCCGCATACTCCACCATGGATCTCAACCATGAGTCTCTAAGCTTGGTCTTTGTCCAGACATCTGAGGAGACCTAATCCTGAATATCTTTTGTAGAGTGCATCTCCACTCAGGTAGAGTTTCATAGCAAATCGATGAATCCGCCTCTTCTCAGTTAGGCTCGCCTCAGCGGGTGTAGATCCATCTCGTAGATACTCCTTGATGTGCTGATACCGAGGGTTGTGGATGGGAGGTAGCTCATCCGATACTTCTCCAATGTAGTTCCCATAGACTGGGGATCCTTGCAGAGTAAACATGATGCTTGGTATGTTTTCCTTATCCGATATGCAAACCAAGGAGGCCAGTGTTGCTAATGCATCTGCAAAATCATTCATATTATGAGGAATGTGTAGAAAGGAGATTTCATCGAACTCCAAAGCCATCTGTAGAACTTGCCGATGGTAAGGCAATAAATGTAATTCTTTGGTTTGATACATTCCTGTGAATTATTTGATTACCAATTCGGAATCCCCAAGGATAGTTAACCGCCTGATGCCCATTTAACGGGCAAGTTTTATTGTCGCCTGACTTCTTCTTACTCGGTTGTGTTGTTGGTCGACAAAATTTGCAATTTGACAATGACGGATATCGCTGCTCCCGCATCGGATATTAGAATTGCTCTAGCTCCAGAGCCTTCTGTGTTAACAGCTCCATCAAAATACATTCTCCACGTATGGCATGTATCGTACTAATGTTGTTGTGGAACTGTCATTAGCCCTTCATCTGGGAAGTATGTTTCTAAGGGTTTGTAATCCCTCGCAGTGCGATTTTACCGATTGATCCATAATTCTCGACATTGATGAGACTTTTTGCATCATATAGGCGATGTCAAATTGCTATAGGATCAATCGCCATCCGGATCGTCGACAATTCAAGATGGGCCATGAACACATACTTGAGAGGATCCATTAGGGATATGAGATGGGTTGTGTGACCATGGAGGTAATGCTGTAACCTCATGGAAGCCCATGCTAAAGCACAATAAGTCTTCTCGATCAGAGTGTACTTATGTTCACTGATGCTAAATCTTTTGCTGAGGTAATAGATAGCTCGTTCTTGGCCTCTGTTGTCTTTCTGCCCCAGCATGCAGCCCATGGCATTGTCATTTATGGATAGGTACATAAATAGGGGAACATCATCCCTGGGAAGTACCAAAACAGGAGCATTAATCAGTTGCTCGTTGATTGTGAGGAAGGCTTTCTGATACTCATTGTTCTATTTCATGGAGGAGTTCTTCCTTAAAAACTTGAAGATTAGCTCACAGGTTGCTGTGAGTTGAGAAATGAATCTGCTAATGAAGTTGATCCTTCCCAAAAATCCTCGTATTTCCTTCTCTGTCTGAGGAATGGGCATTTCCTTGATGGCCTGGATTTTGGTAGGATCCATTCAATCCTTTTTGTGGTCGATAAGGAAACCTAGCAACTTGCCTGACTTAACACCAAAGGCGCACTTGGCGGGATTCAACTTCAAGTTGTACTTATGTAACCTGTTGAAATGTTTTGTGAGATGGTCTAAGTGGTCCTCCTCCTTCTGGGATTTGACGATGATGTCATCCACATAGATCTCTATCTCCTTATGCATTAAATCATGGAAAAGAGCCATCATAGCTCGCTGGTAGGTTGCCCCGGCGTTGATGAGGCCGAATGACAACCGTCAGTAGCAAAAGGTTCCCCAAGGCGTGATGAAAGCAGTTTACTCACGATCTTCCTCAGCGACTATAATCTGATGGTACCCCGCAAAGCAATCAACAAAGGAGTACATGCCGTATTGAGCAGTATTGTCAATAAGAATGTGGATAAAGGGCACGGGAAAGCTATGTTTAAGGCAAGCTTTGTTCAAATCCCGGTAATCCACGCCGACTCGCACCTTTCCCCCTGGTTTAGGTATGAGAACAATGTTGGATATCCACTTCGGATATGAAGACACCATGATGATGCCAACTTGAAATTGTTTCAAAATTACTTCTTTAACCTTTAAACTCCACTCAGGTTTCAATCGCCTGAGCTTTTGCCAATCTGGCTTGAATCCTTCTTTAATGTGAAGGCGATTAAGAACAATGTCAGTGGACAAACCCACCATGTCTTCGTGAGACCATGCAAACACATCCTGGAATTGGGTTACCAGTTCAACCATGTCATTCCGTTGATTTGTGGTAAGGTCTGAACCAATCTAGATTAGCTTAGGGTTGTCTAAGGTTCCAAGATTGAAAGGAGTGGTTTGATCAAGATTGGGTTTAGGTTTGTTTGCGACCCATTCCTTAATCCCTTGAGGTGTCTCAATGTCCTCTTGGATGTCCATCAAGTCTGAGGTCTGAGTCCAACTTTGCATCAAAGTTACAGCCCTTGTGGAGAGAAGGCATGTCATCAGCAAGGATAGGCACAACTAAATTCAGAGTCCTGAAACAAAAGATGTTTTCACATAATATATGCAACTGTTCGATCATACAAAAGTGTTAGCATGTACTTGATAAAATAATTGCTAATGTTGTAAAGGAAAGCAAGCAATTAAAGTTTTCTACAGGGCAGAGGAATTTTCTACACAATTTACCCTCGTCGACCAATGCATGGAGTGCTACTCCAATTGTCGAGGGAAAAGTCCTGATGGACTGTAGTGATGGAAGGATCGTCATTGTCCTCCTTTTCCCGAATGATAACCATGACATCTGGGCAATCATCGTCTGAGCTGTATCTGTTTGTATGTTCATCATGAACAATGACGCTGATGCCTGCCATCATCAAGGCAAGGTTATGTTTACATTTCTGTTCCTTTTCTTCCGCCTCGGGATCAGGAATAAGCACCTCTTTAGCTTTGATTGGCACTGGTTTAGGAAACAACATAGCCACAACATGGGCTGGCACCTTTACCAGAGATTTCAACAACTCATGAGGTAAAGGTATAGTAAATCGCCATGCGGCGAAAGCTTGAGGAACCTGCTTGTGCTTATGAGGATTCCTGTGATTGCGAATCGCGTAATAGCCTAGTCAATTTGTTCCAATTCGATTTGGATATTTGAATAGGGTGCTTAATACCCGCTTATCTTTACCAAGCCCTTGTCCAGGTTGATGACCCAATGACATCATTTTTTGAGTGGCCAACATAACCTCGGCAAAAATCTTGGGTATGGGAAGTGTCGCTCCAATAGAATGGTATTGCGTGTTACTCACTTCCAGAGTATGGAAACTGGCCGGTTCAACTTACGAATTGAAGGCGATAATTGGTAGATTTCCTTGTTCGGGATAATCCATTTCGGCGTTGTTGTGATGACTAGACTGCTATTGATAATGTATTTGAGCTGTTGATGTAGTGTGGAGGGAACGGCTCCAGCCATGTGTATCCATGGTCTCCCCAATAGCAGATTTTATCTTGAGTCTATCTTGAGGACGTGGAAGGATACATTGAATGTATTTGGACCAATCTCAATTGGAAATTCATTCTTTCCAACGGAATTTTGCCGAGATCCATCAAAAGCTCTGATGACCGTATGGCTGCTTTGGATCCACTTGAGATTGGTATTCATCTTCACCAAGGTGGCATAAGGACAAATATTTAGAGATGAGCCTCCATCTATCAATACTCCTGCTAACATGTACCCGGAAGACAAAACTGCAATATGTAATGGCTTGCAATGACCGGTCCCTTCTGGAGGTATGTCGTCATCAGTGAAGGATATCACATTGTTGTTGAAAATGTGATCAACCAAATGTTGAAATTTTTCCACGTCCACTGATTTTGGTAAATAGGCTTCTACTAAAACCTTCAGTAAAATCTTTTGATGATCCTCAGAAGAGAAAACTAAGTCCAGTATTGAAATCTGGTATGGAGCTTCTCGTAAGCTTAAAACCACTTTGGCTTCATTGTGGCCCATAGTACAGAGGAATTTTTCAATCTTCTCCACGGGCAACTTCCCCTTTGCTTTGCAAATAGGTTTGACAACCCAGTGAGGAAGGTACAGTGAATTTTCCTCCTTCGAATCGTAGCGAGCAAAGTATGAGGCGACGGATCCTTCACTTCTCCATAATTCCATGGAACGTTGTGTAAGTCGACAACGAGATATTGTGGTGCGAAAGATAAAGAAATTGGCTCGTGCGGCCACTTTCAAAGGATTGTCACTCCTTTGAGTTGAATTGGTTGTATGGGAAATAATTTGAGACGGCCTCATCATCCACGGATATAATCGCTCATCGATCCCTTCCATTTGGTAGGACATGCATTCCCACCCTTGAGTTCCAAAGTGTAATCATCCGCTATTTGCGGAGGACACGCTATCAATAAGATTTCGAATGAGATGACGGAGTGCCCAAAGATTCTTACGTCTTTGTGACCGCGAGAATGTGAATGATATTGACAAATTTCATCAGGATTGAACCGTCCTGAACGGGGATTGATTGGAGGGAGAAGGAAGGTAATTCTTCCTTCGTTGATCAATATTTGAAGTATCTCCTCCATAGATTGGCCCAAATAGGTGAATTCCCTCTGATTGGCAAAATCCCGATGGGATTTAGCATTTGCTCGCTTTGCAACCTTATCCTCCATAGCTTCGCTTTCTGAAGGTGGTGAGGAGGCATTCATAACAAAAGGAAGGAGATAGGCATGCTCATGCCTGGTTAATTGGCGTGTGACTTGATGCTGGTGGGTCACCAATTCTGCCAATTGCTTAATTTGTTTGCAAAGAGCTTTCATCTTTCGTTCCATAAGAGCTGGAACTTTGCATAATCGATTGTCAACACCGTCTTTGATGGATTGGGATGATTCGCCGTTAGAATTGGAACCTTAGACGATTGCTCTAATCGATCGATCGATGTTGACCTCTTCCTCTTTGTGTTGAGGAAGAGGGTCATCTTGCACATGAGGTTGATCTGGTTTAGTGACCACGATCTCACTATTGTCTATTAGATCTTGAATCTTATGTTTCAAGGCCCAACAATCTTGAGTATCATGTCCAGGTGCTCCATCATGATAAGCACACTTCTGAGTAGCATTAAAACCCCTCCCATTAGGGTTGGCCGATAGAAGAAGATGTGTAATTTTCTTCTGAGTAGTCAGAAGAGAAAGAATATTCTCGAGCGAGACCCTTAAGGGTATGAACGTTCGAGGTCGCTTTACTTCTCCACTTTTAGGCAATGAAGGGTTTGAAGATTGTGCTAGAAAAGGGGAGTAGTTTCTCCTCTGTATAGGCATGCTTGGATTGCCTTTTTATCCTTTTTGCCATAAGATCCCGACTGGATGTGCTCAGCAACAGCTTTAAGAGCGGCTAGGTCTTGAATTTTACCGGACTTCAATCCCATCTCAGCCATCTCTCCGTGTTTGATCATTTCAGGGAATGGTTTGCCAATACCAGCTAGAACTCTTTCATAGAAAGGGCTTCCTGTACATCTCAGCGACTCCATGATTGATGTGATAAGAAGTTTTGAAAGTCATTTTTGAAAATCTTTTATGAATATTGGTTGATTTAATCTAAATCATGACTGGATTGAACATGTGGATGAATACACGCACTTAAAGGATCAAGAGTAGATGTGAGTCTAATGACAGTTGTTGAAATTTTAGACATGACATTGTTTTGAAATTTTCTACGGGTTATTATCTGTTGTAACCTTTGAGGCCATTGATTGAATTCATATTGATTCATTGTTTGGGTGGATCATTGCTAGAGGATGAATCTGTCTAATTTGTGCTTTTGCTTGAGGACAAGCAAATGTTTAAGTTTGGGGGTATTTGATAAGTAGGTTTTATACCTACTTATCCGGTATCTGTTACTTGAATTAGTTGCTTATATTCATGTTTTTAGTTACTTTTCATACATTTTATGTTATTTTGTAGGCTATGACATGACATTGGCATGAAGAAGCAAGGGAAAGCAATTCGGACATCTTTTGGACTAAAATACGCAAGCAAGTGCAAGAAGGGAATATTGAAGGACTTTTAACACCAAGTTGGATGCATGTTCTTGGCTTGGAACTTGGATTTTATGGTAGCTCTACTTCTTAGTTTTCGGAACATCTTGAATCATCCTAATCTGAGCTCAGATGCGAGAGATATGGTTTTTTTTTTATCAACGAAGATCAAAGCTAAGAGTTGTCATGTTTGCCATTTACATAGCATCTACTTCAAGCCCGATTTCCTCCTTGATCCAATCCGAATCTATCAATCCTCAAAGAATGAAAGTTATAGATCTCGTCGTTATCTTCGATTTGATAGGTGGAAGGCCCCGTAACTCAAAGCGGATCAAAAGTTATGCCTGTTTTACCAAAGGACATCGTAGCAGAACACAGCGTAGCGCGGACCGCGCTACGCCTAGCGCGGACCGCGCTAGGCCTAGCGCGGACCATGCTAGGCCAGCAGAATGTCAGACCCTGTAGCGCGGAGCATGCCAGAAATGACCTAGTAGCAGCGCTAAGCGCGCTGGGCAGCAAGAATAGAGTGAAATTGGGTTATTTGATGTCCAATTTGAGCTAGAATAGGATTCTTAGTTGCTTAACTTGTTAGGGTGTCCATTAGAACTCTAAATACTGGAGTTTAACTTGGATTGGGAGGCTAGTTCTAAGAGTCTATAAAATCCCTCTTGGGATAGATTTCTAGAATCTAATTCTTTACTTTCTTTCTTAGATTAGGAATACTATATTTGATTAGAATTGAAGATTGAAGCTATTGATTATCATTGGAGAATCAGATTGGAAGCAAGAGAATGCAGATTTGTTTATCTCAATTCTAATTTCTTTTCGTATTTATTTGTATCTTTTTAATGCTTAATCTATTGTGGATGATGGACTCTCGCGGCTTTTCGGCATGAAGGTTCCCAGATCATAGCAATCTACTTGACGGGAAGTTAATCCGGTCGTTCAACTGGAGCGAATCTGAGTGGTGCCTTTCCTGAGCCCCGGGAAATCATTCTTCCCACGAGTTCAGTAATCAAACACCGACAGGATAGCCTCCTGATGGAAGGACCACACAACATACATTCACATACAACGTGTCTCATCATTTATGCAAAATGATGACATGTGCGAAGCACTAATATCACAGATAGATATTTAGCAGTGCAGTAAATAAAGATGCAGTTGTACACATTTATCAGAAATGTAAATGCAACATTCACACACAAGCATATAACAATTTTGAAAAGCTTGTAATAGTGGCTTAAGCCCTCTTACTGGAGTCCCCAGCAGAGTCGCGACATGTCGACGTCGGGATTTTTAAGTGTCCCTTTTCGTTACTTGTTCTTTGGGGTTCTCATGTTAATGTGAGATTTGTTTGAAAAAACAAGTGAAAAAGGTCCGACGTGTATAATGTCGATGATTTTACTTTAAGAGTTTCCAGTTGGTGTATTTAACTGGTTGCACCAACGCAGCCAAAAAAGGTTTGCACATTGACCCAGTGTTTTGACACTGCTAGACGGGTCTGTGAAATCGAGATTCATTTTGGGTCCGGGGCTTGATTATGTGAAGGGAAGGTGTTAGGCACCCCCCAACATCTGTGTTACCACGGTGACCGCCACTTTTCAAAGAAATTGTTATATGAATGTGTGTGTGTTTGTGTGTGGATCAATGTGCAATTATTTGAAAGTAGTGTGAGGCCTCATTCGCACCTATATACACAAGGTTTGAATTTTATAGAAAAATTCAATTTTAACTAAGATATAGTAATGAAGTTTTGTAAAAGTGGTTTTTCAAACCCTGTGCTCAATAGGAATTGAGACCTTTTCATACTTCCATTTTATTATTAAATGTCCGGCTTGTTTGATTTTATTTTTGAGATGCGAAGCATTCTCGAGAAAATAATATACAGAAGTGACAAACTCCTCATGGGCATAACAGCCATCCAAGGAAATTCAGACACTGTAAAATAATGTACAGGCTGCTTACAACTGAAAAATGTCCATCATGGGAACCGAATCTAGATTCAGCAGACTGAACATGTGATCACATGATTCCTAGGCTCACATGATACTGCAATTTGTATGGAAAGCAGTAAGCAGTTATATATATATATATATATATAAAAGCTGTAAATATATATATATATATATATAAACATGATCAACCACCACGAAGTAAACTCCAGGCGGGACAAAATGTAAATAAAGTTATAAAAGCGATCAACTGCCACGAAGTAAACTCCAGGCAGGACGGAATGTAAATAAAGCTATAAAAGACCACGAAGTGAACTCCGGGCCTGACAGAAATATAAATATATATATATATATATATATATGTATAAGCAGTAAACGCACTGGATGTGAATCCAAGCTCATCGAATATGTCCGACAGCAATTATATATATCTATATATATATAAGCGAGTAAACGGACTGGATGTAAATCCAGGCTCATCAGATATGTCTAGAAACAGTTATATATATATATATATATATATATATATATGTGTGTGTGTGTGTGTGTGTGTGTGTGTGGATTAATGTGCAATTATTTGAAAGTAGTGCGAGGCCTCGTTCGCACCTATATACACAAGGTTTGAATTTTATAGAAAAATTGAGTTTTAACCAAGATATAGTAATGATGTTTTGTAAAAGAGGTTTTTCAAACCCTGTGCTCAATAGGAATTAAGACCTTTTCATACTTCCATTTTATTATTAAATGTCCGGCTTGTTTGCTTTTATTTTCGAGATGCGAAGCATTCTCGAGAAAATAATATACAGAAGTGCCAAACTCCTCATGGGCATGACAGACATCCAAGGAAATTGAGACCTTTGTAAAATAATGTATGCCGCCTTATAAATGAAAAATCTCCATCATGGGAACCGAATCTAGATTCAACAGATGAACTCTGTGATCACATGATTCCTAGCTCACATGATCATCGTAATTTGTATGGAAAGCGATGCGATTATATATATATATATATATATATATATATATATATATATATATAAACATAATCAACCACCACGAAGTAAACTCCAAGCGGGACAAAATGTAAATAAAGTTGTAAAAGCGATCAATCGCAATTAAGTAAACTCCGAGCAAGACGGAATGTAAATAAAGTCAGTAAAAGGCCACGAAGTGAACTCAAGGCTTTGATGTAAATGTAAAATATATATATATATATATATATATATATATATATATATATATATATATATATATATAGCAAGAACGCATGGATGTGAATCTGGACTCATCGAATATGTCAAAATGACAATTATATATATGTTTATATATATAAGCGAGTAAAACAATTTGGATGTAAATCCAAAGCTCATCATCGATATATCGCAACAATATATATATATATATATATATATATATATATATATATAAGCAATTAAACGCACTTAGAATATAAAATCTGTGCTTATTTATATAGTAGTCACCACAATTTATATATATGTGTGTGTGTATATATATATATATATATATATATATGAAAGCAATTAAATGCTCCAGACCGAAGTCTAGTCTCAATCGAAGCATAACTCGATAATGTTAGTCCATATATGAAATATATACATATATATATATAAGTATATATATCTGTATGTAAATGAAAACCATGGGTGAAAATCAAGCAAACGCACACAACTCGACTCTCAATGTGTATAAGAGTGTGTGCTAATATGAGAAGAAGGCTTTATAGAATATAAGAAGGCTTACAGTGGGCTGCCAAAGTAGACTTCTATGACTTCAAATGGATAAACATTCAGCTCCCGCCAGATAAAAGATAGCTATATGTGAGCTAACTAGTGTTTAAAGGTAAGGAAACACTCAAAAGATGTGTATGCAAAGTAAAATGGACAGGGCTTCCTCGCCTTTTTCCCTCCCTCTTCCTCTCAAATTGCTGACCCCAAGGCTTGTATATATAGACGGATGGCCGCAAGTACACCTACTACAGCCGCAGTTGTACCTGCGGCTGGTCGTGATGCATCCGAACCACGCAGGTCCCGTCGTCTCATAGTACGTGCACTCGTGCACTGTAATGTCCGTTCGAACTTGCAAAACTTTAATCCTAGCTTCTGAATGAGGTATATCTGACCTTCTTCAGACCGCTTGTGTCGAGAGTTACGCAATGACATGGATTAGAGGTTGTACGAAGTCAGGAAGAGGGGTCTATACCCATGGTCTTCAGCTTCAAATTCTATCCAAAGTACTGTCACACGTAATAATCACTCGGATTGTCAATCCTCGGTTCTTGTGGGACATTGTTGGATGTATGTATGTATGAAGTGTTGAGACGACGTGCCATTGTCGAAGGAACAAGATGATGTTTGACTCCTCGTCGGGGTTATTGTCGGTTTGAGATGAAAGTAGACGTTGCTCAGGGTTACAACTGAGATTGGACTACTTGCTGGTATGCTGCGATTTCATTTTGTTGAGACAGTAAGATGACGTGTTGACTCCTCATCGGGGTTATTGCCGGTTTAAGCGAAAAGCAGACGTTGCTCAAGGTTACATCTGAGGTTGGACTGCTGCTTGTTTGTATGTCTCACTATCATTTGTGGGTGTTCCTATCTGCCCGTTGTTATCTAAAGATTGCGAGGTGTGTGTGCCTCGCTGTGATGATGTACGTAGTTGAAGCGATTGCATATGTTTGAAACAAGCATTTCGGGGTTATCTCACGAAGCGCAATGGCATCTCTTGGGGCTATCACCGAGGATGGGGTTCTTACTCTCTAGTGTTGTCTGGGGACTGGGCCGAGCGTCGCGGTGTTATCGTCGAGATGACAATCATCTCTCTCGGTGTTGTTGCCGATCTTTTGATCTCAGATATCTCGGGGTTATTTTAGAGATTGGAAATGACATTTCAGTGTATGTTTCGGGTTTGAGATGAGGAGGTTTGTGTCAGGTGGTGCAAAATTGAACTTCCTAAGTAGTATCGAGAATGGATATAAGTCGCATCTTCGAGGTTATCTCCAAAGAAGAATCTACTCTCTGCAATGTTAGTAATAGGAGCGCAGAAAATTTCGAGTGTCTACAGTAAATATCGACTATTTACATGAAATAAATGGTTAAAAAGATAGATCTATTGTGACGCCCCCAAAATAGGTCCATTCCATCCAACCCATTCTGAGTCGCCAAATACATGGTACGTAATTAACAACAACTTTATTAATACATTTGTCGTGCAAAATCGACAAATATATATCTTGTGAGTTTAAATACAATTATTGTTTCTAGACAATATACATACCAAATAAATCCTCATCACAATTATTTATACATTATTTTACAAAATTGTGAGGACTACTAAATAACTCTCTCTAGAACCTTCATTCCATACCCGACTAGTACTCGCTACATTCTCGCCTCACGAGAAGAAAAATGGAACAAAAAGGAAAAGGGTGAGCTCAACTAGCCCAAAGAAGAATATTATGACTAAGATAATATACAACAAATTATCGTTAGTCTTCAACAGGAAAAATCTAATAGAATACAATAGACAACCGGTTTTAAATCAACAAGCGCAGGTGAAACAACAATTCATTAGAAGAGTTAAATAGAGAATGCAAACTACTATCTTCTATATATGAATTTAAAAGTTCATCGTCGATATTTTATCCCTATAACATCAATCAATATATATCTTGAATCAAATATTAATCTTTGCACTACAGGCCAAAGATATTCATCAGTTGATCATGTTCATCTAAACATCTGTTCATCTTTGCACTACTGGGCCAAAGATATTAATCGATCGGTCATATTCATCTCAACACTGTTCATCTTTTGCACTACTGAGCCAAAGATATTCATCAAGAAATCATTCATCTCGCACTACATGGCCAAAGATATTCATAATATCATCATTTAGGGTGAGGATGATGAAAAATATTTTAAAGGAAACGAATCCAGTGAAACAAAAGAACAAATATTAAGGATTCGTATTTTAAACAATCAAAGTTCAAAAATACTTCATAAGTAATCAGAGTGGAGTAAAATTCAAGAATGATCAAAACATGGATACAATCAAAGCTAGTATCCATAATAGATATTTTGGACAAAAAGAAGAACTTTCATTTTTCGGTGAATAGTGTCGTAGTGAATAGTGCCGTATACGTGAATAGTGTCGTATACGTGAATAGTAACTCCGACACCAAAAGATAGAAATTTCACAAAAAAACATCTTCACGCTTCGTGAATTGTACTCGTGAATAGTAACTCGTGAATAGTAACTCATGAATAGTAACTCATGATTAGTAACCCCGACATGAAAAAGTTCCAAATTTGATAAAAATTTCCAACCAATATTTTGGCATAATGATATTGAAGAAATAATATCATTTTCGAATAAAATAACATCCCTTACCTCGAAAAGGCAAGACTTCTAGTTGAAACACTTGGGATATAGGCTATGACTTGAACTTACACAGTATAGCAATACTCAAAGTATACTCAAAATACTCACAAGAATACTCAATAATAATAGAGAGAAAAACTACAGTTTACGGTGTAATTTTCAATTCTAACCTAAGCACCTATTTATAGGAAATTGCTTAGAACACCAAAAGTTAGAAAATTTAATATAATATATTATTAATAATAAATTTTCCTACGCCTCTTTGGAAATCAGCTCCTAACATTTCCCACATGCCAACCTTCTAGAAAAGTAAAAAAACGTTTTTCATAAAATAAATAATTAAAACTTACAAAAATTAATTATTTTGAACTTGAACTTCAATAATTCATAATAAATAGCCCTTTTGTCCGAAAATTGAATCAAGTGACTTTTTATAAGAAATTCAATTCTCTACAACTTTGCAGAAGAAAGTTTTTCCAAATTCCAAACAAATATTGAAGAAATCCACAAGCAGGCGATTTTACTGTTTTATAATCAAATTTCGGTCAAGAAATGGGGTCCACCGACACACAAAACATGTGTTAAACATTTATTGCCACAAAAATACCCTTCCTCCTCATATACTCATATATCCCACATTCATTGTAAAAATATCACCATTATTATATTATTAAAATATAATAATATATTTAAATGAATTATTTTATCGAGAAAAGATAAAATTTCAATTTTCAACAATTGTCACTATAAAAATTTTCTCCATCTATATCCACATAAAATCAATATTTTCCTCATCATATAAATCAATAATTAATTATTCACAAATAATATTACGTGAGAATCAAGATCTTATGAACTGTGTCGTTCCCCAGAGGAAGAGGGGCTTTCAATAAAGATTTCTCCTTCTTGGTAGCGCAATTAGGTGACCAAACCTCTCCTTGATGTAACTTTCTAGACATTGCCAATAATGTTTTCTAATAATATTATTCGGATAATATGAATTATTGCTTCGATAATGGAAAATCTTTGTGTAATGACAATTTATTGAAACAATGTAATATAAAATATCAATGCAGTAATTATTGAATCAATAAAATAAAATCTTTGAAGAGTAATTCTATCGTAACAATTATTGAGTAGTGCCTTCTTACGTAAGAATCAATAATTGGTGCAATACCGCAAAGTGTCTTCTTGTTCAACAACGCGTATTAGTGTGTTTTAACCACCGAGTATTCCAACAAGATAATTCTGTAATAACTACGCCAAGTTATTTATAAACAACTTATATTTGTCGTTTTCTTCATCCAATCGCTTTCAAGTTATATGGGGCCCACAAAAGATCGCTACCAGTTGCATGCGAATATTCCACGACAACGATCTGAATATTCCACGACCAAACGAATATTCCAAACAATAATGAATATTTTATAACCAAACTTGCTTATTCAAAATATTTGCGTATTTTACCCATAACTATCCACATTAATCAAATCAACCCTTACTATTTCAAAATAATAAATAGAGGAAAATAAATTTCATTTATTAATAATTTGGGGTCTTACAACCTCCCTCCTTATGAAATTTTCGTCCTCGAAATTGACGTACGACTGTGTGTGTTTGAAAAGATGAGAATACCTCGCTTTCATTTCGTTTCCAACTCCCGGGTCATTTCCTCAATAGCATGGTTTCTCCACAAAACTTTAACTTATGGTATAACCTCAGACATAGGACATGTTCTTTCCTATCCAAGATCTTGATAGGTACCTCCTCGTCACGTTAAGTCTTGGCTATCTCATCCGGTTCTAACTTCAATGAGCGTGGTTGGGTTCGTCACATATTTACGTAACATCGATACGTGAAAAGCGTTATGAACACGCGCGTCATACTTGGCGGTAAAGCGTGTCTATAGGCCACAGTTCCTATTCGATCGAGAATTTCAAATGGATTAATAAATCGAAGGTTTGAGCTTTCCTCACCTCACCGATTCTCGCTTTTGAAATTACAACTTCTTGCACCTCCTTCTTCAAATTAATCAGCTCCGGTGTGTAGCTTGAATAAATTTTAACTTTATCGATTAAAGTCCATTATACTCATATATATCATCACGTGGTACCTAGAGTTTTCATCTCCATCTCTATTATTTGTAAATTATCTGAAATGAGTCTTTGACAATATCGTACTTTCATTTCTTGTATATCGATCTTCTACTCAACACGCCACTACCACGTTCGCTTTTCCAGGATGGCATGGTCGAGAATATGTGCTAAAATGAGTCTCATCTTGAGTTCTTGAAGCTCTTCCCACATTCCTTGCTCCATTCGAATTTTGTATCTCTCTGAGTCAATTTGCGTTAATGGAATAGCGATTCGAGAATATCCTTCAACGAATCTCCGATAATAACCAACTAAGCCTAAAAAGCTACGTATTTCGATTACCGAGCTTAGGTTGTTCTCAATTGTGACTCATATCCCAACCTTGGATAAGACGTTACAATGACACCTATCGGTTTACTATTGCACGAATATGGTGTCCCCTACGGAGAGTCTGGCTTCGGTGCATTCCACAAAGGAAGTCACCAGATAAAGGCTTAGATACCAAATTCTATAGTTGAATTTTTGTACCGGGTTCAAAGTCGATACAAAATTTAATCTCAGGCTTTGGGAGTAAGCCAAGGAATTCTTCAAGAAATACGTCAGGAAAAATCAATAACAACAGGAATATTATTCAAATCTGACGTGTCTTTATTCAAATTCATAACATGGACTAAGAAAACTTGACATCCATAATAAACGAATGACTTCATGGCTTGATATGAAAATGTTTGACTACAATGGTTTGATTGCTTGAATTCGAATAACAGGTTGCTTAGGAATATGAAAACTAACAACCTTACGAAAGTAATCAATTTCGGCATGATGAGTAGTTAACCTTAAAATCACATCAAAAGTAAATATCTCTATAGAATTAAGGTTAACAGGTAATGTGATAGTGCCAATCTGAATCAAGCAAGATTTCTAAACAACGGATGTAATGAAAGTTTCTCCTAACGGAGTCTCCATAAATAGGTCAAAGTCTAATTTCTCAGTAGTCAAGTTCAAACGTTGAGCGCAAGCAAGAGAGATAAAAGAATGGGTAGAACCGGTATCTAGTAAGGTATAAACTTCGCAAGAATTTATAAATAGCTTACCCGTGATCACCTCGTTTGGGTTCCTCGCATTTTGACCAGTCACAACAAATGCTCTTCTAGGAACCGTTGACTTTGACTTTTTCGGGACGATCTTTTGAGTCACCGTCCCCAAATTGAACTAGGTTTCGCTATCGCATACAATCTCGGCGATATGTCCTTCCTTTCCACAATTATAGCATACCTTGAATCTGTCAGGGCGGTTTGGTGATATGTCCCTCTTTCCGCATTTATAGTATATGATGGGTGGTCGTTCTCCTCCCTTAGAACCGATTCTTGCTTGACACACATCAGTCTTCACATGGTCGTTGTTATATCTCCTCTTTTAAAATCTCCTCCCAGGCTCGCTTCTTTCTATTTTCATGGCCACGATTACCACCGAGTGGTTACCGCTTTGTCCGTATTCTTCTTTCTACATTTGGTTATCGTTATTACGATGATCGCTATCTTGGTATAATCCTCGGTTATGGTCCTCGGTTAAACGTACTCGTTATCTCGCTCTAACAATTTGAGCCACATTGACAACATCTCGAATAGAGAGAAAATTTATGAGAAATGAGATACCGACGTATGTGGGTTTCAAACCTCTCGAAACATCCGCGTCATCGTTCCTCATTCTCCACCAAATGAGGTGCAAACACGGATAACTCTGCGAACTTCGCCTCATCTTTGGGACACCGTCATGTTATTCTCGCTTCTAGTCTAATAAACTCCACTTCCTTCATATGACGAATACTTTCAGGGAAGTACTTGTCATTGAACTATTTCTGAAATGTCTCCCATGACATGCTGAGTGCAGCTGGATGGGTACGCTTCTAAGATTCCCACCAGTAATCTGCCTCGTTACGGAACATAAAAGTAGCGAATGGAACTTTCTGTTCCTCCGTGCATCCCAAGACATCGAATATCTTGGTAATTTGTTTGACCCACGCCTCCGCCTTTAATCGGATCCGGCTTCCCTGCACTCGGTGGTCCCAACTCTTTGAACTGCTTGCATTTGTGACCACCGTGAATTGCTATCATTTCCTCTCCGTATTTTGAACACGAGTCTCCCTCATCGATTTTGCATGAATCGCAAAAAGCTTTTAAACATCCCCTCGTTCATCATCATACGCTTTCCATTGGTGTTGTTCACAAGAGGTACATTGCCGACTGTTGCACGCTCTCCTCGTTGGTAATCTACAGGCATCTCCACGATCTCATTTACTCCTTTATTAATATTCTCAATTCGACATTCTCAAATACATCGTAAAACAAGGGTTAATTAAGGAAATCAATATATCACATAATATCCCTATATACTAACTAACTAACAAATAAGCTTAGGTAGACACACTAGCGAAGGATTTACTCGTCTCTCTCCTCCTAGTTCTATTCCCCGATCTCACTTGGAGATCATATCCTAAGCTCGATACCAACTGTGACGCCCCAAAATAGGTCCATTCCATCCAACCCATTTCGAGTCGCCAAATACATGAATGCGAAATAACTACAACTTTATTAATACATTTGTCGTGCAAAATACGACAACATATATCTTGTGAGTTTAAATACAATTATTGTCTTCAGACAATATACATACCCAAATAAATCCTCATCACAATTATTTATACATTATTTTACAAAATTGTGAGGACTACTAAATAACTCTCTCTAGAACCTTCATTCCATACCCCGACTAGTACTCGCTACATTCTCGCCTCCTGAGAAGAAAAATGGAACAAAAAGGAAAAGGGTGAGCTCAACTAGCCCGAAGAAGAATATTATGACTAAGATAATATACAACAAATTATCGTTAGTCTTCAACAGGGAAAAATCTAATAGAATACAATAGACAACCAGTTTTAAATCAACAAATGCAGCGGAAACAACAATTCATTAGAAGAGTTAAATAGAGAATGCAAACTACTATCTTCTATATATGAATTTAAAAGTTCATCGTCGATATTTTATCCCTATAACATCAATCAATATATATCTGGAATCAAATATTCATCTTTGCACTACAGGCCAAAGATATTCATCAGTTGATCATGTTCATCTAAACACCTGTTCATCTTTGCACTACGGGCCAAAGATATTAATCAGTCGGTCATATTCATCTCAACACATGTTCATCTTTGCACTACAGGCCAAAGATATTCATCAAGAAATCATTCATCTTTGTACTACAGGCCAAAGATATTCAGTAATATCATCATTTAGGACTGAGGATGATGAAAAATATTTTAGAGGAAACGAATCCAGTGAAACAAAAGAACAAATATTAAGGATTCGTATTTTAAACAATCCAAGTTCAAAAATACTTCATAAGTAATCAGAGTGGAGTAAAATTCAAGAATGATCAAAACATGGATACAATCAAAGCTAGTATCCATAATAGATATTTTGGACAAAAAGAAGAAATTTCATTTTTCGGTGAATAGTGTCGTATTGAATAGTGCCATATACTTGAATAGTGCCGTATACGTGAATAGTAACTCCGACACCAAATGATAGAAATTTCACAAAAAAACATCTTCACGCTTCGTGAATAGTACTCGTGAATAGTAACTCGTGAATAGTAACTCATGAATAGTAACTCATGATTAGTAACCCCGACATGAAAAAGTTCCAAATTTGATAAAAATTTCCAACCAATATTTCGGCATAATGATATTGAAGAAATAATATCATTTTCGAATAAAATAACATCCCTTACCTCGAAAGACAAGACTTTAGTTGAAACAGGATATAAAGGCTATGACTTGAACTTACACAGTATAGCAATACTCAAAGTATACTCAAAATACTCACAAGAATACGCTTTCAATAATATAGAGAGAAAACTCCAGGTTTCGGTGTAATTTTCAATTCTAACCTAAGCACCCTATTTATAGGAAATTGCTTAGAACACCAAAGCAGAAAATTTAATATAATATATTATTAATAATAAATTTTCCTCGCCTCTTTGGAAATCAGCTCCTAACATTTCCCACATGCCAACCTTCTAGAAAAGTAATAAAAAACGTTTTCATAAAATAAATAATTAAAACTTACAAAAATTAATTATTTTGAACTTGAACTTCAATAATTCATAATAAATAGCCCTTTTGTCCAAAAATTCGAATATGGCGACTTTTTATAGGAAATTCAATTCTCTACAACTTTGCAGAAGAAAGTTTTTCCAAATTTCAAACAAATATTGATGAAATCCACAAGCAGGCGATTTTACTGTTTATAATCAAATTTTAGTCAAGAAATGGGGTCCACCAAACACACAAAACATGTGTTAAACATTTATTGCCACAAAATACCCTTCCTCCTCATATACTCATATATCCCACATTCATTGTAAAAATATCACCATTATTATATTATTAAAATATAATAATATATTTAAATGAATTATTTTATCAGAAAAAGATAAAATTTCAATTTTCAACAATTGTCACTATAAAAATTTTCTCCATCTATATCCACATAAAATCAATATTTTCTCATCATATAAATCAATAATTAATTATTCACAAATAATATTCTGAGAATCACGATTGCAACTGTAGTAGTTTCCGGGAAAGAGGGGCTTTCAATAAAATTTTTCTACTTTGCGTAGCAATTAGGTGACCAAACCTCTCCTTAGACAGAACTTTCTAGACATTGCCAATAATGTTTTCTAATAATATTATTCATATAATATGAATTATTGCTTAGATAATGGAAAATCTTGTGTAATGACAATTTATTGAAACAACGATAATATAAAATATCAATGCAGTAATTATTGAATCAATAAAATAAAAATTGAAGAGTAATTCATCGTAACAATTATTGAGTAGTGCCTTTCACGTAAGAATCAATAATTGGTGCAATACCATGTGCTTCTTGTTCAACAACGTGTATTAGTGTGTTTTAATCAAGGGTATTCCAACAAGATTAATCTGTAATAACTTCTGTGAGTTATTTATAAACAACTTATATTTGTCGTTTTCTTCTTCCAATCGCTTTCTGTTATGGGGCCCACAAAAGACTGCGCCGTCGTACGAATATTCCCCGACAGTACGAATATTCCACGACCAAACGAATACTCCCCAACAATAATGAATATTTTATAACCACTTGCTTATTCAAAATATTTGCGTATTTTACCCAAAACTATCCACATTAATCAAATCAACCCTTACTATTTCAAAATAATAAATAGAGGAAAATAAATTTTATTTATTAATAATTTGGGGTCTTACATCTATACCATATTAACTACTAACTATATATATAGCACTTATATATATACTAAAGCATGAAAAGAAAGTAGATCTGAAGAGATCTTCTAGTCTAGCTCAAGATTGGCTATCGAACGACTTTAGGCACCTTTAAACTCAATTTCCACCGGTTAAAATTTGATATGTTGAAGTATATATATTTAGAAGTGTTTACAGAAGAGATTTACAAAGATGGAAATAAGATTTGCGCTATTTTTCACTCTAGATCTCTGATTTTCTCTCTCCTGGATCCTTTCTCTCTCTCCAAAACTGCTTAAATGAGCTGGGGGGATCTGATATTTATAGACCCGGTCAGCCGTGAGTCTACCTGCGATAGCCGTAGGTAGACCTGTAGCTGGGACTGGTGGGCCCTTTTGCCTTGAAGTACATGCACCTCAATCAATGTGCATGCTGCTTGAAACCTTCATAACTTGCAATCCGGGAATCCTATGGAGATGAGCCATACCATCTCGAAAATCTCTTTCTAAGAGCTACGCAATAGCATAGGTCTTGCCCTTTTTTGAATCTAGGAAAATTGATCCATGACCAAAATAACATCTTGGTCTTTTTGCAAAATCATTGAAGTTTGTCTTTGAGTAGTTGCACACTCGGGATTCTTTGTGATGGCTCTTGATGACCATGTTTACAACTGGATGTATGTGGTTTATGGTGTTTTGTCAACATTCCATCTTTTCCCGCCCTGGGTTATAACCGGGGTTGAAATGGCATTTGGTTGTCCCTCAGGGCTGTGTCCGGGGTTTGATTGCTGCCAACTTTGTTTTTTCTTAGGGTTGATTTCCCAGGTTGATTTGATTTTCCGCGGGATTGTCTCCGTGGTTAATGGTTGTTGTAACATCTACTCGGGGTTGTCTCTGAGATGTAAAAAGACACTTTTGCCCTCCTGTAAGGTTAGTACCAGCAAAATAAAATTACGAGTGTCTACAATAGTGACACATAACATTCTACAGTATTACACAATATTTCATATTATTGATTGAATAATTGTTACAATAGTAATTGCATAGTATTTTAACTCAATAATTGTTACAACTAGACAATATTTCATATAATTAAATAAATAATTGTCACGAGACAATAACTCATAATAATTGAACTAAAATAATTAGAACAATTAGCATTATTGGTAAATTCAAGAAGTTCTATCAAGTAAAGAGGTTATTGAAAGTAGTATGCACACAAGCCAATCATGTTTGATGATAAAGCATATACTTTGTAACAATTTTATTCATTTATTAATAAAAAGTGTTAATTTATTAAAGGCTTTTAATTATCTACATGATGTTGTTTTATAATATGTGATAAACCCATAGTTTTAAGCAATGCTTTTAGAATAATGATGATGATCATTCTAATGAGATCTAAATTCTTAGAAAGCTTCAAACTAAAATAGTTCCCAATCATTGGATTACTAAATTGGGGATTAGTGAATTTGGATAGATTGGTACATACGTTGCTTGCTCATTGGATGAGGATGATTGATCTCATGATCATTTGTGTGGAGACACTAAAGCAAGTATGTAGGTGCTTATTAGAGAATAAGTTTCCTTTGAGCATTGGCTCGCTAAGGAATACCTAATGGAGTTTTACTTGTGCATCAATAGGAATTTCTGTAGTGATAGTAGTACAAGTGATCCTTGGACTTGAGATCATCATAGTATCTTGTGTATGATGAGTTATACTTTGACTTATTCCTTAAGACCCTTAGGGTATATCAAAGGTATGCTTGGGTATAATAAGTTGTACATGGAGATAATGTATGATCAATAAAGAATCTACCACTTCTATTAAAAGAAGAAAATGTCCTATGTGATTCGATAAATGACAACTCAAGAGTCCTTGGCCAAAGAGAATGAAATTAGAAAGGAGTTTCTAATTTGCATTATTTAGTGTTGTGCATTTAAGGATCGAAATACATATAATTAAATAAAATAAGACTTTGTGGTAATTTCATGTCTTATATTTAATTGGGACATTGTATGGTGGAAGGATTGAATTGTATAAGTAACTATTTACTCAAAGGTTCTTTTATGATTAATGTTGAAATCTATATTATCTTGAAAGTCGTTGATCGCTAGGGAGGCTTATCCTATTGTAGAATAAATATTATTTATTTAAATAAATTAATTGTTTAATTTATTTATTTAAATAAGATTAGAATTATTCTAATTGATTTATTCACAATAGGTTTAATATGGAGAACCTAAAAGGTCACACCATAAAAGGAAGAATAATTATTTAAGAAGTTAATGGCATAATCGTAATAATATGTTATGTATATTTAATTTAATCTATGGTGATAGAATAAATTAAATAGTTGAATATTTATTATTTAATATTTTAGAAATATTAAATATAAATTAATAAGAGAGTCTTATTAATATTATTACAATTATTATTATTATTTTAATTTCTAAAAGAGTTTAGGAATTAATTTAATATAAGTACTCTCATTTATTCCTAATTGGATTAGGAAGGAAAATTAGTTAAAGGAGTTTAATTAATTATCCCTAATAAGATTAGGGTGCTTAATTAATTAAAAGAATTTAATTAATTAAATAAAACCCAATTCCTTAATTGTTAAGGTGAGTTGCCCACATCTATAAATAAGAGGAGTCTTATTATGGGTGATGGGGTTTTGTTGACTTTTACAACATACGTTATTCCAATTGTTGGAGAGTACGCTCCTTTTCTATAGAGATAGAAAAACTAGGGTTTAGCCAACCACCCATTTTCTTGAATCTTTATTATTCCTTGGTGGATCACCTCTAGAGGCCAAACACTTGGGTGGCTAACGTTGATCAAAGGAAGGAACCAAACCCGGTGGATTCAAGTTGAACGTGAAAAGGATTGGAAGTGAACTTGTACCTGAGGAAGCTCGATCTTCAAGGGTATGATTCTTATTCGTTATCTTTTTCGTTTAATTAATAATTGTGCATAAAGGGTGATCCGGGTATATGGTTTGTAAAATTTTAAACTCTGATTTTTTTAACGTTTCCGCTTATTTTTGCAATTTGATTGCGTTCATGAATATTACAAACCTAACAGTGGCATCAGAGCCAAACCTTTATGCAAATTATTAATTGTTCAAATTTGATATGTATATTGATATGTGTTTAGAACAATTTAATTGGGCATAATTTGTTTGTATAAAATTAAAAAAAAAAAAAAAAAACGAACGTGGTTTTTTTTTGCGTGGCTTTTTTTTTGCGTGGCTTTTTTTTTTTGCGTGTCAGATTTGATCTTCAAGGGCATAATCACGTGGCCACCACAAAGGATTTCATGAATTCAAGTTTCAATTATTGGTATAGTTAATATTATATATATATATAATATATTATATATATATATATATATATATATATATATATATATATATATATTAGTTACGGTTTATAAATTATTTTATTATTAAAATAAAAATTTTAATTTAATTTTAAAATAATAAATTTATTTTAATATTAAAATAAAAGGTTTATTTTAATATTAAAATAAAAGGTTTATTTTAATCTTAAAATAAAAATTTATTTTAATTTTAAAATTAGATTTCATGCTAACTAATTAGAGTTGGAATTGGATTCCATGATAACTAATTGGAGTTGAAATTGGATTCCATGTTTCCTAAAATAAAGGAGTTTATTTGTGAATAAGAAAGTGAATCCATGTTTTCTTAAATAAATGAGTTTATTTAGATATGAAATAAGATTTCATATTATTCAAAATAAAGGAGTTTATTTGTGAATAGAAAAGATAATCCAGTGTTTCCTTTAATAATTTTTTTACATGGAATTGGATTCCATAATTAATTAAAATAAAGGAGTTTATTTTGATTAAAAAATTTTGATTAAAAATAAAGAGTTTATTTAAGATATGAAATAAGATTTCATATTACCCAAATAAAAAGAGTTTATTTTGACTTGGAATTGGATTCCATAATTAATTAAAATAAAGGAGTTTATTTTGATTAAAGATTTTGATTAAAATAAAATAGTTTATTTTATTCAAAATTGGATAAATTAAAATAAAATAGTTTTATTTTGATTTAAATTTGGATTAAAATAAAGGAGTTTATTTTGATTAAAAATTAGATTTTATACTAACTAAATTTGCCCATTAAATGATATCAATATATATATTAAATGTTTATTATTCATAAGATGAATGTTATTTATTGATGCATATGGTGATCTGTATGATAATAAATGGGATTGATTATGGACTATTGACCAATGCGATTGGATTTTATTTTAGTTGGATGCATGAATGTATGAGTTTTATTAAATGGGAATTCTGCGTACCTCGTCTTCTCTAATTTTTCGAATGTAAATTCTATCTCCTCCTATGTACTTCCCTCGATCACGATCAAGGTTTCTATTTATTTTAAATAGTTTTGTAATAGGAATAGTTAGAATTAATTTTGAAAAATTGGAGATCAAGGAAGCAAGGAGCGCTTGAAGACCCGTTTGTAATGGAGCAGGGTTTAAATGTAATAGTTATATTTAAATATTAATTCTTGCACCCCTAGGGTTTGACCTTTTGGTTCACTTGGTGGCTCTAGTGAACCAAACTAGAATAAAAGTCCATAATCAATCCGGGTAGAATATAGTATTCTATATGTGCATGCTTATACTTTATATATATATTATATATTATGCAAACATGCTTCGCATGTTCATTAATATGACGCGTATTTTATATATATATGTAAATGCTAAACAAGATGAGACAAATTAATAACAAATCCTCAATCTTTTTTATATTAAGTCTAAGCGTTCAAAGATATTTGGAATATCGAACGTTGCCTTCTAGCATGATAATATTAATAGAGTATTAAATATTTAATATGAGTTTGTTGTGTCACCACAAGGCAAGTATTAAGTATTTAAGATGTTAATTTATCACATTTGATGCTTATAAAGAAAATTGAACAATATTGTTTTGTTGTGTCACCACAAGGATGATATTTTTCTTTTTTGAATATATATGGAGTGCTAGGTCGGACTTAACTTGGATAATTTTGATTCGGATGTGCCACCACTTGATCAAAATAATCTAAGAGGCAAAAGAAAAGGAGTTGCGTAGTTGATGTAATTGACAAAAGTTGTCTACCTATTTATTTATATATAGTTTGTTGTGTCACCACAAGGCTATATACATTTGAAATGGGATCCTTATTCTCACTAGCAAATCTTTAATTAGATTTTGCGAACTATATATATTGAGGTAATATAGTTTGAAGAAAATAGTGGGAGATACCAATTTAAAACAAGACCTAAATTATTTTGGTAATTAATAAAAGAATGTATGTTAAAATGTTGTTAATTACAAATTCATTTACGTAATTTTACAATGTCTAAAATTACTATCAACTGCGAAGCATATTAGATGCTAAATTAACGGGCCAAATTAAAGCGGATTGGTTAAGGAATTTGAGAATAGTTCTCATGGTGAAAAGCTATCTTATGTCATACGCCTATCCCGCAATGGTTGCGAGATAATGCCTCACGAGGAAGAGATTGCTACTTTTAGAAAGTGGTAAGATGATGCACGATTGGCTCGATGCATCATGCTCGCATCCATGAGTAACGAGCTCCCACACAACGTGAAACTATGGATGCTCTCTACTATACTCCTGTCACACGTCAAGTAGTTGATGGTGAGGAAAGTAGGACTAATAGATATCGAGATATCCAAGGAGCTCTTACGATCTAGAATGATAGAGTGACACTCTCTGATGCAGATAAAAGTCCTTAACATTATCAATTTGATTGATCAATTAGGACAACAGGTTTTGTCATGGATGGAGAGTTGAGCCATGATTTAATCTTTCCCTCACTCCCGGACTCCTTTCACAATTGTTGTGAATTTTTCATATGAACAAGCTAGCTATCAGCCTCGCTGATTTGCTTAACATGTTGAAAAATGTTGAGAGTCACTTTCCAACTAAGAAAGACCATGTCTTACTGGTAGGAGCCAAATGATCTTCTGAAAAGAAGAACGATTCTAAGAAGGTAAATAGAAAAGGCATAAACAAAGGATAATAAGAACAAAACTGATATGGATAGCAAAGGAGTTTGCTTCCACTGCAATAAAGCCTGGACACTAGAAAGAAACTGCGAGAAGCATCTTGCAGAGGCTAACCAAAGAAGCTTAGTGAAGTTTCGATTACAATACAGTTTTTGTTCATGATTGAAATATTTTTTTCTTTAAGTCAAGGTTCTACTTGGGTATTGGATACCGACTTTAGTTATCATAAATATAGATTTATGAAGGACCAATGAGTAGAAAGCTAAACAAATATAAGTAATCTATGCGGAAATGTAGCAAAGGTTGCCATATTAGCCATAGAAACTTATAGTTTAGCAATGCCTACGGGCAAATCTATTAAGTCGATAAGTTGTTATTGTATTCCGGTTCTTGTTAAAATATTATTTCCATTTTATTGTTGGACAATGAAATCTTTGGTATTATAATTAAGAACAATTGTTGTTCTATTTATAATAATAATGTTTTGTATAGAATTTGGAATATCACTTAATGGATTTTGTATACTTGACTTATGTAAAAATTATTTTGCAAATTGAACAAACTAGTATAAGAAAAGGAGATGATCATTCAAAGAGTTGAATGTGTGTATTTCTTTGAAATACAATTGTGAATTATTTGAAAGGTTCAAAGAATTGAAATGAAACAAATTGGCAAAGTATTAAGATTCTTTGATTAGATCAAGGAATAAATACTTTGTGCAATAAGTTTCTAGATCATCTCAAATGGTTTTCTCATAATAGACACATCGATACTGTAATAATTGATTGATGTATCTGAATGAAAAATTGTACCTTGTTGGACATGAGTGCGGTCCATAATGATTTTACTGAGCATTCGGTATCCTTACGGGAAAATGTCCTAGAAATGGTCAGATATCTACGAAAATGGTAACCTCAAAACCCGGCCCAAGACTCCATAAAAGTTATGGATGGGGAGGATTCCTAATCTTAAGTATGTTAAGATAAGGGGTTGTCCAACTTATGTGAAAAGGTTTCAAAGGATAAGCTTGGGACAAGATTTTATAAGTGTCGATTTGTGGGACATCCTAAAGTAAGTTTAGGGTATATGTTCTATAATCCTACTTAGCAAAAGGTGTTTGTTGCGAAACACGTTGCCTTCTAAGATAAAGGTGTTTATCATTAAAAGGGGCTAGTGGGAGGATAATAGATCTTGAAGAGTTCAAGAACCACAAAATACTATAAGTCAAATAAGAGGAACTGTGAGATAGACCTATTGTACCACAAAGATAATCGTAAATACGGAATAGTACAAGAAGATACGGAAGGTTTGGATTCATCATAGATGATGATGATGAGGTACACATCATAGAAGATGATGATCCGATTACATACGATGAGGTAAGAGTTCTAATGTGTACAAAAAGGACAAAGGGGAGGTAGCCGTGACATTCCTAATATTATATGTTGATATACTACGTGTGGCGCCCCCAAAATAGGTATACATCACCCATTACGAGTTGTCGATACATGAGTGCGAAACAACTACAACTTTATTATTACATGAAAGAAAGCGTGAGTTTAAATACAAATATTATCTTCTAGACAATATTTATACTCAAATAAATCCTCATCACATTTATTGATACATTATTTTACAAAATGGTAAGGACTACTAAACAATCCTTTCTAAAACCTTCATTTCATACCCAGGCTCGTACTCGCTTATATTCTCGCCTCCACGAGAAGAATGGAACAAAAAAGGAAAAGGGTGAGCTCAACTAGCTCAAGTAAAGAATATTATGACTAAGATAATATACAACAAATTATCGTTAGTCTCAACGAGGAAAAATTTAATAGAATACTGATAGACAACAAGTTTTGGATCAACATTCGCATAGGTGAAATAATAATTCATAGAAGAGTTACGTAGAGAATGAAATCTACTATAATCTATGAATTTAACGATCCATCATCAATATTTTATCCTGTAACATCAATCGATATTCATCTCAAATCAAACATTCATCTTTGCACTACTGAGCCGAAGATATTCATCGATCGGTCATGTTCATCTCAACACATTCATCTTTGCACTACTGAGCCAAAGATATTCATCGATTAGTCATGTATCATTTAAACACTGTTCATCTTTGCACTCTGGGCCAAAGATATTCATCGATTGGTCATATTCATTTAAACACTGTTCATCTTTGCACTACTGAGGCCAAAGATATTCTTGAAATCATTCATCTTTGCTTTCTACGGGCAAAGATATTCAATAATATCATCATTTAAGGCGAGGATGATGAAAAATATTTTAAAAAACGAATCGGTGAAACAAAATGACAAGGATTAAGGATTTATGATTCGTACTTTGTTTTATCCATGTCCAACAATACCTCAAAAATAATCATAGTGGTGTAAAATTGAGAATGATCAAAACATGGATACAATCAAAGCTAGTATCCGAATAGATATTTTAGACGAAAAGAAGAAATTTTATTTTTCGATTGAATAGTCGTATATCGTGAATAATCAAGTATCGTGAATAGTCTTAAGTATCACGTGAATAGTAACTCAGACACCAAAAGATAGAAATCCACAAAAAAAACATTTTCACGCTTCATCGTGAATAGTACTTTCGTGAATAGTAAACTCGTGAATAGTAACTCATGAATAGTAACCCCGACATGAAAAAGTTCCAAATTTGATAAAAAGTTCCAACCAATATTTTAGCATAATGATATTGAAGAAATAATATCATTCGAAAGAAAATAATATCCCTTACCTCAAAGAATCAGTACTTCGGAAGGACAGGTCGGAAGTGATGCTGAATGAAACTTGTACTGAGCAGCAACTCTCAAAGTGTCTAAATACTCACAAAATACGCTCAATAATATAGAGAGAGAAAGAGAAAACTTTGTTTACGGTGTGATTTTCAATTCTAACTTAGCCCTCTATTTATAGGAAAATGTTAGCCCGTAAAGCGAGACTTGACCTGCTACCTGATGGCTTTACCTGCTACTATTGCCACCCACCACATTTGAAATAAAATTCAGCACATTTCTTCACCAACCACAAGTGGGGCCCGCTCAATTCTAGAATTTTCCACCAAAATCAATTATAAACCTAATTTCCGCATCAGACACCTCTTAAAATTCATAACAAATCATTCGTGAATTTTTAACGGTTCAAAATTTGTGGACATATACTCAACTTATGTATGTATAACATACCCAAAAATTACCACAATCCAACGGTCGGATTAAAAATTATAACCCCACTGCAATATATCTCAAAACCCACGATTTAATTTTTAATACCTCCAATCCAGATAAAATCTTGATAAAACACCTCAACATAATTTCTTCATTTATAACCACATAAATAAATCCATCATTTATATCCACATAAAATAAATATTTCTTTATCATATGAATCAATAATTAATTATTCACAAATAATATTACTGAGAATCACAATTATTATAACCGACGGTAGTTCAGGAAAGAGGGGCGTTAGATAAGGATTTCTCCTTCTTGGCGGCGCAATTAGGTGACCAAACCTCTCCTTGATGTGAGAACTTTCTAGACATTGCCAATAATCTTTATCTAATAATATTATTCAAATAATATGAATTATTGATCGATAATGGAGATAATGCGTTGACAATTATTGAAGCAATGATAATATAAAATATCAACGCGCAATTATTGAATCAATAAAATAAAATATTGAGCGGTAACTCTTTGTGAAAATTATTGAGTAGTGCCTTCTTACGTAAGGATCAATAATTCAACAATTACATGCAATCTGGTGTCTTTCTTTATAAACGACGCACGCGTATTCTCGTATTTTAACCAAGGGTATTCCAACGATGATAACGGTAACAACTACGTAGTTATTTTTAACCAACTTATATTTGTCGTTTTCTTCATCCAATCGCTTTCAGTTATGGGGCCCACACATGCATTAGCTTGTGGTAAATGCGAATATTCTGAACGATACGAATATTCCACGACCAAACGAATATTCCCGAGACAAAAATGAATATTTTATAACCACTTGCTTATTTTGAAATATTTGCGTATTTAACCCTTAACTATCCACATTAATCAAATCAACCCTTACTATTTCAAAATAATAAATAAAGGAAATTCCTTTTATTTAAAAAAATTTGAGGTCTTACAACCTCCCTCCTTATGAAATTTCGTCCTCGAAATTGGCGACGATACACAGTGTGTTTGAAAAGGTGAGGATACCTCGCTTTCATTTCCGTTTCAATTCGGGTCATTTCCTCTATAGCATGATTCCTCCACAAAACTTTAACTTGTGGTATGACCTTTCTTGGCGTAGGACATGCTCCTTCTATCCAAGATCTTGGACAGTACCTCCTCATACGTTAAGTCTTGGCTATCTAAATCGGTTCTAACTTCGATAGCGTGGTTGGGTCTTTCACATATTCTGAAATACGGATATATGAAACACATTATGAACACGAGACATACTCGGAGAATGCTAATGCAAGTCTATAGGCTACATTTCCTACTCGGTCGAGAATTTGAAATGGACGATAAATCGTGGATTGAGCTTTCCTCTCTTCCCAAATCTTGTAACTCCCTTCCATGGAGCAACTCGCAACAATACATGATCCCTACATTAAATTCCCGTCCTTTCGATGAAGATCCGCATAACTCTTTTGTCGATCTTGTGCCATTTGTATCGTTGTCGAATCATTTGGATCTTTTCGGTGGTCATACGTCTTAACTTTCGGGTCCCAACAATGTTGCTTCACCCACCTCATCCCAACATATTGGAGAACGACATTTTTCGTCCATATAATGCTTGAATGGAGCCACACCTATACTTGCACGATAGCTGTTGTTGTAGGAGAATTCCACGATGGTAAATACTTATCCCAACTACCCTTGAAGTCTAGGACACGAGTCTTAATAAATCTTCAAGAGTTTGAATAGTCCTCTACGATTGTCCGTCAGTTTGGGGATGGTATGCGAACTAAATGGCAAATCCGTGCCCATAGCTTTTTGCAAGCTAACCCAAAATCTTAAAGTGAATCTTGGGTCGCGATCCGAAACTATGGATCTGAGCATGCCATGCAACCTCACAATCTCATTTACGTACGTACTAGCAAGGCGTTCAAGTGAATAAGTCTCCGTGTCGGCAAGAAATGAAAGCGAGACTTGGTTAATCTATCAACAATAACCCAAATAGCATTGATGCCTTGAGAAAGCCGTAGGAAGACCGTGTGAAATCCATGGTAATGTGTTCCCACTTCCATTAGGAATCTCAAGTGGTTGCAGCGGACCCTTAGGTACTAGATGCTCGCCTTTACGTTAGCAAGTTAAACACATCGAGATAAACTTTGCAATCTCTCTCTTCATATTATTCCACCAAAATGTATGTAGAAGATCACGATACATTTTAGTACTTCGAGGATGGATTGCAAATGGTGTATTGTGTGCCTCCATCGTAATCTTGTACTTCAAATCAGTCGTTAGGAACACAAAGTCTAGAGTGGACTCAAGTATTCCTTCTTCATCAATTCTCGCTTAGGAATAGCTCCTTCTTGTACTTTCTTCTTCATACGTATCGGCAAGATTCGGTGGAGCAACCTTAACTTTTTCTATTAAAGTTGGCTCTGTCGTATACTTGACATCATCGCTTTCGTTCCGCATATGATCTTCTACTCGATCGTCGGCTACCACGTTAAACTTTACCGGGATGGTATTGAATAGTGTGGTCGTAGTCTTTCAATAGCTCGAGCCAGCGTCATTTGCCGCATGTTGAGTTCTTTTGAGTGAAGAAATATTTAAGGCTTTTATGGTGCGAATATATCTCCACTTTCTCCCCATATAGATAGTGCCTCCATATTTTTAAGCGAAAAGCATTTGCTTTGCTTAACTCTAGATCATGAGTAGGATAATTCCTCTCATACTCTTTAAGTTGTCATGAGGCATAAAGCTATGACTTTCCCACATTGCATGAGAACACATCCTAACCCTTTGCACGAAGCATCATTTGTAGATAACAAATCCATCCGAACCGGATGGTATTGTTAGAACAGTCTTAGAAATAAGTCTCCTCTTAAGCTCTGGAAACTCTTCTTGCATTCTTCATTCCAAAGCGAATTTTGTATCCTTCCGAAGTTAGGCTGAGTTAGCAGATAGCGATTCGAGAAAACCCTTCCACGAATCTCAGATAATAACCGACTAAGCCCAAAAAGCTCGTACTTGATCCATGACTTCGGTTGCTCAACTTTGTATTGCTCAATCTTGGCCGGATCAACAGATACTCCATGTTTTGACACCACATGCCCAAGAAAGGCTACTTCCTCAAGCGAACTTCGCATTTCTTCAATTTGGAATATAGTTGGTTTTCACGAAGCCTTTGGAGTACCGACTTCAAATGGTGCTCATGATCTTCACGACTTTTGGAATATATAAGGATGTCATCAATAAAGACAACAACAGGCGATCAAATATTCCTTGAATACTCGGTTCATCATATCCATGAAAGCAGCAGGAGCATTAGTTAGTCAGAAAGACATGACTAAGAATTCATAATGCCCATCTACCGAAGTTACGAAGGCGGTCTTTGGAATATCCTCGATTCTAATTTTAATTTGATGATATCCGAGCGAAGATCGATTTTGAAAAGAATTGTGCCTTGCAATTGGTCGAACAAGTCATCAATACGAGGTAGAGGATACCTATTCTTGATGGTGACATGGTTCAATTCCGATAGTCAATACAAAGTCGCATACTCCGTCTTTCTTTTTTACAAATAAAAGCAGGAGCACCCCGAGGAGATGTACTAGGACGAATGAAGCCGATGTCCAACAATTCACTGTAGTTGGACCTTTAACTCTGAAGTTCAATAGGAGCCATTCGATATGGGGTTTTAGAAATGGGCTTTGTGCGGAGTTCAAGATCAATAAAGAATTCAACTTCACGTTACGGGGTAGGCGGGAAGTTCTTGAAATCGTCGGGAAAGTCGATAACAACGGGAATATTATTCAAATTTGGCGTGTCTTTATTCAAATCCATAACATGGGCTAAGAAAGCTTGACATCCGTTTTTAATAAGCGAATAACTTTATGATTAGATATAGCGGTGATTGATTTTAATGGTTTAGTTGCTTGAATTAAATACTGACGGGTTGGTTAGGAATATGAAAACTAACAACCTTACGAAAACAATCAATTTTGGCATGATGAGTAGTTAACAATCAATCCTAAAATCACATCAAAAGCAAGTATCTTTAAAGAGATAAGGTCAACGGTAAGGTGATGGTGCCAACTTGAATCAAACAAAATTTATAAGCAGTGGATGTGATGAAAGTTTCTCTAACGGAGTTTCCACAGATAGGTCAAAGTCTAATTTCTCTCGAGTCAAGTTTAAGCGTTGAGCACAAGCGGGAGAGATAAATGAATGGGTAGCACCGATGATCGAGTAAGGTATAAACTTGCAAGAATTTATAAATAGCTTACCGTGATCACCTCGTTTGGGTTCCTCGCATTATGACCGATCACAACAAAGCGCTCTTCCGGAAATCTTTGACTTTGACTTTTACGGGACGATCTTTTGAGTCATAATCCCCATTGAACTAGGTTTCGCTCTGCGTACAATCTCGAAGCGATATGTCCTTCCTTTCCTCAACTATAGCATACCTTGAGCTTGTTGTAGGCGGTTTGGTGATATGTCCCTCTTTTCGCATTTGTAGCATATATGGCGGTGGTCGTTCTCCTCCTTAGAACCGATTCTTTTAAAGCCTTTGTCGTCTTCACATAGTCGTTGTTAAATCTCCTCTTTTAAAATCTCCTCACGACTCGCTTCTTACATTTTCATGACCATGATTACCACCGGAGTGGTTACCATTTCTGTCCGTCATCATTTCTTTCTCGCATGAGTTATCATTATTCATTGTTGCTATCTACGGTACGATCCTGGTTATGGTCCCTCGGTTGGCCGTACTCGTTATCTCGCTCTAATAATTGAGCCCATTTACAACATGTCTGAATAAAGAGAAAGTTTATGAGAAATGAGATCTTGGCGTATCTAGGGTTTCAAACCTCTAAGAAACATCCGCGTCATCGTTCCTCATTCTCCACCAAATGAGGTGCAAACACTGGATAACTCTGCAAACTTTGCCTCGTCTTTGAGACACCGTCGTGTTGTTTTGCTCTAATCGATGAACTCCACTTCCTTCATATAATGAACACTTTCGGGAAAGTATTTGTCATTAAATAGTCTCTGAAAGCGTCTCCCCGAGACATCTTTGAGTGCTTGGTGGATGGGTGCGCTTCCTGAGACTCCCACCGATGGTCTGCCTCGCCACGGAACATAAAGGTGGCGAATGGAACCTTCTGTTCCTCCGTGCATCCCAAGACATCGAATATCTTGGTAATTTGTTTGACCCGTGTTTCATGGTGATCGGATCTGGCTTTCCCTTAAATTCAGTGGTCCCTGACTCTTTGAAGCGCTTGCATTTGTGACAACCCGTGAATTGCTATCATTTCCTCCTGTATTTTGAACACGAGTCTCCCTCGTGCGATTTTGCATGAAGCGCAAAAAGCTTCTAAACATCCCCTCGTTCATTTATCGCTTTCGATTGGTGTTGTTCACGGGAGGAACATTGCCCGACTGTTGCACGTTCTCCTCGTTGGTAAGTACAGGCATCTCCACGGTCTCATTTACTCCTTTGTTAATATTCTCGTTCGACATTCTCAAATCATCATAAAACAAGGGTTAATTAAGAAATCAATATATCACATAATATCCTATATCTTGACCAACTAACAAATAAGCTTAGGTAGGACACACTAGCGAAGGATTTACTCGTCTCTCCTCCTAGTTCTATTCCCGATCTCATGAGAGATCATATCCTAAGCTACGATACCAATTTGTGGCGCCCCAAAATAGGTATACATCACCCATTACGAGGTTGTCAATACGTGGTACGAAACAACTACAACTTTATTATTACAATGATAAAAGCGTGAGTTTAAATACAAATATTATCTTCTAGACAATATTTATACTCAAATAAATCCTCATCACATTTATTGATACATTATTTTACAAAAATGGTAAGGACTACTAAACAATCCTTTCTAAAACCTTCATTCCATACCCAGGCTGCGTACTCGCTATATTCTAGCCTCACGAGAAGAATGGAACAAAAAGGAAAAGGGTGAGCTCAACTAGCTCGATAAAGAATATTATGACTAAGATAATATACAACAAATTATCGTTAGTCTTGATAGGGAAAAATTTAATAGAATCTGATAGGCAACAAGTTTCGGATCAACATTCGCGGTGAAATAATAATTCATAGAAGAGTTACGTAGAGAATGAAATCTACTATAATCTATGAATTTAACGGTCCATCATCAATATTTTATCCTGTAACATCAATCGATATTCATCTCAAATCAAACATTCATCTTTGCACTACTGGCCAAAGATATTCATCGATCGGTCGTATTCAAATCTCAACACACTGTTCATCTTTGCACTTCTGAGCCAAAGATATTCATCGATTAAGTAAGTGTTCATTTAAACACTGTTCATCTTTGCACTACTGAGCCAAAGATATTCATCGATTAGTCATGTTCATTTAAACACTGTTCATCTTTTGCACTTCTGGGCCAAAGATATTCTTGAATCATTCATCTTTGCCTTTCTGGGCCAAAGATATTCAATAATATCATCATTTAAGGCGAGGATGATGAAAAATATTTTAAAGAAGCGAATCCGATTGAAACAAAATGACAAGGATTAAGGATTTATGATTCGTACTTTATTTTATCCATGTCCAACAATACCTCAAAAATAATCATAGTAGTGTAAAATTCAAGAATGATCAAAACATGTTGAAAAACCATGTCTTACTGGTAGGAGCCAAATGATCTTCTGAAAAGAAGAACGATTCTAAGAAGGTAAATAGAAAAGGCATAAACAAAGGATAATAAGAACAAAAGTGATATGGATAGCAAAGGAGTTTGCTTCCACTGCAATAAAGCCTGGACACTAGAAAGAAACTGCGAGAAGCATCTTGCAGAGGCTAACCAAAGAAGCTTAGTGAAGTTTCGATTACAATCGATTTTTGTTCATGATTGAAATATTTTTTCTTTAAGTCGAGGTTCTACTTGGGTATTGGATCACCGACTTTAGTTATCATAAATATAGATTTATGAAGGACCAAGCAGTAGAAAGCTAAACAAATATAAGTAATCATAATGCGGAAATGTAGCAAAGGTTGCCATATTAGCCATAGAAACTTATAGTTTAGCAATGCCTACGAAGCAAATCTATTAAGTCGATAAGTTGTTATTGTATTCGAGTTCTTGTTAAAAATATTATTTCCATTTTATTGTTGGACAATGAAATCTTTGGTATTATAATTAAGAACAATTGTTGTTCTATTTATAATAATAATGTTTTGTATAGGAATTTGGAATATCATAATGGATTTTGTATACTTGACTTATGTAAAAATTATTTTGCAAATTGAACAAACTAGTATAAGAAAAAGGAGATGATCATTCAAAGAGTTGAATGTGTGTATTTCTTTGAAATACAATTGTGAATTATTTGAAAGGTTCAAAGAATTTGAAATGAAACAAATTGGCAAAGTATTAAGATTCTTTGATTAGATCGAGGAATAAATACTTGTCTTGATAAGTTTCTAGATCATCTCAAATGGTTTTCTCATAATAGACACATCGTCTGTGATAATTGATTGATGTATCACGAATGAAAAATTGTACCTTGTTGGACATGGTGCGGTCCATAATGATTTACTGAGCATTCCGGTATCCTTACGGGAAAATGTCCTAGAAATGGGCTGCATATCTCGAAAATGGTAACCTCAAAACCCGGCCCCAAGACTCCATAAAAGTTATGGACGGGGAGGATTCCTAATCTTAAGTATGTTAAGATAAGGGGTTGTCAACTTATGTGAAAAGGTTTCAAAGGATAAGCTTGGGACAAGATTTTATAAGTGTCGATTTGTGGGACATCCTAAAGTAAGTTTAGGGTATATGTTCTATAATCCTACTTAGCAAAAGGTGTTTGTTCGAAACACGTTGCCTTCTAAGATAAAGGTGTTTATCATTAAAAGGGGCTAGTGGGAGGATAATAGATCTTGAAGAGTTCAAGAACCACAAATACTATAAGTCGAATAAGAGGAAACTGCAGATAGACTATTGTACCCACCTGGCCAAAGATCGTAAATGCGGAATAATCTCAAATATACGGAAGGTTTGGATTCATCATAGATGATGATGATGAGGTACACATCATAGAAGATGATGATCCAGTTACATACGATGAGGTAAGAGTTCTAATGTGTACAAAAGGGACAGTGGGAGCGCCGTGACATTCCTAATATTATATGTTGATATACTACGTGTGACGCCCCCAAAATAGGTATACATCACCCATTCTGAGTTGTCAATACATGGTACAGAAACAACTACAACTTTATTATTACAACAGTAAAACTGTGAGTTTAAATACAAATATTATCTTCTAGATAATATTTATACTCAAATAAATCCTCATCACATTTATTGATACATTATTTTACAAAAATGGTAAGGACTACTAAACAATCCTTTCTAAAACCTTCATTTCATACCCCGACTCGTACTCGCTATATTCTCGCCTCCTGAGAAGAATGGAACAAAAAGGAAAAGGGTGAGCTCAACTAGCTCAGTAAAGAATATTATGACTAAGATAATATACGACAAATTATCGTTAGTCTTCATTAGGGAAAAATTTAATAGAATACTGATAGACAACAAGTTTGGATCAACATTCGCGGTGGAAATAATAATTCATAGAAGAGTTACGTAGAGAATGAAATCTACTATAATCTATGAATTTAACGGTCCATCATCAATATTTTATCCCTGTAACATCAATCGATATTCATCTCAAATCAAACATTCATCTTTGCACTACTGGGCCAAAGATATTCATCGATCGGTCGTATTCATCTCAACACTGTTCATCTTTGCACTCTGGGCCAAAGATATTCATCGATTAGTCATATTCATTTAAACACTGTTCATCTTTGCTTTTCTGGCCAAAGATATTCATCGATTAGTCATATTCATTTAAACACTGTTCATCTTTGCACTTCTGGCCAAAGATATTCTTGAAATCATTCATCTTTGCACTACTGAGCCAAAGATATTCAATAATATCATCATTTAAGACCGAGGATGATGAAAATATTTTAAAGAAGCGAATCCGGTGAAACAAAATGACAAGGATTAAGGATTTATGATTCGTACTTTATTTTATCCATGTCAACAATACCTCAAAAATAATCATAGTGGTGTAAAATTGAGAATGATCAAAACATGGATACAATCAAAGCTAGTATCCAAAATAGATATTTTGGATGAAAAGAAGAAATTTTATTTTTAAATTGAATAGTCAGAGTATCGTGAATAGTGTCAGTATCGTGAATAGTGCCGATATCGTGAATAGTAACTCAGACACCAAAAGATAGAAATTCACAAAAAAAACATTTTCACGCTTCATGAATAGTACTCGTGAATAGTAACTTCGTGAATAGTAACTCATGAATAGTAACTTCGTGAATAGTAACTCATGAATAGTAACCCAGAGCATGAAAAAGTTCCAAATTTGATAAAAAGTTCCAACGATATTTTAGCATAATGATATTGAAGAAATAATATCATTTCTGAAAAAATAATATCCCTTACCTCAAAGAATCGGTGCCGGAAGGAAAGGTCGGAAGTGATCTTTGAATGGAACTTATCTTTGACGACAACTCTCAAAGTATCTAAATACTCACAAAATACGCTCGATAATATAGAGAGAAGAGAAAACTTTGTTTACGGTGTGATTTTCAATTCTAACTTAGCCCTCTATTTATAGGAAAATGTTAGCCCTAGAAGCGAGACTTGACTGCTACACGATGGCTTTACTGCTACTATTGCCACCCACCACATTTGAAATAAAATTCAGCACATTTCTTCACCAACCACAAGTGGGGCCCGCTCAATTCTAGAATTTTCCACCAAAATCAATTATAAACCTAATTTCGCATCAGACACCTCTTAAAATTCATAACAAATCATTCGTGAATTTTAACGGTTCAAAATTTGTGGACATATACTCAACTTATGTATGTATAACATACCCAAAAATTACAACAATCCAATGATTCGGATTAAAAATTATAACCCCCAATATATCTCAAAACCCCGATTTAATTTTAATACCTCAATCAGATAAAATCTCGATAAAACACCTCAACATAATTTCTTCATTTATAACCACATAAATAAATCCATCATTTATATCCACATAAAATAAATATTTCCTTATCATATAAATCAATAATTAATTATTCACAAATAATATTACAGAATCACAATTATGACAACCAGGTAGTTCCAGGAAAGAGGGGGCTTTCCGATAAGGATTTCTCCTTACTGGCGCGCAATTAGGTGACCAAACCTCTCCTTGACAGAACTTTCTAGACATTGCCAATAATGCTATCTAATAATATTATTCAAATAATATGAATTATTGATCTGATAATGGAGATAATGTGCAGTGACAATTATTGAGCAATAATAATATAAAATATCAACGCCTTGAATTATTGAATCAATAAAATAAAATATTGAACAGTAACTACTGTGAAAATTATTGAGTAGTGCCTTCTTACGTAAGGATCAATAATTCAACAATTCTGTGCAATACTGCAGTATTACTCTTTGTATGCGACCACGCGTATTCTTGTATTTTAACCGGGTATTCCAATGATAATACTTGGTAATAACTACATAGTTATTTTTAACCAACTTATATTTTGTCGTTTTCTTCATCCAATCGCTTTCCGTTATGGGGCCCACACACATGCATTTGCGCCATCGTACGAATATTCACAAGCGATGCGAATATTCCACGCGACGAAACGAATATTCCCCGACAAAAAATGAATATTTTATAACCACTTGCTTATTTTGAAATATTTGCGTATTTAACCCTTAACTATCCACATTAATCAAATCAACCCTTACTATTTCAAAATAATAAATAAAGGAAATTCCTTTTTATTTAAAAAAAAATTTGGGGTCTTACACTACGGATAAGGAATGACATACTAATGCTACAATCAGTAATGATAAAGTTGTCTAAACATTCCTCCATGAATGGTTTGGGAAGAGTATCTTAATTGGGGATAAAATCTATATAGATAGATACAAGAGGATGCTCGACTTAACCCGAGGAGCGATATATTGATTTGATGCTAAAGTCGTTTAGCATGGCAAACTCAAGAGATGTCTCGTATAAATGAGCTATGGAGTGTATCTCTCTTAATAGTCCCCACGGACTCCACGAAATGAGAGGTCGCATGAGTGACAATCATGTATGCAATGAAATGTACGAGACACGATGTTGATCGGTCGTATTATGGAGAAGTTCACTATGAGTGCTGTGAAAAACATCTTAAAGTGCTTGGCCAAGCACTAAGGATGTGATCATATTCATGGTGGGTCTTAATTAAAACTAGAGGGCTTAATGGACTCAAGTTTTCAAGCAGACCAAGACGACAGAAAAATCCACTTTAAGGTAAAGGGTTACCTTGAACAGTGGTGCAGTGAATTGGAAAGGTTCCAAACAGCAAAGAGTTGCTGGTTTAGTGATAAAGACAAAGTATATAGCTATTAATGAAGCTGCAAGTTGATTATTTGGATTAAAAGTTCATTACAGAAGTAGGAATAGTTCTTAAGTCTCATCTTGGATCTAAACATGTGTTGTGGCACTTTCATTTGATTATAAGAATCATTGAAAGATAGGAAATCACTATAGAGATAGTGGACTCTCAAGAACAACATTACATATCCATTAACTAAAGCTTATCCAACAGCAGGATAATCGTCACTTAGAGAAGAAGAGTATGAGATACCATCACGATTGGCTTTAGTGTAAGTGGGAGATTGAAAGTAGTATGCACACAAGCCAATCATGTTTGATGATAAAGCATATACTTTGTAACAATTTTATTCATTTATTAATAAAAAGTATTAATTTATTAAAGGCTTTTAATTATCTACGTGATCTTTGTTTTATAATATGTGATAAACCCATAGTTTTAAGCAATGCTTTTAGAATAATGATGATGATCATTCTAATGAGATCTAAATTCTTAGAAAGCTTAAAACTAAAATAGTTCCCAATCATTGGATTACTAAATTAGGGATTAGTGAATCCAGGATAAATTGGTACATCGTTGCTTGCTCATTGGATGAGGATGATTGATCTCATGATCATTTTGTGTGGAACACTAAAGCAAGTATGTAGGTGCTTATTAGAGAATAAGTTCATTTGAGCGTGGCTCGCTAAGGAATACCTAATGGAGTTTTACTTGCTGTCGATAGGAATTCTGTAGTGATAGTAGTCAAGTGATCCTTGGACTTGAGATCATCATAGTATCTTGTGTATGATGAGTTATACTTTGACTTATTCTTTAAGACCCTTAGGGTATATCAAAGGGTATGCTTGGGTATAATAAGTTGTACGTGGAGATAATGTATGATCGATAAAGAATCTACCACTTATTAAAAGAAGAAAATGTCTATGTGATTCGATAAATGACAACCCGGTAGTCCTTGGCGAAGCGAGAATGAAATTAGAAAGGAGTTTCTAATTTGCATTATTTAGTGTTGTGCATTTAAGGATCGAAATACATATAATTAAATAAAATAAGACTTGACAGTAATTTCATGTCTTATATTTAATTGGGACATTGTATGGTGGAAGGATTGAATTATACGGTAACTATTTACTCATTGGTTCTTTTATGATTAATGTTGAAATCTATATTATACGGAAAGTCGTTGATCGCTAGGGGAGGCTTATCCCTATTGTAGAATAAATATTATTTATTTAAATAAATTAATTATTTAATTTATTTATTTAAATAAGATTAGAATTATTCTAATTGATTTATTCACAATAGGTTTAATATGGAGAACCTAAAGGTCACACCATAAAAGGAAGAATAATTATTTAAGAAGTTAATGGCATAATCGTAATAATATGTTATGTATATTTAATTTAATCTATGGTGATAGAATAAATTAAATAGTTGAATATTATTATTTAATATTTTAGAAATATTAAATATAAATTAATAAGAGAGTCTTATTAATATTGTTACAAATATTATTATTATTTTAATTTCTAAAAGAGTTTAGGAATTAATTTAATATAAGTACTCTCATTTATTCCTAATTGGATTAGGAAGGAAAAATTAGTTAAAGGAGTTTAATTAATTATCCCTAATAAGATTAGGGAGCTTAATTAATTAAAAGAATTTAATTAATTAAATAAAACCCAATTCCTTAATTGTTAAGGTGGGTTGCCCACATCTATAAATAAGAGGAGTCTTATTATGGGTGATGGGGTTTTGTTGACTTTTACAACATACGTTATTCCAATTGTTGGAGAGTACGCTCCTTTTCTATAGAGATAGAAAAACTAGGATTTAGCCAACCACCCATTTTCTTGAATCTTTATTATTCCTTGGTGGATCACCTCTAGAGGCCAAACACTTGGGTGGCTAACGTTGATCAAAGGAAGGAACCAAACCCGGTGGATTCAAGTTGAACGCGAAAAGGATTGGAGATGAACTTGTACTTGAGGAAGCTCGATCTTCAAGGGTATGATTCTTATTCGTTATCTTTTTCGTTTAATTAATATTTGTGCATAAAGGGTGATCCGGGTATATGGTTTGTAAAATTTTAAACTCTGATTTTTTTAACGTTTCCGCTTATTTTTGCAATTTGATTGCGTTCATGAATATTACAAACCTAACAGTTATTTGATTGGGAACGATCTTTTTGTCAGTATTGTGAGTCTATGATATTATGGTGAATAATTGTTGAAAGATTGAAAAAGTGTGAATAATTGATAAATAAAAGGTGTTGATTAAAGATAAGTATAATAAGTGATGTGTGATAGATGTTTGTTCAATTTTTGCTATAAATAGAGGGTTTTAACATAAGGAATTTGTTGCAAGTTTGACTTATTTTTCCATGAGACCCACAATAATTACAATCTTATGCAAATTTTTCTTCTCCAACTTGACTAGAACCCACAATCAATTCTCCTACTAACTTTTCTTTTCCAACTTGGTTGTGACCCACAATTATTCTCTAGGAAACTTTTTTTTAACCTTAGTTTGTCAAGCTTGCGAAATTGTCAAGAGTGGTGTACTCTCGTTCTCTTATAAATAGGTTGCTTAGTTGAGCTATGAAGAACACACCAAAAAACACAAAATTCTTCTACTACAATATTGTGAGTGATTCTTTTGAGTGTAAGGATACTCTGAGTGTTGCTAACGTCAGTAAAAATGCAAGAATTTCTCAAGTTAATCCTTTACATAACGGTCAGTACCTAATGTCCTACTATGTTAAGAGATATCATTTTCTTTTATACTGCTAAATTTATGGTAAGAAACTATTATTCGTTTCCACAACATTATCATTAAACGGTGAATTTTTTTGAAATGATTAAAATATCCTTAATAGTTTGTGCATGATCTAATATCTTTTTTACTTGAATATTCCTATTAAATTTTAATCTTTATATTTGAATTATAAACTTTACATTTTCTTGAACTTATATTTTATCAAGAACTCTCACTACAACAAAAAGGCTTATCGTGACGACATAAGATACTATGAGATGGGTATCGATGTGCGTCATGCGGTCAGTTGATAATAATCGCAGTAATCGGTCATTTGGATGGACATTAGCGACCACTAATAAATGACAAACTTATTACATAACCACAATCAGCAACCGTAGACGTTGCTAATCTGACTCATGCTGAGTCATTTATCAGGTGTGATGTGGCACACATGGCAGTGACCGGTAATAGCGACTGCATCGTTTGCTAGTTTCCAAGAAGGTAACGCGGTCGATATTACGATTGTTAGCGACACGCGTCACGATCATTTGATAAACTTTAAAAAAATTTTTGCTTATTTTATTGAGTTTCCAAAAATAACCTGCTTTGTACCTGCTTTCAATCCCAACACAGTAGTATATACAAGCATCCATATTAACATCCATCCATGATATAACAACTATATGATAAACATTTATCATCCATGAATAAACATTCATCCAACACAACAAGTCTAGCTCTTCATCCAACACAATACAATTGTAAACATTCATCCAACAAAATACAATCGTAAACATCCATATAAACCAATACAATTGTCCAACGAATGAATCTAAAAGAGTACAAGGTTTTAAAAATCAAAAAAACAAGTCTAGGTGTGACGCCCCGAAAATAGGTATACATAACCCATCTTAAGTCGCCAAATACATGGTACAAAATTCAAATACAACTTAATTATACAACAGTCGTGTAAAATACGACAAAACATAATCTAAGAGCTTTAATAAGAATATTGTCATCTAAATAATATCCACACTCAATGGAGTCCTCATTACATTTATTGTCACACTATTTAACAGAATAGTGAGGACTACTAATGCTATCATCTGGGTCATCACTCCATTCCCCGACTAGACCCGGCTACGTTCTCATTTCTTGAAGAGAACAGTGAAAGAAAGGGTGAGCTCAACTAGCCCAGTAAGAAATATTATGACTAAGATAATGCAGAATAAATTATCATTAGTCTTCAACAATGTTAAAGCGATAAAATACAATAGACATCAAATTTAAGCTGCGGTGAATAAGCGATCCATTAGAAGAGTCAAGTAGAGCATGATATCTACTATCTTCTATGATTTAAAATATTTTCATCAATTTTTATCGCTGAGACTCGACAATAAATAAACCACATCATCGAGTCATCCCTAGACTACGGGCCAAGGATATTCATTTAATCATCAATGGTCATGACTATACCGAATAAACAATGGTCATAATCATACCAAAAATTATCTATCAATGCACTACAGGCTACTGAGGACTTTTACCACATCATTTATAACATTACGGTCATGATTATCGAATAATCCACTGATGTCGTAATCATACCAAGTCCATCTATGCACGTAATTCAAAGATGACTTTCATCATAATATAAGCATGAGGATGATGACAATGACATAATAATTCAATAAAACAAGTTCAAGAATAAATTTTAAAGATTTATAAGTTAATTTATCTTAAAATCAATTACGTCCAAATTATCGACATGATCTTTGCTTTGTGGAGTAAAATTCAAGAATGCTCGAGAAGAATATTTCCATGAAAAGATCTTGGATGAAAAGCCTTGAAATATCCAAGATATTCTACTAATTTCATGGAGTATAGAAGCCAAAACTTTAACCAAATGAGTATCATAGAATATATGAAATTGCAAATGGATTTTCACCCGCCATGCGGTAATCCACGTAGACAGATTATTTCCACAATTTAATAAGAAATGAATATGAAGGATCATTCACCATGCATGTGATAATCCACATAGACAGGTTATTTCAAAAGAATAATAAAGAATGGAACCCGGGTAAATGCGTAATCCGCATGACGGGATATTCCAATGAATAATAAAGAATGGAATAATAGAAGAATTCACCATACATGCGATAGACTGCACAGATAGGTTATTCCAACAGAATAATAAAGAATAAAACCAGGTCTAGCATAATCCGCACAGATAGGATATTCCAACAGAATAATAAAGAATGGAATAACAAAGAATTCACCGTGCATGCGATAGGCCGCACAAACGAGTTATTCAACGAGAATAATAAAGAATTGAACCCGGTCTAGCGTAATCCGCACAAAGCAGGATATTCAAGCAGAATAATAAAGAATGGAATAACATAAGAATTTCACCGTGTATGCGTTACTTAGCATAAATAGGTTATTCAACATAATAATAAAGAATGGAATAATGAAGAATTTCACCATGTATGTGTGTACTTAGCATGACAGGTTATTCAACATAATAATAAAGAATGGAATAATGAAGCTCTCTTCATGAATACTGAAAAGAAATAATACCCCCTTACCTTAGAAAAAGCTGGATCTTTGGAGTAGAGAGTAGTGAGACTTCTCTTCTTCTTTCTCTCTATAATTTCTCTCTATAATAATTGCTCTATAGCTTTAGTGAATTGGTGAGAAATGAAGGAAGAATGAGCTTATTTATAGGAAAATATAGTTTCGATAATTGCTTGCGTTTTGGGGCTCAAAATATTACTGATACAATACCTTGACTTTTCTTTCATTTTTAATTTAGTCCTGCAAGTATTATCAAACTTGCACCACCTCCCCTAATAGTAAATAATATGAATCAATAGTTCAATCATGTGAATCAATAGTTATAATCATGTGAAAATACGAATTACAATATAATACCTCCATCTATACCTCCATTTTTAACTTAGTTATGCAAGTTTTATCAATCTTGCACCAACTACCCTAATAGTACAAGAATGTGAATCAATAGTACCCACATGTAAAAAAATAGTTATAATCATGTGAATTAATAGCAATTAATTGCTCATTTACTCGGTTAATTACCCGATTGGTCAATATAACTTCCAGACATTAATTAATATCCAAATAAATGTCGATTTCCACTAACACTAATAATTCCAACATAATGGAACTATCAATTTCATCTTTAATCAATACGAACTTATTCATCATTAATATTATAACTCACGATATTTAATAACCGTGTCGTTCCCAAGAAAAAGAGGAGCTTTCAGATAAAATTTTTCCTTATTATTAGCGTATGATTAGATGACCAAATCTCTCCTTGATAGAACTTAGACATTGTAAATAATGCAATTTAATAATATGAATAACTTTATCGTCTCAATTATTGATTTAATAATATATCATATAATGCGGATGATCTTTGTGACAATAATCGAATCGATAATATGAGAGATATGATCGCATTAATTCTTGTAGCAATAATTGAGTATAAGCTGAGTGACTTCTCACGTAAGCATCGATAATCAATACTGTGTGCTTCTTATCTGACCACCATGCGTATTCTTTGTACTTTTACTACTTAGGGTAGTTCAGCGGTTTAACGGTAAAACTTCCGTAGTTATTTTTATAAAAAAGATAATTATGTTGTTTTCTAACTACGAGAATACTTCCGTTGTGGGGTCCACTTGATGATTGTGTCGTAAATACGAATATTCCTGTTAAAGCGAATATTCCTCGACCAATCGAATATTATATAACCACTTACTTACTTTGCAAAATTTGTAAATATTACCCTGACTATAAAATTATATCAAATCCACACCATAATATTCAAAAATATATTTCAAGAAAATTATTCTTTATTCATAAAAGTTGGGGTCTTACAACCTCCCCTTCTAATGAAATTTCATCCTTAAAATTAGGGTGCGTACCTGGTATGTCGAAGAGGTGAGGATACCTTGATTTCATCTCAGATTCTAACTCCCAGGTCATTTCATCCACATTGTGGTTTCTCCACAAAACTTTGACTTGAGGTATAAGTACTTTAGAGCGTAGAATATGATCCGTCTTATCCAAGATTTTAATAAGTAACTCTTCATACGTTAAATATTCCTCTATCTTGTCTAGTTCTAATTCAATAATATGGTTCAGGTCTTTCACATATTTACGTAACATAGATATATGAAAAAAGTTATGAACACGAGACATACTTGGCGGTAAGGCGAGTCTATAGGCCACAGTTCCTAATCGATCGAGGATTAGAAATGGGCCAATGAATTGAGGATTGAGCTTATATCTCTTTCCAAATCTTGTAACTCCTTTCCATAGAGCAGCACGTAACAACACATGATCTCCAATATTGAATTCCACGTCTTTTCAATGAAGATCAGCATAACTCTTTTGTCGATCTTGTGAGGTTTTTATACCTTGTCGAATCATTTGAATCTTTTCCATAGTCATACGTACCAAATTCGGTCCCAACAACGTTGCTTCACCCACCTCATCCCGGCATCTTGAGAACGACACTTTCTTCCAGTATAACGCCTCAAATGGAGCCCGTGCGATACTTGCTTGATAACTATTGTTGTAGGAAAATTCCACCAATGGTAAGAACTTGTCCCAACTTCCCTTGAAGTCAAGTATACAGAGTCTTAATAAATCTTCAAGAGTTTGAATAGTCCTTTCTGACTGCCCATCCATTTTAGGATGATATGCCAAACTAAATCATAAATCTGTGCCCATAGCTTTTTGCAAACTAACCCAAAATCTTGAAGTGAATCTTGGGTCTCGATCAGAAACTATGGATACTTGCATACCATGCAATCTTACAATCTCATTTATATACATACTAGCAAGACGTTCAAGTGTATAAGTTTCTCGTATTGGTAACAAATGAGGAGACTTGGTTAATCTAACAACAATGACTCAAATCACATCTATGCCTTGAGAAACCTTGGGAAGACTAGTAACGAAATCCATGGTAATGTGCTCCCACTTCTATTCTAGAATTTCAAGTGGTTGCAATGGACCTTTTGGCAGTTGATGCTCCGCTTTGACTCATTGATAAGTTAGACACATTGAGATAAACCCCGCCATCTCTCTCTTTATATTGCTCCACCAAAATTATGTCGAAGATCATGATACATTTTGGTACTCCTAGGATGGATTGCAAATGGTGTGTTGTGCGCCTCCATCATAATTTTATACTTCAACTCAGAATCATTAGGAACACAAAGTCTGGAGTTGACTCAAAGTATTCTTTCTTCATCTATTCTTGCTTCCAGAATAGCTCCTTCTTGCACTTTCTTCTTCATACGCATCAGCTCCAGGTCTGTAGTTTGAGCATCTTTAACTTTATCGATTAAAGTTGGTTCCACTCATATATTCGCCATCATCACATGGGTCCTGGAGTCTTTAACTCTATTTCCATCCTTTCCAAGTCATACAAAATGGGTCTTTGCATTGACAATATTGCACTTTTCGTACCCACATATGATCTTACTCGATAAATAAACTCTACTATATTCGCTTTTCCAGGATGGTATTGGATGGTATGATCATAATCTTTCAACAACTCAAGCCATCGTCATTGCCGCATGTTGAGTTCCTTTTGAGTGAAGAAATATTTGAGGCTTTTATGATCCGTATAGATCTCCACCTTCTCTCCATACAGGTAATGCCTCCAAATCTTAAGCGCCAAAAATGAGCTTTACTTGACTCTAGATCATAAGTAGGATAATTCCTCTCATATTCTTTGAGTTATCGGGAGGCATAGGCTATGACTTTCCCATGTTGCATGAGAACACATCCTAACCCTTTGCCTGAAGCATCACTATAGATGACAAATCCCCTCAAGGCGGATGGTATTGTCGAGCGGTCTTTGAAATGAGTCTCCTCTTGAGTTCTTGAAAACTCTTTTCACATTCCTCGCTCAATAGAATTTTGTATCTTTTTGAGTCAAATTTGAGTTAATGGAGTAGCGATTCGAGAAAACCCTTCTACTGAATCTCAGATAATAACTTGACTAAGCAGAGAAAGCTACGTGCTTGATCATTTGACTTTAGGTTGCTCCGACTTTGAATTGCTTTAATTTTTGAGGGTCAGCGGATATTCCATGATTTGATATCACGTGCCCAAGGAATACAACTTCCTCAAGCTAGAACTCACATTTCTTCAACTTGGCATATAGCTTATTTTCACGAAGCTTTTTTAGATATCGACCTCGAAGTGTTGCTCATGGTCTTCACGGGTTTTGGAGTATATGAGGATGTCATCGATAAAGCGACCACAAAGTGATCAAATATTCCTTGAATACTCGGTTCATTATGTCCATGAAAGCGGCGGGAGCATTAGTCGATCAAAAGACATGACTAGGAATTCATAATGCCCGTCTGGAAGTTTAAAGCGGTCTTTGGAATGTCATCGGTTTTAATCTTCAATTGATGATATATCGAACGAAGAATCGATCTTTGAAAAGAATTTGGCTCCTTGGTGGTCAAACGGTCATCAATGCGGAAATGGCAAATTACTATTTTGATGGTGACATGATTTGACTCCAGATAATCAATACAAAGTCGCATACTTCCATCTTTCTTCTTCACGAATAGAGCAGGAGCACCCGAGGAGATGTACTTGGGACGAATGAAAGCGATGTCTAACAATTCTATAGTTGGGTTTTAACTCACGAAGTTCAATAGAGCCATTCGATATGGGGCTTTGGAAATGGGTTTTGTACTGGATTCAAAGTCGATACAAAATTCAATTTCACGCTCTGAGGGTAGGCCGGGAAGTTCTTCTTGGGGAATCGTCGGAAATTTATTAACAATAGAAATATCATTCAAATCGGCGTATCTTTATTTAAATCAAGTGACATGGGCTAAGAAAGCTTGACATCCATTTTTCAATAAGCGAATAGCTTTATGAATTGATATGGCGGTGATTGATTTTAGTGGTTTGGTTGCTTGAATTCGCATAATAGGTTGGTTAGGAATATGAAAGCTAACAACCTTACGAAAATAATCAATTTTAGCATGATGAGTAGTTAACCAATCAACCCTAAAATCACATCAAATGCAAGTATTTTCAAAGAAATAAGATCGACGAGTAGCGTGCGGTTACCGATTTGAATCAAGCAAGACTTATAAACCGTGGATGTAATGAAGGTTTCTCCCAGCGGAGTTTCAACGAGATAAGTCGAAGTCTAATTTCTCAGAAGTCAAATTTAAGCGTTGGCGCAAGTAAGAGAAATAAAGGAATGGGTAGAACCGGTATCAAATAAAGTATAAACTTCACTAGAGTTTATGATTAGCTTACCGTGATCACCTCGTTCGGATTCCTCACTTTTTGGGAGGTTCGACAAAGCGCTCTCCTTTGGACTACCGGTTTTGTCTTTATGCGGGACACCCTTTAATGCCTCTATCCCAGCTTGACTTGACTTTGGTGCACAACAAAATCGGGCTAGGTGACCTTCTTTTCCACAATTATAACACGCTTTGGAATTGCATGATGCGGTTTGGACTTATGTGTCCTTCCCTCACATTTGTAACATCTGGCCGGTGGTCGTTCTCCTTCTTAACAACGGTCTTTGGTCTTGGCGTCTTTCCATCCTTGTTGAATCTCCTCTTCTTGAAATGTCCACTCTTATTATCATGGCCATGATTACCCGCGAAGTGATTATCATTTACGGCATGTTGATTCCTCACGTTTGTTGTCACCGCCCGATGGTGGCTACCTGCTTTGGTATTATCGACTTATCGGTTGCTCTCTCTTGGTTGGGTTGACTCATTATCGCGCTCGATAAGCGAGCCCTATTCACAACATACGAATCTGAAACACGGTTTATGAGAAATTAGGTATTAACATATCTCGAGTTTCAAACCTCTTAGAAACATCCGCGTCATTCTCTCCTCATTATCAACCAAGTGGGGCCATGGCGAGACAACTCGGCAAACTTAGCCGTCTTTGCGCCACGGTCGTATTGTTTTGCTCAAGCTTGAATAACTCTACCTCCTTCATGTGATGAATACTTTTCGGAAAGTACTTTTCATTGAAACGACTCTTGAAACTTCTCCCAAGACATTTTGAGTGCGGCGGGTTGAGTCGCTTTCTGATTCCACCGATGTCTGCCTCTGCTCGCCATAACATGAAGGTGGCAAAGGAACCTTTTGCTCCTCGGAGCATCCCAAGACATCAAATATCTTGTTGATCTGCTTTATCCGTCTCTCGCCTTAAGTGGTTTTAGGCTCTCAAAAAAACTCCGGTGGTCCCAGCTCCTTGAAGCGCTTAGCGGTGGCCGTCAGAGAAGTTGTCGGTGTTTCCCCTGCATTTTGGGCAGGAGGGGCCGTTTTTACTTTGATGTTGTATGAATTGCATAAAAGCCTCTGAACATTCCATCGTTCACTCATTTCGCCGATTATTATTGTTTACATGAGGATTATTGTCTTCATGTTGCACATTATCACAGGTATTAATCTGTAGTGACTCAGCGGTCTCATGTGCATAGTTTATCTCAACATTTTTGGATGCCATTTTCAAAATCGCCACAAAATAAGGGTTAAATAACATATCACATATTATCCCTATACTATAATAGACCAATTAAATACCAAATAAACTTAGGTAGGTCATACTAGCGAAAGAATTCCCGTCTCTCCCTCTAGTTCTTGTCTCACATCTCACCGGGGATCATATCCCTAAGCTTTGATACCAATTGTGGCGCCCCCAAAATAGGTATACATCACCCATCTTGAGTGCCAAATACATGGTACAAAATTCAAATACAACTTAATTATCTGACGGTGCGTGTAAAATACGACAAAATATAATCTAAGAGTTTTAATAAGAATATTGTCATCTAGACAATATCCACACTTAATGGAGTCCTCATTACATTTATTGTCACACTATTTAACGAGAATAGTGAGGACTACTAATGCTATCATCGGACCGTCACTCCATTCCCCGACTAGTCCGCTACGTTCTCATTTCTCAAGAGAAAACGGTGAAAGAATGGGTGAGCTCAACTAGCCAAGTAAGAAATATTATGACTAAGATAATGCGAGAATAAATTATCATTAGTCTTCAACAATGTTAAGCGATAAAATATAATAGACATCAAGTTTAAGCTGCGGTGGAATAAGCAATCCATTAGAAGAGTCGAGTAGAGCATGATATCTACTATATTCTATGATTTAAAATGTTTTCATCAATTTTTATATTTGAGACTCGACAATAAATAAACCACATCCTCGAGTCATCCACGCTTTTCTACGGGCCGAGGATATTCATTTAATCATCGATGGTCATGACTATCTTGAATAATCCTGGTCATAATCGTACCAAAAATTGTCCATCGATGCACTACAAAGACTCACGAGGACTTTTACCACATCATTTATAACATTACGGTCATGATTATATAGAATAATCCGGTCATAATCATACCAAGTCCATCTATGCGTACGTAAGCAAAGATGACTTTCATCACAATATAAGCATGAGGATGATGACAATGACATAATAATTCAATAAAATAAGTTCAAGAATAAATTTTAAAAATTTATAAGTTAATTTATCTTGAAATCAATTACGTCCAAATTGTCGACAATCTTTGCTTTGTGGAGTAAAATTCAAGAATGCTTAGAAGAATATTTTCATGAAAAGATCTGGGATGAAGCTTGAAATATCAAGATATTCTACTAATTTCATGGAGTATAGAAGCCAAAACTTTAACCAAATGAGTATAATAGAATATATGAAACTGCAAATGGATTTTCACCAGCCATGCAGTAATCAACGTAGACAGATCATTTCCATAATTTAAGAAGGAATGAATATAAAGGATCATTTACCATGCATGTGATAATCCACATAGACAGGTTATTTCAAAAGAATAAGAAAGAATGGAACCAGGTCATGCGTAATTGCATGCGAGAGACGGGATATTCAGCAGAATAATAAAGAATGGAACCGAGGTCTTCAGCGTAATCCGCACAAAAGCAGGATATTCAAAAAATAATAAAAAATGAAATAACAAAGAATTCACCGTGATAGGATAGGCGCATGCAGAAAGGTTATTCCAATGAGAATAATAAAGAATGGAACCAGGTCTAGCATAATCCGCATGACGAGGATATTCAACAAAATAATAAAGAATGGAATAATAAAAAGAATTTCACCATATTTCGATGGTACTTACATGATAGGCAGGTTATTCAACATAATAATAAAGAATGGAATAATGAGAAGAATTTCACCATGTATGTGGTACTTAGCATAGACGGAGTTATTCAACATAATAATAAAGAATGGAATAATGAAGCTCTCTCTTCATGAATATGAAAGAAATAATACCCCTTACCTTAGAAAGAAAGCTGGATCTTGAAGTAGAGAGGTAGCGAGACTTCTCTTCTTCTTTCTCTCTATAATTTCTCTCTATAATAATTGCTCTATAGCTTTAGTGAATTGGTGAGAAATGAAGGAAGAATGAGCTTTATTTATAGGAAAATATAGTTTCGATAATTGCACGCGTTTTGGGGCTCAAAATATTACGATATAATACCTTGACTTTTTTTTTCATTTTTAATTTAGTCCTGCAAGTATTATCAAACTTGCACCACCTCCCTAATAGTAAATAATGTGAATCAATAGTTCAATCATGTGAATTAAAAGTTATAATCATGTGAAAATCTGAATTACGGTATAGTACCTCCATACATACCTCCATTTTAACTTAGTCATGCAAGTATTATCAATCTTGCACCAACTCCCCTAATAGTACAAGAATGTGAATCAATAGTACCCACATGTGAACAAATAGTTATAATCATATGAATTAATAGCAATTAATTACTCATTTATTCGGTTAATTACGATTGGTCGATTATAACTTCCGGACATCAATTAATATCGAAATAAATGTCGATTTCCACTAACACTAATAATTCCAACCTGATGGAACTATCAATTTCATCTTTAATCAACACGAACTTATTCATCATTAATATTATAACTCATAATATTTAATGACAGGTCGTTCGAGGAAAGAAGGGCTTTTCAGATAAAATTTCTCCTTATTGGCGCATGATTAGATGACCGAACCTCTCCTTGTGAACTTTTTAGACATTGTAAATATTGTAATTTAATAATATGAATAACTTTGTCGTCTCAATTATTGATTTAATAATATATCATATAATGCGAGATGATCTTTGTGACAATAATCGAATCGATAATATAGAGAGATATGATCACGCAATTCTTGTAGTAATAATTGAGTATAAGCGAGTGACTTCTTACGTAAGCATCGATAATCAATATAGGTGCTACTCTTATGCGACCATGCGTATTCTTGTACTTTTACTAAAGGTAGTTCAGCGGTTTAATGGTAAAACTTCCATAGTTATTTTTATAAAAGATAATTATGTTGCTTTCTAACTACGATAATACTTACATTGTGTAGGGTCCACTGATGATTGTCTTTCGTCGTCATCGAATATTCCTGTTAAAGCGAATATTCCCAGAGCCAATCAAATATTATATAACCACTTGCTTACTTTGCAAAATTTATAAATATTACCCACAACTATAACATTATATCAAATCCACACCATATAAGACAATGTAGCTAAACAATAAATGATATATATATATATATATATATATACTTGGTCATCATTCTGGCGATGATATGCATCGCTCCGCCAGCTCGCTTCTCTTGTATTTGCCGCCACTGCATCCGCCAACTCATCAGGACTCAGAGACTGCAGATGCCCGTCCAGTATACGAACAAGATCGCGATCCTGACAGATCGCTCTCACACAGTCAGCAGGAGTATGATAGGCTGGATAACCTAATAATTGTGTAGACTGGGTGGCAGAGCTGCCTGTGCCACTGATGGTCGGGCGCCATTTTTGTCCTTGGCCTTTGATATAATTTTTCTTCACGATGGACGCCCTCTCCTATAATTCTTGATCAATCGACGGACGCGGGTTGCCTTCAGGATAGCGCTCATTCATTAAGCCTTTATAAGTGTCCTGTTAGAAGGTGAACAATTAAATACTTAAAAATAAATAAAAAAATACTAAAAAAGGTCGTCACAATTTATAAACAACATATTAGGATAAAGTGAACTTATTACCGTTATCTGAACAGCCTCAGGCAGACCATCGCGGGTGGCGACATACACATCCCACCAATTGATAGGTTGACCTTGAGACTGAGACTCCTATAGTTCATTTTCTCATATTATTATGTAAACATATGATATTTTAACTACAAAAGATGATTGTAAACATAACATACGTACCTTGGCAGCAATATGCTACAGCTGTGATATACTGCCACCCCGATACGTGCCTTTTGCCTTCTCGCCGTCTGATACACCTGAGAATCTGTTCGAGGCGACAATCTTGCGCCTCTTAACCTAGCTCTCAACTCTCCACTGGTCACACATCTGCACCCATATGGGTTGTGCGCACCACCAAGGGCTATGCTCATGCATATACTGCTCACCCTGTCCTGGATAGTCAATCTCAGCATTGTGCAGGGCTTCCTGTTATTCCTTATTCAGATTATCTTTAGTTCGGTCGGCACACTTCTACCAGAACAGTGTTTGAATAACTGATGCCTGTGCGTCGTCCCATCTATACCGCTTCTTCAAATAAAACAACAATAATAATATTAAAGCAGTTATATTACCATAATCCAACATTAATAAACAATATTATTTGATTAACTATGTATTATCTATTAGAGTGATAAAAAAATATACCTGGAATTCAGCCCAAACTGCATCCTTATGGGCGAGAGGTGTGCTCGCCCATGTAATCACTGGTGTAGGCCAGTTTTGTAAGCATAATTGTGAAATGCACTTCACAATTTTACTATCTTGAAAATCACTACAATATACAATAATTTACATTAAAATATATTTATAACAATGGAAATATTAAATCTTTATATATACACGATGTTTAACTTACGTGCTTTCTGGAGGAGGACGGATCTGTATGACAATGCGATCATCAGGATTAGCCGGGGCCTTCGGCACATGATTAGGGCCCCGACCCAACCCGCGCTTCGTCTTTCTTTGGTTCGAAGACATCTATAAATAAAAAATTTAGGATGCTAGTATGAGTTATAAATGAAAGGTATATAAACATGTCAAGGATATAGAGAACATGTACATATGTAATTATATGTAATATAATTAAAACTAAACATACATTTTATAGAAAAGGCAATAATGACAATTAATTGTATGAAATAGTTGACTACGATTACTATAAATGGAAGGTACATAAACATGACTGAAAAATAGTTAAGTATGACAACTATAAAAGAAAGGTACATAAACATGTTAAGGATATAGAAAATATTCCTATATGTAATTCATTGTAATACAATTAAAACTAAAAGTTACATTTTAATGAAATTCGTTGTCTGAGTCAGAATCATTTTGTACAAGTATCGGAGATTCATAACCATCTTCTTCTTCAGATTCTGTGTCAGTGTCAGTCAATAACTCTTCCTCAGTATCACTGTCTGTGAGACCCCAAATTTTATGAATAAAAATTTAAATTTCTCAAAATATTTTTTTAAATATTATGGTGTGGATTTGATATAATTTTATAGTTGTGGGTAATATTTATAAATTTTGCAAAGTAAGCAAGTTGTTATATAACATTTGATTGGTTGGGGAATATTCATTTTAACAGGGAATATTCGTACGATGGCACAATCATTGGTAGACCCCACAACAGAAGTATTGTCGTAGTTAGAAAATAACAGAATTATCTTGTTATAAAAATAACGATGAAAGTGTTACCGTTAAAACTGTTGAACTACCCGGTAGTAAAAGTACAATAATACGCGTGGTTTTATAGTAGCACACGGTATTGAGTATTGATGCTTACGTAAGAAGTCACTCAGTTATACTCAATTATTGCTACAATAATTGCTGTATCATATCTCTCATATTATTGATTCAATTATTATCACAGTATCGTCTGTATAATATGTTATATTATTAAATCAATAATTGAGACGGCAAAGTTATTTATATTATTATTTGCAATATTGACAATGTCTAGAAGTTCTGTCAAGGAGAGGTTTGGTCACCTAATTGCACGCCAATAAGGAGAAATCCTTATCGGAAAGCCCCCTCTTTCCTGGGAACAACCTGGTTGTTAAATATTATATTAATGATGAATAAGTTCATGTTGATTAAAGATGAAATTGATAGTTTCATTATGTTGGAATTATTAGTGCTAGTGGAAATCGATATTTATTTCGATAATAATTGATGTTTGGAGGTTATATTGACCAATCGGGTAATTAATCGGATAAATGAGAAATTAATTGTTATTTATTCACATGATTATAACTATTTGTTCACATGTGTGTACTATTGATTCTCATTCATTTACTATTAGGGGAGTTGGTGCAAGATTGATAATACTTGCATGACTAAGTTAAAAATGGAGGTATAGATGGAGGTACTATACTGTAATTCGTATTTTCACATGTCTAGAACTATTGATTCACATGATTTACTATTGATTCACATGATTTACTATTAGGGGGGATGGTGCAAGTTTGATAATACTTGCAGGACTATATTAAAAATAAAAGAAAAGAGGAAGGTATTATACTGTAATATTTGGAGCCCCAAAATGTACAATTATTTAAACTATATTTTCCTATAAATAGAAGCTTATTCTTCCTTCAATTCACACCAATTCACTAAAGCTATAGAGCAATTATTATAGAGAGAAATTATAGAGAGAAAGAAGAAGAGAAGTCTGCTACCTCACTATTCCAGTATCCAGTTTCTTCTAAGGTAAGGGGTATTATTCTTTCGTATTTATGAAGAGAGTTATTTTCTTTCAATACTCATAAGGGTTGTTATTCCATTCTTTATTATTATGTTGGAATAACCTGTCTATACGAAGTACCGCATACATGGTGAAATTCTTATGTTATTCCATTCTTTATTATTACATTGGAATAACTTTATGCATCTTGAGTCTATCGCATGCCTGGTGAATTCTGTTGTTATTCCATTCTTTATTATTCTGTTGGAATATCCTGTCTGTGCGGTCTATCGCATGCATGGTGAATAATCCTTTGTATTCATTCTTTATTAAATTGTGGAAATGATCTGTCTACGTAGATTACCGCATGGCGGGTGAAAATCCATTTGCAGTTTCGTATATTCTATTATACTCATCTTGGATATCATTTCTTTTGTACTCATCATGAAATATCATTTTCTTTGGTATTTTTCTATTACGAGTTACTATTCACAGGTTACTATTCACTCTAGTATTATTCACTCGAGTATTCGGGGCACTTTTCAAGCCAGAGTACTATTCACGTGTTACTATTCACCTGATTACTATTCACTCAGGTATTTTGGGGTACTTTTCATGCTTGGGTACTATTCACGGGGTACTATTCCTGAAGTACTTTTCACGGGGTACTATTTACTCAAAAAATATATTTCTTTTCTGAGATTGACCATGATGGCAAAGAATGTAGCCAACTTCTCGCCTTATCCCTCAATGAGAATGGGAACAATCTCAGGCTAATAGCATCCTCCGTCACACCGTTATATCTGAATGTATCACAAACTTCTATAAGGCTCAATAGGTGTTCATTCGGATCATTTGTAGCAGACTGCCAAACTGAATCGAGTTCTGCACCATCTGAATAGTGCCCGGTTTAATCTCAAAAGTATTGGTTGTTATCGCCGGTCTGACTATGCTAGACTGTAGTCCATTTATGTTCGGCATGGAATAATCTTGTAGAGCCTGGTGCTCTTCTCTTTGCTTAATTCTCTGTTCTTCTGCCATACTAACTGTAGTACTCTCTAATTGAGCTTGTAAATTTTTCCACACACTTGCCTTCCAACCCCTTCCGTTAATGTTATCCTGTGCTGGTGTTAAGTCTGAGTTGGAAGATCGCGTGTGCATAAAAATCTACAAGTACTTGAAACCAAAAACAAACAAAAAATAATAGAAATGAAAAATGATCAGAATTGTCAAAGTCATACAATATAGCTTGAAACTGATGATAATTAGTTAAATTAAACGCCTTTCCCGTAATTGGCTTAAAATCTTGTTGCCTCTTTTTAGTTCTAACAAAAGAGCTCTAACTCATGCAAGCATACATGTGTCAACAAGTGTCTGAGTAAGTAGAGTTTTGATCCCACCAGAAAGTTCTCAAATTTAAACTACTACGCATCAATTAAATCACTATATTTATATGCTTAAACTAATGACTATATTGGTGAATTAATCCTAATTGCAAATAACAACTAAAATAAGAATAATAACAAAATATATCAAATCTGGAAATAATGGGATCCTAACTTCATTTAATATTTCATCTAATTACCACTATCATGCAAGAATCGTTCACATATCACAAGAAAATAGTGAAGAGCACTAATAGAGTCATAGCCATTTTTCAATGCACTATGACCTACTTACACAGCATCCACAAGTGATAGACTCCATGTAATCATCAATATAACCAAATTCACTATATGTCTATGTGAAATTACAATCATACTGAATTTAAGCACAAGCCCTTATTTAAACTCAGACGGTGAATAAATATATGTCTATCTCATTCACGAAATATGCAAGTCATATAAAACAACCCCATATATCGTATGCTATCATGACTACAATCCATACTAGCATGTTCATTGTCAATTCCATGCGAATCTTTGAAACGAATGGTGATCAAGCATTCATACATGCAAAATAATCATAATAGAATTACCATATGATATGTAAAAAAGCCCAAAGAATCAAGCATGCAACCAAACTACATATTAAAATCAGATTTAGAATCCCATAATGGAGTTTAGTTCATGGAATCGAATCAAAAGCCATTATGGGATCAAAGCTAAACATAATTCATAAGAAAACAATTGAAAGATGAAGGATAGAAACGATCAAACCCAATTGCAGTTGTAAACCAATATCAACGTTCAACTCCTCATAAAAATCAATTAAACAATAATAATAATCCACTGATGTAAAAATCCCAATTAAATACTCGAATGACCAATTAAATACAAAATAAATTTAGGTAGGTCATACTAGCAAAAGGAATTCCGATCTCTCCCCTCCTAATTCTTATCTCACATCTCGCCGGGGATCATATCCCTAAGCTACGATACCATTTATGACGCCCCCAAAATTAGGTATCGTCACCCATCTTGGGTCGCCACTTACATGGTACATAAATTCAAATACAACTTACTTAACATAAGCTGTCGTGGTACTTATACGACATAAATTGTGAGTTTGAATACAAATATTGTCTACTAGATATTATACAAACTCAAAAGGAGTCCTCATTACAACTATTATCACACTATTTCACAGAATAGTGAGGACTACTAATGCTATCCTCTGGACCATTACTCCGTTCCCCGACTCGTCCCAGCTATGTTCTCATTTCTTGAAGAGTAGCCCAGTAAGAAATATTATGACTAAGATAATGCAGAATAAATTATCATTAGCCTTCAACAGTTGTTAATCGATAAAATACATATGACAACTAGTTTAACCTGCAGCAGAATATGCAATCCATTAAAAGAGTCAGTAGAAAATAAAGTCTACTATCTTTTAGGTTTTAAAAGGTTTTCATAAATTTTTATCACTAAGACTCAGTTTAATGAATAAACCACAATATTTAATCATCCCTGTACCACGGTCAAAGATTTTCATCAAATTATCAATGGTCATGACTATACCGAATCACCCCTGGTCATAATCATACCAAAAACTATCCATCACTGCATTACAGGCCACTGAGGACTTTTATCACATCATTTATAACAAGCCATGATTATACTGAATGATCTCTGGTCATAATCATACTAAGTTCATCTATGCACGTAAGCCAAAGATAACTTTCAACATAACATAAACACGAGGATGATGACAATAATATAAGAATTCAATAAAACAAGTTCAAGAATTAATTTCTCTAGGATTTATTAACGTCAAAATTGTTAACAAGATACTGTTTTGTAGAGTAAAATTCAAGAATGATCGAAAAAATATTTCCATGAAAGATTTGGATGAAACGCAAATATCAAGGATATTCTACTAATTTCATGGAGTATAGAAGTCAAAGTTTTAACCATTTGGGTATAATAAAGAATGGAATAACAAAATAAATCACCACGCATGCAGATTAAGATAGATAAAGCGAGTTATTCCAACGGAATAATAATAACGGAACGAAGTCGTGAAATTCACACAAGCAGGATGATCCAATGAGAATAATAAATCTTTGAATAATAAACAATGGAACCGGTCCGGTGTAAAAACACAGATAGGATATTCCAATGTAATAATAAATGCGGAATAATAAATAATGGAACGGAGTTTGATTGTAAAACACACGAAGACAAGATATTCCAACGTAATAATAAAGAATGGAATAATGAAGAAGATCACCAAGTATAGGGGATTCAAGCGTGATACTGAGTTATTCCAATGAATAAATAAGAATGGAATAACATAAGGATTTCACCAAGTATAGGGTATAGGCGCGCATGCTCTGAGGTTATGTATAGGGTATACCACTTTTACAAAAGTTATTCCAATGAATAATAATGAATGGAATAATGAAGTTCTCTTCATGAATAAGAAAGAATAACACCCTTACTTGCACAACAAATAATACCCCTTACCTTAGAAGAATGAATATTAGAAAAGTGAAGTAGCGAGAATACTTTTCTTCTTTCTCTCTATAGATTTTCTCTATAGCTTCTCTCTATAATTCTCTCTCTGAGTTTCAAAGTGAATTCGTAAGAAAATAATGAAGGAATGAGCTTCTATTTATAGGAAAATAAAATGCATAGTAATTACTCCATGAGCGGTCTAGATTGATTTACTTTAATCGGCGGACCATATTTAAAGCAAAATCTTTTAAATAAAATATCATATATTCTATTTATATAAAAACATTTTACTATGCAAACACTATGCAACACTATGCATAATAAAATATAATATATTCTATTTATAGAATAACTTTAATAAAGTATTCTACATTTTATATAAAAGATGTTTCTATTTTATTACGTTAATAATCTGAATAAAACAAAACGTCATTATCGCTATAATAATTCATATTATTAATCGACAATAATGGAATCAAACTTTGTGACTTCTCACATAAGCATCAATAATCAATACGGTGTCTACTTATGCAACCACACGTACATCTTGTACTTTTACTACCGAAAGTAGTTCAACAAGTATCAACGGTAAAACTTCCGCCATTATTTCAATAAAATATTTTTGTCGTTTTCAATACGACAATAATTACATTAATAGGGTCCACCAATGATTGGTAGTTGTACGAATATTCCTCGCTAAATCGAATATTCCCGACCAATCGAATATAATATAACCACTTGCATACTTTGCAAAATTTATAAATACTACCCACAACTATAATATTTATCTCAAATTCACACCATAATATTAAAAATTATTTCGACAAAATTTAAATCTTTATTGATAAAATCTGGGGTCTCACAGTAGTACTCTGGCCGCTGTTCTTTCTCCACCATAGTGACCTCCATACACCGAAGCATGACAATCCTACAAAATCCCCTCGGTCTCACTATACAGAATACACCTCCTTATCATTTGATTAGAACACTGTTTAAACAAGTAAGGCTCATCCCATATATACCATTTAACATCATGCAGAAATTTCTTCTTTTGATAAACCACTAAGTCAGAAGGTACCATCTTACTCACCAAATAATTCGCGTAATCTGCAAACCATGGCACTTCCCCTTTCACCACAAACAACTGCTCATCTAAAAAAAGTCTCATTGATCATAACGTTATCGTCTACCTGCCTTTCCGGATTCTTTAGTCACGATAAGTTATCCGCCACTTGGTTATCGGTGCCCTTTCTGTCTTTGATCTCTAAATCAAATTCCTACAGTAGTAAAATCCATCTGATCAACCGGGGTTTTGCATCCTTCTTTGCCATTAAATGTCGAATTATCGCGTGATCTGTATACACTATCACCTTTGTGCCAATCAGATATGCTCAAAACTTATCAAAGGTGTACACTACTGCCAATAACTCTTTCTCTGTGGTAGTGTAGTTCAGCTGTGCATCTATAAGGGTCTTGTTGGCATAATATATCACATGAAAATCTTCTTCTTCTTCGCCCTAAAAAGCAGCCCTACAACAGAATTCACGGCATCACACATCAACTCAAATGGCATTTCCCAATCGTCACGGTAATCACGGTCTTTGAAGTTAGTTTTCTCTTTAAGTGATCAAATGCCGACACGCAGGCTTCATCAAAGTTAAGCTGTATATCCTTCTCCAATAGACTGCATAGTGGTTTGGTTATCTTGGAGAAATCCTTGATGAATCTGCGGTAGAACCCTGCATGTCCCAGAAAACTGCGAACACCTTTTACGGAGGTAAGTGGTGGCAAGTTCTCAATCGTGTCCAACTTCGCTCTATCCACCTTAAGTCCCTTCTTCGAAACCTTGTGTCTCAGTATAATTCCTTCCCGCACCATGAAATGGCACTTTTCCCGATTCAAAGACTAAGTTCGTCTCAACACATTTCTTCAAAACCGTAACCAAATTCTCAAGGCATAAATCAAATGAGTCCCCAAAGACCATCGAGAAGTCATCCATAAATACTTCCACGTTCGCTCCACCATATGCGAAAATATAGCCATCATGCATCTCTGAAAGGTGGCTAGAGCATTGCATAATCCGAAAGACATCCTTCTAAAAGCAAAAGTGTCGTATGGGCATGTGAAGGTAGTCTTTTCCTGGTCTTCTGGAGCTATTATAATCTAATTGTAGCCTGAATATCCATCCAAAAGGCAATAATACTCATGACCCACTAATCTGTCCAACATCTGATCAATGAATGGTAGTGGAAAATGATCTTTCCTTGTAGCTTTGTTGAGTCTACGGAAATCCATGCAGACTCTCCACCCCGTCACTGTGCGTGTTGGAATTAACTCATTATTTTTATTGGTCACAACAGTCATACCACCATTCTTTGGCACACACTGCATTGGGCTTACCCATGAGCTGTCTGAAATTGGATAAATTATTCTTGCATCCAGCCATTTCAATACCTCTTTCTTGACCACTTTTTTCATTATCGGATTAAGCCTTCTTTGTTTCTCAACCGACCATTTACTCCCATCTTCCAACAAGATCTTATGCATATAGAACGAAGGGCTGATCCCTTTAATATCTGCTATGGTCCATCCAATAGCTGATTTAAACTCTCTAAGCACCTGTAGCAGTTTTTCTTCCTGAAAAGGTGTCATGCAGAAGAAATAATCACCAGTAATTTTGAATCTTTATTTAAAAATGTGTACCTGAGATGTTCTAGAAGTTGTTTTAATTCAATTTCTGGAGGTGTCTCAAGAGATGGCTTTAATTTTACCGATGACTCTCCAGCTTTTGTCAATGGCTCGACCAGTATTCCAAATCTTCTGAATTTTGGGATGACATCCAGGTATTGCACAAGTTCATCGACTGCATCATCCTCCAATTCTGAATTTTCAGCAATGATGCTTCTCAAAGGTTCATAAGCCACAAGACTCTGTACCTCATCCTTTACGACCCGATCCACCAAATTAACCAGAAAACATTCCTCTTCATCTGTTGGGAACTTCATTGCTTTGAAGACGTTGAAGGTGACCTCCTGATCCTGAACACGCATAGTGAGTTCTCCTTTCTGCACATCTATCAAAGTCTTGCCAGTGGCTAAGAATGGTCTCCCCGGTATGATTGGTATGCTTTTGTCTTCCTCATAGTCTAAGATGATGAAATCAGCCAGAAAGATAAACTTGTCCACCTTTACCAACACATCTTCAACAATTCCCTGTGGATACGTGATGGATCTGTCAGCTAGCTGTAATGATATGTTTGTCGGCCTTGGAGCCGACAATCCCAACTGATTGAACACTGATAAGGGCATCAAATTTATACTTGCCCCCAGATCATATAAACACTTACTAAAGCTCATCTTTCCGATTGTGCACGAAATTGTGAAGCTGCCCGGATCCTTCAGCTTTGGAGGTAATTTCTGTTGAAGCACTGCACTGCATTCCTCTGTCAAGGCTACCGTTTCAAACTCATCTAGTCTTCTCTTCCTTGACAATATACCCTTCATAAACTTTGTATAGCTTGGCATTTATTCTAATGCCTAGGCAAACGGTATATTGATCTATAGCTTTTTGAATACCTCCAAGAACTTACTAAATTCTTTATCTACCCTCTGCTTATTTAATCTCTGCGGATATGGGACACGAGGGTAAACTGGTGGCTCTGAACTCTTGAACTTCTCCTCTGAACCTGTTTTATCTTTCTCTTCCTGCGGAACCTCGAATTTCCGATTTTCCTTCTCTTGAAAGAACCTGCTCTTTCTTCTGGCGTAATTGCCAGGCTTTAAGTACAATTGACGTGGTAGCGACTTGAAGTACCTGTCAAATCTTTCCCAAATCTCAATGTGTTCGCCGACATTGCTCCTTCCCCGTCTCTTTTGGATTTGTTCATGTGTTACTTGGCAAGGAACCTTGGGGGCTGTTGTTAGCATGCTCGCCATCGCCCCATCCCGAGTCTCCAAATTCTTAATAGCCACTGCTTGGCTTTTAATCATAACTTCCGTGTTTGCCATGTATTTCAACATTATCTCCTCCACTTCTGATTTCTTTTCTGGTTGTGGTGCAGCTGGAGCGTGATGTTGTTGTTGTTGAGAAAATCCTGGTGGAAACGGTGGTTTTGGTGTAAACTATGGTTTGAGATGATCAGAATAAACCGCTGAGTGATCGAAACCGATTCTCAGCGATGTCCATGGTTATTCGACCAACTAAAGTTCGGATGATTGCTGTTGTTGGGGTGGTATGTGTTCGAAATTGAACTTGGTTTTTCACAGTAGTTCTCACATCATTGTCGCATCTACTCAACTAATAGCACATTGATCCGTGGAGTGTGACCCCGCACAAATTTCACAAACGAAGGCAACTATTTTCACTTTGCTCTCTGCTATTGTGTCTCTCTTCTTTTCCATCGCTGCCATTTGTGCCGACAACTGAGTTATCGCATCTACCTCCAACACACCTGCAACCTTGGGTTGTGGCATCCGAGATGTGGGATTCTGAAAATCATTTGCCGCCATAGTCTCGATAAGTGTATAGGCCTCATCATAGCTCTTCGCCCATAATGCCCCTCCTGCAGCTGCATCTACAATCGGTCTTGATTTCCATCCCAATCCATTATAGAAAGTATTGATTACCATCAAATCGGTATACCGTGATGCGGACACTTCCTTAGAATCTCTTTGTATCTCTCCCATGCTTCATATAAGGACTCTCCTTCTTGTTGCTCAAACTGACATATAGCTATCCTCATCTTTGCAGTCTTAGCCATTGGGAAGAACTTGGCTAAGAATTTCTGCGCTAAGTCCTCCCATGTAGTAATTGACCGTGGCCACTGACAAAGAATGTAGCCAACTCTCGCCTTATCCCTCAATGAGAATGGGAACAATCTCGCCTAATAGCATCCTGCGTCACACCGTTATATCTGAATGTATCACAAATTTCTATAAAGCTCAATAGGTGTTCATTCGGATCATTTCAGAAAAGATTGCCAAACTGAATCGAGTTTGCACTCATCCGAATAAGCCCGATTTAATCTCAAAAGTATTGGTTGTTATCATTGAATTCGACTATGCTAGGATCAAGTCCATTTATGTTCTAAGATGGAATAATCTTCAGAGAGCCTGGTCTTTCTTCTCTTTAAATTCTGTTCTTACGCCATACTAACTGTAGTACTTTCTAATTGAGCTTAGAATTTTTCAAGACACTTGCCTTCCAACCCCTTCCGTTAATGTTATCACTGTGTGGTGTGTTAAGTCCGAGTTGGAAGATCGCGTGTATAAAAAATCTACAAGTACTTGAAACCAAAAACAAACAAAAAATAATAGAAATGAAAAATGATCAGAATTGTCAAAGTCATACAATATAGCTTGAAACTGATGATAATTAGTTAAATTAAACGCCTTTCCCAGGCAACGGCGCCAAAATCTTGTTGCCTCTTTTTTAGTTCTAACAAAAAGAGCTCTAACTCATGCAAGCATACATGTGTCAACAAGTAATACAGAGTAAGTAGAGTTTCGATCCCACCGAGAAAGTTCTCAAATTTAAACTACTACGCATCAATTAAATCACTATATTTATATGCTTAAACTAATGACTATATTGGTGAATTAATCCTAATTGCAAATAACAACTAAAATAAGAATAATAACAAAATATATCAAATCTGGAAATAATGGGATCCTAACTTCATTTAATATTTCATCTAATTACCACTATCATGCAAGAATCGTTCACATATCACAAGAAAATAGTCAAGAGCACTAATAGAGTCATAGCCATTTTTCAATGCACTATGACCTACTTACACAGCATCCATAAGTGATAGACTCCATGTAATCATCAATATAACCAAATTCACTATATGTCTATGTGAAATTACAATCATACTGAATTTAAGCACAAGCCCTTATTTAAACTCAGACGGTGAATAAATATATGTCTATCTCATTCACGAAATATGCAAGTCATATAAAACAACCCCATATACGTATGCTATCATGACTACAATCCATACTAGCATGTTCATTGTCAATTCCATGCGAATCATCGAAACGAATGGTGATCAAGCATTCATACATGCAAAATAATCATAATAGAATTACCATATGATATGTAAAAAAGCCCCAAAGAATCAAGCATGCAACCAAACTACATATTAAAATCCGTTAGAATCCCATAATGGAGTTTAGTTCATGACTGAATCAAAAGCCATTATGGGATCAAAGCTAAACATAATTCATAAGCAAACAATTGAAAGATGAAGGATAGAAACGATCAAACCCAATTGCAGATTGTAAACCAATATCAACGTTCAACTCCTCATAAAAATCCAATTAAACAATAATAATAATCCACAATGACAGAAAATCCCAAGAAGAACTAGAGAAGATGGAGTTTAGGCTTCGTTCTTCGTTGGAATCTCTCCCAGAGTGTAAACCCTAATTTTTATTATAAAAATACGTCAAAAGTTATCCAAGTTATATCTGACACCAGTTAGTTATCATTTTTAATCAATTACAACCCTTTAAAATTAGAAATTAAAATAAACAATTTCAAAGATCAAGAACATCGAGCTGGCCACAAGGCGCTCCAGGTGTATTCCTCGGCAGGCACGAAACTTGCGAAGAAGTCATGATGTCCGGTAGAGCTCTTGGCATGGCGCTGCACCCTCCGACCTAATATGTCACGCGGCCGCGCGGCTTGCAGTCTGTGCATTCTGGTTCTGGTTCTGCAATGTTGTTGCCGCTATCGCTTTGTCCTGCTGCTCATTCCTTCCATGCTTGGTCTCCTTGCTCCTTTATACCTTCATGCCATGCATCCGTCAACCTCATGCCATCTACATCAGCCTCATGCCATCTAGCACCACCAAACTATGCCATTTCCTATAATTGTTCCACCAAAGGAGTTCTAAATATATGCAATGCAAAATAACATGAAATGCAACTAAAACATACTAGAATGGACTTGAGATTGGCATAATTCGTGTAAATTGATATCCAATAAGTAGGTGTAAAATCCAATTATCAGAAAGTTATTATATTATTATTTGAAATATTGACAATGTCTAGAAGTTCACATCGAGAGGTTTGGTCACCTAATTGGCTACCAATAAGGAGAAATCCTTATCTGGAAGCCCCTCTTTCACGGAATGACACGGTTGTAAAATATTGTGAATTATAATATTAATGATAAATAAGTTCATGTTGATTAAAGATGAAATTGATAGTTCCATTGTGTTGGAATTATTAGTGTTAGTGGAAATCGATTTTTATTTCGATAATAATTGATGTCTGGAGGTTATATTGACCAATCGGGTAATTAACCGGATAAATGAGAAATTAATTGCTATTGATTCAAATGATTATAACTTTTTGTTCATATGTGTGTACTATTGACTCACATTCAATTAATATTAGGGGGGTTGGTGCAAGATTGATAATACTTGCATGACTAAGTTAAAAATGGAGGTATAGATGGAGGTATTATCTTGTATTTCATATTTTCACATGTCAGAACTATTGATTCACATGATTTACTATTAGGGAGATGGTGTAAGTTTGATAATACTTGTAGGACTAAATTAAAAATAAAAGAAAAGAGGAAGGTATTATACTGTAATATTTTGAGCCCCAAAATGTGAAATTATTGAAACTATCTTTTCCTATAAATAGAAGCTTATCCTTCCTTCATTTCTCACCAATTCACTAAAGCTATAGAGCAATTATTATAGAGTGAAATTATAGAGAAAGAAGAAGAGAAGTCTCGTTACCTCACTTTATTCCAGATATCAGGTTTCTTAAGGTAAGGTAAGGGGTATTATTCTTTTCGTATTCATGAAGAGAGTTATTTTCTTTCAATACTCATAAGGTTGTTATTCCATTCTTTATTATTATATTGGAATAACTTTTATCATCTGCAATACCGCATACATGGTGAAATTCTTACATTATTCCATTCTTAATTATTCGTTGGAATAACCTTTTATGCATGTGATCATCGCATGCCCGGTGAATTCGCTTTTTATTTCATTCTTTACTATTTTGTTGGAATATCCCGTCTGCATGCGGATTACGCATGACTGGTTCCATTCTTTATTATTACATTGGAATATCCCGCTTTTGTGCGTATGATACGCATAACCTAGTTCCATTCTTTATTATTCATTTGAAGAATAACATTCGTGCATGGGATATCGCATGCATGGTGAATGATCCTTTGTATTCATTCTTTATTAAATTGTGGAAATGATCTGTCTACGTGGATTACTGCATGGCGGGTGAAAATCCATTTACAATTTTGTATATTTTATTATACTCATCTGGGATATCATTTCTTTTGTACTCGTCATGAAATATTGTTTTCTTTGGTATTTTTCTGTTACGAGTTACTATTCATGGGTTACTATTCACCCGATTACTATTTACTCTAGTATTATTCACTCGGGTATTTGGGGCACTTTTCGTGCCAGAGTACTATTCATGAGTTACTATTCACGGGTTACTATTCACCCGATTACTATTCACTCTAGTATCATTCACTCGGGTATTTGGGGTACTTTTCATGTTAGGATACTATTCACGGGGTATTATTCCCAAAGTACTATTCACGGGGTACTATTTACCCAAAAAATATATTTCTTTTATGTCTAAATTATTTTTGGTACATGAATATTATTCTTGAATTTTACTCTACAAAGCAATATCATGTTGACAATTTGGATATTTTTAAACTCTGGATAAATTTAAAGTGTTTAATATTAATCCTTGATTTCGTTGGATTTGATTTCGTTGGATTTGATTTCTTTTGATTATTGCTTATATCATTGTCATCATCCTCATGCTTATATTGTGATGAAAGTCATCTTTGGCTTACATGCATAGATGGACTTGGTATGATTATTACCAGGGATTATTCGGTATAATCATGATTGTAATGTAACGAATGATGTAGTAAAAGTCCTCATTGGCCTGTAGTTCATTGATGGACAGTTGTTGGTATGATTATGACCAGGGATTATTCGGTATAATCATGACCATTGATGATTACATGAATATCCTTGGCGTGGTGCAGGGATGATTCGATTTTATTTATTGTTTGAGTCTCAAATGATAAAGTTGATGAAAACTTTTTAAATCATAGAAGATAGTAGATTTTATTCTATACTTGACTCTTCTAATGGATTGCTTATTCCGCTATAGTTGTTGATCTAAAACTTGTTGTCTATTGTATTCTATCAGTAGTTATACTATTGAAGGCTAAGGATAATTTAATCTACATTATCTTAGTCATAATATTTCTTACTGGGCTAGTTGAGCTCACCCTTTCTTTCATTGTTTCTCTGTGAAATGAGAATATATTTGGGACGAGTCTGGGGAATGGAGTGATGGTTCGGGATAAATGGCTTTTCGTAGTCCTCACTATTCTACGTAATAATGTGATAATAATTATAATGAGGACACCATTGAGTATGGATATTGTCTAGATGACAATATTCTTGTTTAAACTCTCACTATGTTTTGTCGTATTTTTTACAATCGTTGTATAATTAAGTTGTATTTGAATTTATGTACCATGTATCCGGGCGCACTCAAGATGGTTGATGTATACTGTTTTGGGGGCATCACGGTTGATATCAAAGCTTAGGGATATGATCCCCGGTGAGATGTGAGACAAGAACTAGGAGGGAGAGACGGGAATTCCTTCGCCAAGTATGACCTACTACCTAAGTTTATTTGTTATTTAATTGGTCGGTCAGAATATAGGGATAATATGTGATATGTCAATTAACCCTTATTTTGTGACAGTGTTTGAAAATGGCATCTGAAAATGTTGATATCAGCAATGAAGCACATGAGACCGTTGAGTCACCAACGATCAATACCCAGGATAATGCGCAACAAGAAGATAATAATCCTCAAGTAAATAACAACACCGATCAAATGATGAACGATGGGATGTTCAGAGGCTTTATGCAATTCATGCAACATCAAGTAAGAGAGACTCATGTTCAAAATATAGTTGGAAATAATGGCAACCCACGGTTGGTCACCACTAAGCAGTTCAAGGAGCTGGGACCACTGGAGTTTTTGGGAAAGCTAGAACCACTTAAGTCGGAGACGTGGTTAAAGCAGATCACCAAGATATTTGATGTCTTGGGATGCTCCAAGGAGCAAAAGGTTCCCTTTGCCACCATTATTTTGCATGAAGAGGCAGATTACTGGTGGGAATCTATAAAACGTACCCAGCCTGACGCACTCAAGATGTCTTGGGAGAAGTTTCAAGAGCTATTCAACGACAAGTACTTTCCCGAAAGTATTTGTCACATGAAGGAGGTGGAGTTTATCAAGTTGGAGCAAAACAATATGACCGTGTTGCAATACGAGGCTAAGTTTGCTGAGTTATCCTAGTTTGCATCCCATTTTGTTGATAATGAGGAGCGAATGACGCGAATGTTTCTAAGAGGTTTGAAACCCGATATACGTCAATACCTCATTGCTCACAAACTTTGTTTATATTCAGATGTTGTGAATAGGGCTCAGTTATTGGAGCGCGATAATGAGTCAGCACAACCAAAAGGTAATGACCAGAAACATGATAATAATCCTACCGATGGCAACGGCCATCGGAACAACGATAACCATCGTGGTGGAAATTATCATGCCAAGAATGGTAACCACTTCGGTGGTAATCATGGCCAAGATAATAGGAGTGAAAATTTCAAGAAGAGAAGGTTCATCAACGATGGAAAGATAGCAGCACCAACACCCGTTTTCAAGGAAGGAGAACGACCACCAATTGTATGCTTCAAATTCGGAGGGGAGGGACATATCAGTCTAAACTATACGATGCAGTCCAAAGCATGTTACAATTGTGGAAAAGATGGTCACCTAGCCCAATTTTGTCGTGCACCAAAGTCAAGTTCAGCTGAGACGGTGGCACCAAAGGCGGATACGGACAAAACAAAGTCGATGGTTTTAGGAAGAGCGTTTTTCGTGACTTCTCAAAAAGCGAGTAACCCGAACAAAGTTAGAACGATTTAGTTGATTATAAATTATTGCGAAGTCTATACCTTATTAGATACCAGTTCTACCCATTCTTTTATCTCTCTTGCTTGCGCTCAACGTTTAAATTTGACTCTGGAGAAATTAGACTTTGACTTATCGGTTGAAACTCCGTTAGGAGAAACCTTCATTACCTCCACTGTTTATAAATCTTACTGATTCAAATCGACACTTTCACGTTACCTGTCGATCTTATCTCTTTGAAAATACTTGCCTTTGATGTAATTTTAGGAATCGATTGGTTAACTACTCATCATGCTTTTCGTAAGGTTATTAGCTTTCATATTCCTAACCAACCTGATATGCGAATTCAAGTAACCAAACCACTAAAGTTAATCACTGTTATATCAAGCCATAAGTAAAGAGCCCTCGATCCTTTCGTTGTTGACTTCCTTGTGTGGAATGCACCGAAGCCGGATTTTTCAGTAAGCGGCACGTGAATGACGATGACAAGTTAATAGGTATCAATGTGACGTACTATCCAAGTCTTGGATGAGAGTCACAGTTTTGAATGATATTTCTATTATTAATAAATTTCCTGACGTATTCTTGAAGACTTCTTAGCCTACCCCTAGAGCGTGAAATCGAATTTTGTATTGACCCCAGTACAAAACCCATTTCTAAACCCTTAAATATTTCTTCACCTAGAACGAATGTATTATGCGCCAAAGACGTTAGCTCGAGCTGTTGAAGATTACAACTATACCATTCAATATCATTATGGAAGAGCGAACGTGGTAGCTGACACGTTGAGTAGAAGATCGTATGCGTTTACGAGTGCGATGTTGTTAACACAAAGACCCATTTCGTATAACTTACAAATGATGAAGATAGAGTTAAAGACTCTTGGGACCCACGTGAAGATAGCGAATATACGAGTAAAATCGACTTTAATCGATAAAGTTAAAGCCGTTCAAGCTACACACCCAAATCTGATGAATGTGAAGAAGAAGGTTCAAAAAGGCGTTATCTCAACCCTCGATTTAATTGGGCCATTTGAAATCCTCGATCGAGTAGAAACCGTGGCCTATAAACTCGCTTTACCGCCAAGTATGTCACGTGTTCATAACGTTTTTCACGTATCAATGTTACGTAAATATGTGGACGACCCGAACCACATTATTGAATTAGAACTAGACGAGATAGTAGAAGATTTAACGTATGAGAAGATACGTGTTAAAATCTTGGATAAGAAGGATTATATTCGACACTCAAAGGTTATACCTCAAGAGTTAGAATCTGAAATGAAGTCAAGATATCCTCATCTCTTCGGCATACCAGGTACGTACGTAAATTTCGAGGGCGAAATTTTATAAGGAGGGGAGATTATGAGACCCCAAATTTTATGAATAAAGATTTAAATTTCTCGAAATATTTTTCTGAATATTATGGTGTGGATTTGATATAATGTTATAGTTGTGGGTAATATTTCTAAATTTTGCAAAGTAAGCAAGTTGTTATATAATATTCGATTGGTCGGGGAATATTCGTTCTATCAGGGAATATTCGTACGACGGCACAATCATTGGTGGACCCCACAACAGAAGTATTGTCGTAGTTAGAAAATGACAGAATTATCTTGTTATAAAAATAACGGCGAAAGTGTTTACAATTAAACCATTGAACTACCCTAGTTAGTAAAAGTACGAAGAATACTGGCGTGGTTACATAGTAGTATTACAGTATTGATTATTGATGCTTACGTAAGAATCACTCAGTTATACTCAATTATTGCTACATTAATTGCTGCATCATATCTCTCATATTATTGATTCAATTATTGTCACAGTATCATCTGTATAATATGTTATATTATTAAATCAATAATTGAGATGGCAAAGTGTTGCCTCTTTTTCAGTTCTAACAAAAAGAGCTCTAACTCATGCAAGCATACATGTGTTAACAAGTAATACAGAGTAAGTAGAGTATCGATCCCACTGAGAAAGTTGTCAAATTTGAACTACTACACATCAATTAAATCACTATATTTATATGCTTAAACTAATGACTATATTGGTGAATTAATCCTAATTGCAAATAACAACTAAAATAAGAATAATAACAAAATATATCAAATCTGGAAATAATGGGATCCTAACTTCATTTAATATTTCATCTAATTACCAGTATCATGCAAGAATCGTTCACATATCACAGGAAAATAGTCAAGAGCACTAATAGAGTCATAGCCATTTTTCAATGCACTATGACCTACTTACACAAAGATCCATGACGATAGACTCCATGTAATCATCAATATAACCAAATTCACTATATGTCTATGTGAAATTGCAATCATACTGAATTTAAGCACAAGCCCTTATTTAAACTCAGACGGTGAATAAATATATGTCTATCTCATTCACAAAATATGCAAGCCATATAAAACAACCCCATATACGTATGCTATCATGACTACAATCCATACTCACATGTTCATTGTCAATTCCATGCAAATACTGAAATGAATGGTGATCAAGCATTCATACATGCAAAATAATCATAATAGAATTCCCATATGATATGTAAAAAGCCCCAGCAATCAAGCGTGCAACCAAACTACATATTAAAATCCGTTAGAATCCCATAATGGAGTTTAGTTCATGACTGAACCAAAAGCCATTATGGGATCAAAGCTAAACATGATTCACAAGCAAACAATTGAAAGATGAAGGATAGAAATGATCAAAACCAATTGCAGATTGTAAACCAATAACAACGTTCAACTCCTCATAAAAATCCAGTTAAACAATAATAATAATCCATAATGACAGAAAATCCCAAGAAGAACTAGAGAAGATGGAGTTTAGGCTTCGTTCTTCGTTGGAATCTCTCCCAGAGTGTAAACCCTAGTTTCTATTATGAAAATACGTCAAAAGTTATCCAAGTTATATCTGACACCAGTCAGTTATTGTTTTTAATCAATTACAACCCTTTAAAATTGGAAATTAAAATAAACAGCTCAGCATTAGCAACCATCGTGCGCGGTCGCGCGCCCCTCTAGTGTATTCCTCGCGCGGGCGCGAGACTTGCAGTAAGTCATGATGTCCAGCCGGGCTCTCGCGCGGGCGCGCGCCCTCAGACCTAATATGCCACGCGGCTGCGCAGCTTGTAGTTTGTGGATTCTGGTTCTGGTTCTGCAATGTTGTTGCTGCTATCGCTTTGTCCTGCTGCTCATTCCTTCCATGCTTGGTCTCCTTACTCCATTATACCTTCATGCCATGCATCCGTCAAACTCATGCCATCTACATCAGCCTCATGCCATCTAGCACCACCAAACTATGCCATTTCCTGTAATTGTTCCACCAAAGGAGTTCTAAATATATGCAATGCAAAATAACATGAAATACAACTAAAACATACTAGAATTGACTTGAGATTGGCATAATTTGCGTAAATTGATATCCAACAAGTAGGTGTAAAATCCACTTATCAAATACCCCCAAACTTTAACTATTGCTTGCCCTCAAGCAATGCATGCTAAATAACAATGACAACGCAAAAGCATTACTATGCAGCTAAATTACTATGCAAATTAGTCTCACATCATTCCAACTTAAACAGAATTTCAGTTCAAAATGCCTCAGCGAATTATCCAGATTCAAAAATACAACTTCAAACTGAACCTTGGTTATAACATCATACACTCAGATACTTCATACATGCTATAGAGATGTTGTGTGTGTGTGTGTGTTGTGTTCACCAAAACTTGATTCAAGCAAAGAATACATATGCTAAACTGCTCAAAACAGAAAATTATAGTCTAAATTAAGACTCATGTATACTTATGCAACGAAGATTGTTCCAATATATCCAAACAAACTCAAGTTCAACAATGGGCTTAACTGCTTTATTACTACTCATGAGGGTGATTTTCGCTCTTTCCCGCAATGTTTATTGCTATTTTTCTTTTCTTTTTTCTTTTTTTTTATACATGACTGTGTAATGCCTTAGTCCATTAGGCAACACTGCTACCCCTTAGCGAGCTTTCAACCAACGACTCCCAGACCATGAAAGACCTAAGGGCGCTAGGTGTAGAGACAATCGGGCTTACTTACTCAAGTAGCCAAGGCCCCGAAATAAGACTAGCCACGTTACTGCTATTTGATTTTATTTTTTTTATACATAACATACCCATGTTTTCCTAAAGTTCAAATGTCAATGTTTGTCCAGTTTACATGTATTTCCACATATTTCTCTTTTTAAAACTACATTTTCTAATAAGCAATGCAACACATAATTCTTATACCTACAAGTGATTGTGAACACATCCGTGCAAACCGTAAACATTTAAACAGCAACATGAATTCCATCGTGTAAAACATTATAACTACGTTCATGTTATCCAATATACTCTAAAATCTTTCACAATTCATTATCATCATTGGCTAGGCAAGAATTTCTATAAAGCAAGAATTTTTGTGAGACATGCAAACTAACTAAAACAAAAAAAAATTCTACCACATAAAATAAATAAACTACACATGCTGAATTTTAAACTAATCATACAAAACTAAACTACATGCTACTGTACTACTCCCCAATACCCCCAAACTTAAAGTATTCAATGCCCCATTGAATGAAGGTAAAGGGTACAAGAGAACTCCCCTAATGATCGATTGTACCACCCTCCTCGGGTGATGAATCTGGTGGTGGATATGGCACTGCGGTCCCAAACTGAGGCCATTCTAGCATTGTTTCTTGCTGCGCAAGGCTTCAGCCAAAGCCCTAGTGAGACCCGTAGCAAACGCTCCAAAATTATCGTAGATGGCGTCAACTCGTCACTCCAACCTTCAGAGCTGGCGATCACCATGAGGAGCTTGTGGTCGTGTCGATGGGCCTGCCTCATCGGTCTGAGGGGGTTGCTGTGATGGCTCGGGGAATGTGGGCTGGATGATAAAACCTAAGCCTCACGGATGCAGTTCACCACTCGTCCAATCCTTGAATTTGGCAATAGTAGCATGAGTGATATCGTAGCTCGAGTTCTGCAGCTGCTCGTTATTCTATGGGACTCCTTGTTGGGTACAAAGCATGGCTGCCACAGATGCATGCGAAATACTCCCAGTCGTGCTCCCCCACAAATAACGCAGCATGTTCTGATGAATTAGGTGGCTGATGTCAATGTACTTGCCTTTGATAATACCCCATAGAATGATAGCCCACTCAGTGGTTATTTCATGTTGGTGAGCTGACGGAATTAATTTGGCACAGATAAACAGATTTCATGCTTTGGCATATCAATTCAAAGCGGACGCTGGAAAAGATTTTGGCTCAGTTGTCCCTGCTTTATAATTCCATTTGGTGCTTGGAATGCACAATTCAGAAATCACTAATTCCAAATCCATCATTAAATGTGCACCTGTGACCCAATTAGCAGAATCGGTCGGTGGTGCGTCATTTATTCTGAAGACTGCTCTGATCGCTGGTGGTCAAAAATCCACTTGCACTCCTCAAACTAGTGTTATCCCTCCTTTCATTTCCTTAGCATTCGCGTAAAACTCTCGAACAATCCCCATGGGAATAGGCATAGGAGTTGCAGCCAAACCAACCCAGTCTCTTTCACGTATCATATTGCATAGTTGGCCATCTTGCTTTTCAGGTTTAAACCCCCGTTCCTTCATAAACGATTTGGCCACGATTCGATAATATTCCTGTTGAGCTTCCAAACTGATAAATTTCCTATGGTCCACGACATCCTCTTATTGGTTACTCGAAGAAGATTCTGATGAGGAAGAGATGGGGATGGAGCGTGCTCATTTAGAACCCATGTGCAGATGATAGAGAGAATGGAGATGAGTGGCTTAATAATGATTAAGTACTCCTGACCCCCAAATTAGTTGTTGTACAATCCAAACAGTAACCCTAGCTTTATACTTGTGAAGGAGAGGCGTGAGGCTTAACGTTAAAAGTAGAGAGAATCGTGGATTCGTGCTGAGAAGTTATTATAGCTAAGGAGTCGTGATGTTATTGGAGAGCTGAAGGGTTTGCTTCTGTTTTGGCCAGTGAAAAAAAAACAATTAAACCACGAGTCGGTTTTAAAACCTTTTAAAAAAAATTTGCTTCAGAAGATCGTATGCTTGTAAGGCTACCGGCAATGTAGAACTTGCATGCCATGAGTGGAGGATTGTGGTATGGATTGGATAGAGAAGCTACTGACTTTTTTATATTTGGCATCTTGTGGCCACACAATGCAATTTTCTCAGATCAGAATCAAGCTGTTTACTCACAAATTGCATATCAATGATGAGTGCACTTTGATGATACCTGCAGGGACATGAATGTAGACTGTTAAGGCATGAATTTATGAGCAACGGGAGTGAATAAACAATCTCTATCCTACTTCCAACACCTCTAAATGCAAATTCAGCTACGCACTCGATTATGCACAACATATAAATTATCAACAAGAAAATACAGATGAACTAATTAACTACCCTACTAAATAAATAAAAAGACAAAATAATAGAGATAGAAATAATGGGTTGCCTCCCATCAAGCGCTAAGTTATAGTCAATTAGATTGACTATCTCTGAATCTCACGTCGAAGAAAGAATTGAGGCAACTTTTTGTCTGTCCACCTCGCCACCAAAGTAATGTTTCAATCGTTGTCCATTCACCTTAAAAGGCTTGTCCAGAATCTGATCATATACTTCAATTGCACCATGCGAAAAGACAATTTTCACTGTTAATGGTCCTGACCATCTTGATTTCAGCTTTCCAGGAAAAAGTTTAAGTCTGGAGTTATAAAACAAAACCTTTTTTACCGGTTCAAATGTCCTATCCATGATCTTTCGGTCATGCCATTTCTTTACCTTCTCTTTATACAACTTCGAGTTCTCATATGCCTGTAATCTAAATTCATCTAACTAATTGAGTTCGAGTAGACGTTTCTCCCCTGCAGCTTTCAAATCAAAATTGAGCTTCCGTATTGACCAGTATGCTTTATCCTCTAGCTCCATAGGAAGGTAACAGGCTTTTCCATACACGAGTTGAAAAGGTGACATGCCCAACGGAGTTTTGTATGCAGTTCTATAAGCCCATACTGCATCATCCAATTTTAATGACCAGTCTTTCCGTGTGGGATTCACAACTTTTTCCAGGATTCTCTTAACTTCTCGATTCGACACTTCAGCTTGGCCATTTGTTTGCGGGTGATAAGCTATAGCAATGTGATGATGCTACTTCTACCCATTTCGAGACATAATCCACTGTGAGCAAGATGTAGAGATTTTCGCAGGAAGAAACAAAAAGTTCCATGAAATCAATCCCTCAAACATCAAAAAATTCTACTTCGAGGATCGTGTTCAAAGGAATTTCATTTCTTTTGGAGATATTCCCCACTCGCTGACATCTATCACACCGCTGGACAAAACTGTATGCATCCTTGAAAATTGTCGGCCAGTAGAATCCTGCTTGTAGTTGTGACGCCCCCAAAATTAGGTATACGTCACCCATCTTGGGTCGCCACTTACATGGTACATAAATTCAAATACAACTTACTAACATAAGCGCCGTGGTACTATATACGACATAAATTGTGAGTTTGAATACAAATATTGTCTACTAGATATTATACCAACTCAAAAGGAGTCCTCATTACAACTATTATCACACTATTTCACGAGAATAGTGAGGACTACTAATGCTATCCTCGGACCATTACTCAGTCCCCGACTCGTTCGTCCCGGCTATGTTCTCATTTCACAAGAGTAGCCCAAGAAGAAATATTATGACTAAGATAATGCGTAATAAATTATCATTAGCCTTCAACAATGTTGTTAGATCGATAAAATACAATAGACAACCGGTTTAAGCTGCAGTTGAATATACAATCCATTAAAAGAGTCAAGTAGAAAATAAAGTCTACTATCTTTTAGGTTTAAAAGGTTTTCATAAATTTTTATCACTAAGACTCAGGTTTAATGAATAAACCACAATAACTAATCATCCCTCGTACCACTTGGCCAAGGATTTTCATCAAATTATCAATGGTCATGACTATACCGAAGAATCACCGGTCATAATCATACCAAAAACTATCCATCACTGCATTATAGGCCACTGAGGACTTTTATCACATCATTTATAACAAGCCATGATTATACCGAATGATCTCTGGTCATAATCATACTAAGTTCATCTATGCACGTAAGCCAAAGATAACTTTCAACATAATATAAACACGAGGATGATGACAATAATATAAGAATTCAATAAAACAAGTTCAAGAATTAATTTCTCTAGGATTTATTAACGTCAAAATTGTCAACAAGATACTGTTTTGTAGAGTAAAATTCAAGAATGATCAGAAAAATATTTCCATGAAAAGATACTGGATGAAACGCAAATATCAAGGATATTCTACTAATTTCATGGAGTATAGAAGTCAAAGTTTTAACCAACTGGGTATAATAAAGAATGGAATAACAAAAGAAATCACCATGCATGCGTACTTCAGATAGACAAAAGTTATTCCAACGGAATAATAATAACGGAACTGTGTCGTGAAATTCACACCAAGCTGTGATGATCAAATGTAATAATAAATGTGAATAATAAACAATGGAACCGAGTCCGGTGTAAACACACGATAGATAGGATATTCCAATGTAATAATAAATGCGGAATAATAAACAATGGAACCAGTCAGGTGTAAAACACATGCATGTGATATTCCAATGTAATAATAAAGAATGGAATAATGAAGAAGATCACCAAGTATAGGAGATTCAGCATATACAAAAGTTATTCAACAGTAATAAATAAGAATGGAATAACATAAGGATTTCACCAAGTATAGGGTATATGGTATATATACAAAGTTATGTATAGGGTATACCACTTTTACGAGTTATTCCAATGTAATAATAATGAATGGAATAATGAAGTTCTCTTCATGAATAAGAAAGAATACACACCCTTACTGCACACAACAAATAATACCCCTTACCTTAGAAGAACCGAATATTAGAAAAGTGAAGTAAGAATACTTTTCTTCTTTCTCTCTATAGATTTTCTCTATAGCTTCTCTCTATAATTTCTCTCTAGAGTTTCAAATTGAATTAGTAAGAAAATAATGAAGGAATGAGCTTCTATTTATAGGAAAATAAAATGCATAGTAATTACTCCATAAGCTGGGTCTAGATTGATTTACTTTAATCGACGGACCATATTTAAAGCAAAATCTTTTAAATAAAATATCATATATTCTATTTATATAAAAAACATTTTACTATGCAAACACTATGCAACACTATGCATAATAAAATATAATATATTCTATTTATAGAATAACTTTAATAAAGTAATACATTTTTATATAAAAGATGTTTCATTTTATTACGTTAATAATACTGAATAAAACAAAACGTCATTATCATTATAATAATTCATATTATTAATCTAATAATAATGGAATCAAACCGAAAGTGACTTCTCACATAAGCATCAATAATCAATACAAGGTGTCTTCTACTATGCAACCACACGACATCGTATTACTTTTACTACCGAAAGTAGTAGTTCAACAAAGATCAACCGGTAAAACTTCCGCCATTATTTCAATAAAATATTTTTGTCGTTTTTCAATACGACAATAATTTCTGCTAGGTCCACCAATGATTGAGCCATTGTACCTAATATTCCCTGCTAAATCGAATATTCCCCGACCAATCGAATATAATATAACCACTTGCATACTTTGCAAAATTTATAAATACTACCCACAACTATAATATTTATCTCAAATTCACACCATAATATTAAAAATTATTTCGACAAAATTTAAATCTTTATTGATAAAATCTGGGGTCTCACAGTAGTACTCTGGCCGTTGTTCTTTCTCCACCATAGTGACCTCCATACACCGAAGCATGACAATCCTACAAAATTACGTGGAGTGTGACCCCGCACAAATTTCACAAACGAAGGCAACTATTTTCACTTTGCTCTCTGCTATTGTGTCTATCTTCTTTTCCATCGCTGCCATTTGTGCCGACAACTGAGTTATCGCATCTACCTCCAACACACCTGCAACCTTGGGTTGTGGCATCCGAGATGTGGGATTCTCGAAAATCATTTGCGTACCATAGTCTCGATAAGTGTATAGGCCTCATCATAGCTCTTCGCCCATAATGCCCCTCTGCGCAATTGCATCTACACAATCGGTCTTGATTTCCATCCCAATCCATTATAGAAAGTATTGATTACCATCAAATCCGGTATACCGTGATGCGGACACTTCCTTAGAATCTCTTTGTATCTCTCCCATGCTTCATATAAGGACTCTCCTTCTTGTTGCTCAAACTGACATATAGCTATCCTCATCTTTGCAGTCTTAGCCATTGGGAAGAACTTGGCTAAGAATTTCTGCGCTAAGTCCTCCCATGTAGTAATTGACCATGACGGCAAAGAATGTAGCCAACTTCTCGCCTTATCCCTCAATGAGAATGGGAACAATCTCAGTCTAATAGCATCCTGCGTCGCACCGTTATATCTGAATGTATCACAAATTTCTATAAAGCTCAATAGGTGTTCATTCGGATCATTTGTAGCAGCACTGCCAAACTGAATCGAGTTCTGCACCATCTGAATAGTGCCCGATTTAATCTCAAAAGTATTGGTTGTTATCGCCGGTCTGACTATGCTAGACTGTAGTCCATTTATGTTCGGCATGGAATAATCTTGTAAACTCGGTGCTCTTTCTTCTTTGCTTAATTCTCTGTTCTTCTGCCATACTAACTGTAGTACTCTCTAATTGAGCTTGTAAATTTTTCCGCACACTTGCCTTCCAACCCCTTCCGTTAATGTTATCCTGTGCTGGTGTTAAGTCTGAGTTGGAAGATCGCGTGTGCATAAAAATCTACAAGTACTTGAAACCAAAAACAAACAAAAAATAATAGAAATGAAAAATGATCAGAATTGTCAAAGTCATACAATATAGCTTGAAACTGATGATAATTAGTTAAATTAAACGCCTTTCCAGAATCTGGGCTTAAAATCTTGTTGCCTCTTTTTTAGTTCTAACAAAAAGAGCTCTAACTCATGCAAGCATACATGTGTCAACAAGTAATACAGAGTAAGTAGAGTTTCGATCCCACCGAGAAAGTTCTCAAATTTAAACTACTACGCATCAATTAAATCACTATATTTATATGCTTAAACTAATGACTATATTGGTGAATTAATCCTAATTGCAAATAACAACTAAAATAAGAATAATAACAAAATATATCAAATCTGGAAATAATGGGATCCTAACTTCATTTAATATTTCATCTAATTACCACTATCATGCAAGAATCGTTCACATATCACAAGAAAATAGTCAAGAGCACTAATAGAGTCATAGCCATTTTTCAATGCACTATGACCTACTTACACAGCATCCACAAGTGATAGACTCCATGTAATCATCAATATAACCAAATTCACTATATGTCTATGTGAAATTACAATCATACTGAATTTAAGCACAAGCCCTTATTTAAACTCAGACGGTGAATAAATATATGTCTATCTCATTCACGAAATATGCAAGTCATATAAAACAACCCCATATACGTATGCTATCATGACTACAATCCATACTAGCATGTTCATTGTCAATTCCATGCGAATACTGAAACGAATGGTGATCAAGCATTCATACATGCAAAATAATCATAATAGAATTACCATATGATATGTAAAAAAGCCCCAGCAATCAAGCATGCAACCAAACTACATATTAAAATCCGTTAGAATCCCATAATGGAGTTTAGTTCATGACTGAATCAAAAGCCATTATGGGATCAAAGCTAAACATAATTCATAAGCAAACAATTGAAAGATGAAGGATAGAAACGATCAAACCCAATTGCAGATTGTAAACCAATATCAACGTTCAACTCCTCATAAAAATCCAATTAAACAATAATAATAATCCACAATGACAGAAAATCCCAAGAAGAATTAGAGAAGATGGAGTTTAGGCTTCGTTCTTCGTTGGAATCTCTCCCAGAGTGTAAACCCTAATTTTTATTATAAAAATACATCAAAAGTTATCCAAGTTATATCTGACACCAGTTAGTTATCATTTTTAATCAATTACAACCCTTTAAAATTGGAAATTAAAATAAATAGCTCAGCATCAACAAACATCGTGCGCGGCCGCGCGGCCCTCTAGTGTATTCCTCGCGCGGGCACGAAACTTGCAATAAGTCATGATGTCCAAGCTCTCGGCAAGCGGCGCCCTCCTCGACCTAATATGTCACAACGCGGTAGCGGCTTGACATTGCGATCTGTGCATTCGGGTTACGTTTCGCAATGTTGTTGCCGCTATCGCTTTGTCCTGCTGCTCATTCCTTCCATGCTTGGTCTCCTTGCTCCATTATACCTTCATGCCATGCATCCGTCAACCTCATGCCATCTACATCAGCCTCATGCCATCTAGCACCACCAAACTATGCCATTTCCTATAATTGTTCCAACAAAGGAGTTCTAAATATATGCAATGCAAAATAACATGAAATGCAACTAAAACATACTAGAATGGACTTGAGATTGGCATAATTCGTGTAAATTGATATCCAATAAGTAGGTGTAAAATCCAATTATCAGAAAGTTATTATATTATTATTTGAAATATTGACAATGTCTAGAAGTTCTGTCAAGGAGAGGTTTGGTCACCTAATTGCGCGCCAATAAGGAGAAATCCTTATCGGGAAGCCCCCTCTTTCCTGGGAATGACCTGGTTGTAAAATATTGTGAATTATAATATTAATGATAAATAAGTTCATGTTGATTAAAGATGAAATTGATAGTTCCATTGTGTTGGAATTATTAGTGTTAGTGGAAATCGATTTTTATTTCGATAATAATTGATGTCTGGAGGTTATATTGACCAATCGGGTAATTAACCGGATAAATGAGAAATTAATTGCTATTGATTCAAATGATTATAACTTTTTGTTCATATGTGTGTACTATTGACTCACATTCAATTAATATTAGGGGGGTTGGTGCAAGATTGATAATACTTGCATGACTAAGTTAAAAATGGAGGTATAGATGGAGGTATTATACTGTATTTCATATTTTCACATGTCTAGAACTATTGATTCACATGATTTACTATTAGGGGAGATGGTGTAAGTTTGATAATACTTGTAGGACTAAATTAAAAATAAAAGAAAAGAGGAAGGTATTATACTGTAATATTTTGAGCCCCAAAATGTGAAATTATTGAAACTATCTTTTCCTATAAATAGAAGCTTATCCTTCCTTCATTTCTCACCAATTCACTAAAGCTATAGAGCAATTATTATAGAGTGAAATTATAGAGAGAAAGAAGAAGAGAAGTCTGTTACCTCACTATTCCAGTATCCAGTTTCTTCTAAGGTAAGGGTATTATTCTTTCGTATTCATGAAGAGAGTTATTTTCTTTCAATACTCATAAGGGTTGTTATTCCATTCTTTATTATTATATTGGAATAAACTCCGTCATGCAATCACCGCATATACATGGTGAAATTCTTCTCGTTATTCCATTCTTAATTATTCATTTGAATAACGCGTCTGCGTATGATCTATCGCATGCCTGGTGAATTCTGTTTTTATTTCATTCTTTACTATTTTGTTGGAATATCCTGTCTGTGCGGATTACGCATGACCTGGTTCCATTCTTTATTATTCTGTTGGAATATCCTGCCTGTGCAGAGTACGCATAACCTAGTTCCATTCTTTATTATTCTGTTGGGAATAACCTGTCTGTACGGTCTATCGCATGCATGGTGAATGATCCTTTGTATTCATTCTTTATTAAATTGTGGAAATGATCTGTCTACGTGGATTACTGCATGGCGGGTAAAAATCCATTTACAATTTTGTATATTTTATTATACTCATCTGGGATATCATTTCTTTTGTACTCGTCATGAAATATTGTTTTCTTTGGTATTTTTTTGTTACGAGTTACTATTCATGGGTTACTATTCACCCGATTACTATTTACTCTAGTATTATTCACTCGGGTATTTGGGGCACTTTTCGTGCCAGAGTACTATTCATGAGTTACTATTCACGGGTTACTATTCACCCGATTACTATTCACTCTAGTATCATTCACTCGGGTATTTGGGGTACTTTTCATGTCGGGATACTATTCACGGGGGTATTATTCCCAAAGTACTATTCACGGGTACTATTTACCCAAAAAATATATTTCTTTTCTGTCCAAATTATTTTTGGTACATGAATATTATTCTTGAATTTTACTCTACAAAGCAGTATCATGTTGACAATTTGGATATTTTTAAACTCGGATAAATTTAAAGTGTTTAATATTAATCCTTGATTTCGTTGGATTTGATTTCGTTGGATTTGATTTCTTTTGATTGATTATCTTATATCATTGTCATCATCCTCATGCTTATATTGTGATGAAAGTCATCTTTGGCTTACGTGCATAGATGGACTTGGTATGATTATTACCGAGGATTATTCAGATAATCATGATTGTAATGTAACGAATGATGTGGTAAAAGTCCTCATTGGCTCTGTAGTTCATTGATGGATGAGTTGTTGGTATGATTATGACCGTGGATTATTCGGTATAATCATGACCATTGATGATTACATGAATATCCTTGCCGTAAGTAGTGCGAGGATGATTCGATTTTATTTATTGTTTGAGTCTCGATGATAAAGTTGATGAAAACTTTTTAAATCATAGAAGATAGTAGATTTTATTCTATACTTGACTCTTCTAATGGATTGCTATTCATTGCGATTCTTCGATCTAAAACTTATTGTCTATTGTATTCTATCAGTTGTTGTACTGTTGAAAGCTAAGGATAATTTATTCTACATTATCTTAGTCATAATATTTCTTACTGGGCTAGTTGAGCTCACCCTTTCTTTCATTGTTCTCTTCAAAAAACGAGAATATAGCTGGGACGAGTCGGGGAATGGAGTGATGGTCCAGGATAAATGGCTTTAGTAGTCCTCACTATTCTACGAAATAATGTGATAATAATTGTAATGAGGACACCATTGAGTGTGGATATTGTCTAGATGACAATATTCTTGTTTAAACTCTCAACTATGTTTTGTTGTATTTTACACGACTGTTGTATAATTAAGTTATATTTGAATTTATGTACCATGTATCTGGCGACTCAAGATGGTTGATGTATACCTGTTTTGGGGGAGTCCCACTGTCATCTGGCACAATAACTATCTCAAGATCCAATTCATCAAGTTCATCTCCACCCTCTAACTGGATTACATCATTGTTGTCCTCTATATTTATTATAGGAGGCCTATGAAGCATCTCCTCTTAGTAGAAATCCCCGTCTATTACTTGGACACGACTGCGCGCGGGAGTATGAATTACAACTTGCCAATCTGTAGGCGGTCTATCCCTTTTTCTAACAGGACTAGGAGTGTAGTATACTTGTACTGTTTGAGTTGGAAAAACAAACGGTTCGTTGGAGTAAGCCGACCTATGGAGGTCAATATCGAAGATTCCATGTCTGTGAACACGTATCCCTTTTTTTGAATCAAACCAACGACACTTGAACAAGTTAATATAACCCCCGTACGTGCCCTTGTACGACAACTCTACGATTTCCTCTAACTCCCCATAAAAGGCACGACCAAGCTCATTGTAACAATCTCCTTGAACACACACTCTAGTATTGGTTGTTCTTTTACCACGAGCATATGTCTTTATATGAAATTCACATCCATTTATTTTGTAACCATTGCGAATGACTTGGTCCCTGTCTGGACCCATAGCTAGGACTTGTATATTTGGAGGAATCGTTCCCTCATTAAGAGCCTACAAAAATTTAATTGAATTAAATACATTCATAAATTAATATGATATATGTCATTCTTAATTAACTTAACTTACTTTGTCCTTTAGCCAAATAGCAAATTTTTGATCTTGACTAACTTGAATATCTTTATCAGTGATGTCGGGCTGATTTGCTTTTAACTCGTCATCGTATGTTCTATACAATTTTATAAATATTAACATATATTAATATGAGATTGCAGGTTGAGATATAGGTCTAATACATATGAATTTTATATGTATACCTCACAAATTCATAAATCTCTTCGTAATTGAGAAGAATGTAAGTATGCGCAGCATGTAATCCTTGCTCAGAAAGGAATATGCACTTTCCTTCTCCATAAGCGCGACCCGGTAAACCAAATACAGAAAGTCGACCATTTAGTTCAACATTGCCCCCATCATCATGTCTCGGGACTCAATTGGCCTTTGTCAAGACTTTGTTGGGAAAACAGTCTGAGACAAACATAGTTATCTCATCGAAATTGTATACCTCACATATCGACCCCTCGACATAAGCTCTATTCTTCACCTCCCTCTTAAGGTTTCCCATGACCCTCTCGAAAGGGTACATCCATCTATATTGAACTGGGCCACCAACACGAGCTTCATAGGGTAGATGGATTTGCAAATGCTCCATAGAGTTGAAAATATTTTTTCAAGCTTACACGTGATCTCAATGATGTTCTTCTCAAGTATAGACATGTCCTTTTCATTTAACGTTTTTGAACATATGTCTCTGAAGAAATGACTAAGATCAATCAAAGCATCCCATATTGGTTTATCAAGCAAGTCCCGAAATGTTATAGGCATGAGTCTCTCCATGAACACATGACAGTCATGACTCTTCATCCCTTGTAATTTCCCACCTGTAACACACCTTGCAATGTTTGACACCTATCCATCTGGTAGTTTCAGAGACTTTATCCATGTGCACACATCTTCAACCTGCTTTATGGACAATGTGTACCTTGTATGCGGTTTGACCATCTTACCATTAATAGATTCATAAAGTTCTAATCCAGGACGCTTACAAATATCTTTCATGTCCAACTGTGCCTTATCATTATCTTTCATCTTGCTCGCAACACCCATCACGGTGTTAAACACATTGTCGAACACATTCTTCTCAATATGCATCACGTCTAGATTATGACAAATCAAATTTGTAGACCAATAAGGCAGTTCCCAAAAGATGTTTCTCCGAACCCAATTATGAGACATGCCAAACCCATCGATGATGTCAGAGGCAATAATCTTACCGAATGGGATGACTGGCAATCTCATCCTGCGGTCACGCATCTCTCCGTCCCCCCGACGATCGTGGGTCTTTGGCATATCATGATCTACTTTCCCTTTCTGAAGTGTTCTCTATTTTTCTTGAAACGGGTGATCTACCGGCAAGAAACGACGATGACAATCAAACTAGCATGGCTTTCGACCATTTGATAGATTAAAAGACTTTGTATGACCCATACAATATGGACAAGCCAACTTCCCGTGTGTACTCTATCCAGATAACATACCATAAGTAGGAAAGTCACTTATGGTCCACATAGCTTCTTCCGCCTAAGGTTGAAATTTGTTTTCGTGGAAATATCCCAAGATGCATACTCTATCCTCCCACAATACCTTCAACTCGTCTATAAGAGGTCTCAAGTAAACATCTAGGGTTTTTCGGGACTCTTGGGACCGGGAATCACGAGTGAAAAAAAACAAGTACTGGCTATTTCATACACATCCAAGGAGGCAAGTTATACTGAGTATGATCGCGAGCAAAGCCAACGACTAAGTGGCCGAACGGGTTGAAACCAGTAGTGGACAATCCAAGCCTCACATTTCTAGGTTCCAATGCAAACCCCGGATGTGCTAAGTTGAAATCTTTCCAAGCCTGCCCATCTGCGAGATGGTTCAGTTCTCCATCTTTGGTTAGAGATTTCGCATGCCAAGTCATATGTTCAGTTGTTCTTGAAGGCATGTATAATCTTTTGAGCCTTGGTGTAACTGGAAAATACCTAAAAATCTTGAAAGGTATATTCGTCTTTTTTGTAGTCACACCCTCTTTATTAGGCCTAAACCGATCATGACTGCAACACGTGCACTTTGTCATCTGTTCATTTTCCTTATAAAACAACATGCAATCGTTCAGACATGCATCGATCTTCACCATTTTTTTACAATAGTAGTAGTTATCGGGCAATTTTTCACCGACAGGTAACATACTCTTAATGGCCCTCAAGAGTGACTCAAAACACTCATGGCTCATGTTGTGAGCAGCCTTGATGTTAAGTAATGTCGCCACTGCAGACAATGTAGTGTGCTTCATGCAACCATGCCACAACGATTCGTTACCCTCATCTAACAACTTAAAGAATGCTTTGGCATCAGAATTCATAGGTTGCTATCTTCCTTGTCCCCAATCAAAATTTGGCCCTGCAATATCATGAACCATGTCATTCATACGATGTGTACTGCTGCCTGGATTGTGTACTTGTGCGTTGTCACTATCTTTTCTCTGCCTATGTGCCCACCAACATTCTTCGTAATTGTTCATGAACCCAAAAACAAGTAAATGATAGTTTACTATGTCTCTGTCCATATAATTTACATTCTTACACTTCAAACAAGGACATCTTATCTTGTTCTGACCATTAACACATTCTGAGTGACTATACGCATAATCTAGAAATACTTGACAACCAGCTCTAAATTCTCAACAGAAGCACCTATCTCGGGCACTTGACTTTTCGTCATCTCATCCAACTACTGATGCGAATAAAGGTCCATGATACCACGGTACCTATGTTGACATGAATTATTTTATTCCCTTGTTAGAGATTTATAATTCAGCTCAATGCCATTTATGATGCTTATAAATACATATAGATGTATATGTACATATATAACATGAGTGTGCATCATATATGATTAATCGGGAATTGAACAAGGATACATGCCAAAACAAATTTACACAGCTTGAGATCGACTACCCAAAGGAATGGTATATTGTTGTGGATCTTAAATTAGAATGAGGTGTAGAATATGAATCATTGCATCATGCATGGTCTGCATATGCATTGGGATAAGTCTAAATTACCCGACAAACAAAAAAAATTCGGCAGAGTCTCCCCTATAATATGGACTATCCACATGCACGAGGGCATGCATACTTGACCATTTTTAGGCATATAAGAGCAACAAGAATGTATAAGCAATTAACATAACATCACATATACTTATTGCCTTTATATATTCTAGGGTCCATATCTAAACATAACAAAAACTCTTCTACATAGGATGCAAGGTATTTTAAACATAACACTCCTTAAGCCTTCAATTTTAAACATTATAACATAATCTATTTGCTATATACTTTGTATTCATGTCTTAACACTTAAGGATGTAAGGTTTTAAATTCTTTATTCAAAACAGCCCTTAGATTGTATAATGTTTGAATGAGCAAAAAAGTTAAGGAGATAATGTTTCTAAAGTAGCTAAATTAGCTGAGCTTTTATTCTGGAAATCCACATGATGTGGACAGGTAAAATGAGTGGGAGAAAGTAGTAATTTATACTTATCATTTCAGTTATTTCTTTACTAGGCTTATTCCCACAAGATCTAGTCATACGACATTTAATATATTGAACTATGAGGGACAAGGACCAGGCTATTGAACTATTTAGTATAACGTTATATAAGAATCTATAATAATTCACCAACTTATAGCAAGGACTAGGCTGTTGATTGGTTCTTGGTATGGCTAATGTTTTACACTGTCTTAGCCTTACATGTGGGACCTCATCTGCCGGTGTGACTTGCCTAGGTTATGTGGTTCAACTGTGTACAACTTTATTATGAGTATTTTACGGTTGTTTTAAATACATAATTTTTTATTGGGTCATGTGTGAGATCTCGAATTTTATGAAATAAAAGTATTCAATTTTTCTATTTTGGTAAATAGTTAAATTGATAAAAGTTTAAAGTTAAGGGTGATATGTAAAAATATTTCAAAGTAAGCACGTTGTCATAAAATAACCGGTAGTAAAAGTATAGTAATACGCGTGGTTACATAGTAGAACACGGTATTAATTATTGATGCTTACGTAAGAAGTCACTCAGTTATACTCAATTATTGTCACAGTATCATCAACATAATATGTTATATTATTAAATAAATAATTGAGACGACAAAGTTATTCATATTATTATTTGCAATATTGACAATGTCTAGAAGTTCTGTGAAGGAGAGGTTTGGTCACCTAATTGCGCGCCAATAAGGAGAAATCCTTATCGGAAAGCCCCCTCTTTCCTGGGAACGATCTGCTTGTTAATATTGTGAGTTATAATATTAATGATAAATATTATTAAAAATTCGAATTTGAGTTCGAAGTTGAATTTGGAGACGCGGACGTGATATTTGAGTCCAGAACGATGAAATTAGTAAAAATACACTATAAACTCAAAATTTACCGGGGTTGACTTTTTGATCAAAAAGTCAACAGTTGCCTTTTTTGGAAAAGTCAAACTTCGAAATTTCAAAAATGAAATTGTTGATAAAAATATTTCCATTGTGTTGGGATTGTTAGTGTTAGTGGAAATCGACATTTATTTCGATAATAATTGATGTCTGGAGGTTATATTGACCAATCGGGTAATTAATCGGATAAATGAGCAATTAATTACTTTTAATTCAAATACTTATAACTATTTGTTCACATGTGTGTACTATTGATTTCAATGCATGTACTATTAGGGGAGGTGGTGCAAGATTGATAATACTTGCATGACTAAATTAAAAATAGAGGTACAGATGAAGGTACTATACTGTAATTATTTTTTTACATGTATAGAACTATTGAGTCACATGATTGTACTATCGATTCACATGATATACTATTAGGGGAGGTGGTGCAAGTTTGATAATACTTGCAGGACTAAATTAAAAATGAAGGAAAAGATGAAGGTATTATACTGTAATATTTCGATCCCCAAAATGTGCAATTATCGAAACTATACTTTCCTATAAATAGAAGCTCATTCTTCCTTCATTCTCACCAATTCACTAAGACTCACAAGAGTGATTATAGAGAGAGAAGCTATAGAGAGAAAAAATAAGAGAAGTCTGCTACTTCACTATTCCAGTATCCAGTCTTCTTCTAAGGTAAGGGTATTATTTATTTCATATTCTGAAGAGATATTATTTTTTTTGTATTCGTATGAATATTATTTTCGTTTAATATTTATAAGGAATATCATCTCCGTTCAATATTCGTAGGAATATTATTTCGCTCAATGATTCTAAGGGTATTCTTTCTTCGTAAATGATATTATTTATTTCAATATCATTATGCCGGAATATTGGTATGAATTTTATTGTGGAATTTCTACTTTTTTGTGTTGGGGTTACTATTCACTTTAGTATTATTCACTAGGGTATTTGGGGCACTTTTCGTGCCGAAGTACTATTCATGGGTTACTATTCACCCAGTTACTATTCACTCTAGTATTATTCACTCGGGTATTCGGGGCACTTTTCGTGCCGGAGTACTATTCACGAGTTACTATTCACGGGTTACTATTCACTCTAGTATTATTCACTCGAGTATTCGGGACACTTTTCACGTCAGGGTACTATTCACGGGATACTATTCCCAAAGTACTATTCACAGGGTACTATTCACGGGGTACTATTCACCCAAAAAATTTATTTCTTTTCCGTTCAAATTATTTTTGATACATGAATATTATTCTTGAATTTTACTCCACAAAGCATTATCATGTTGACAATTTAGATATTTTTAAACTCTTGATAAATTTTAAGTCTTTAATATTTATCCTTGATTGCGTTTAATTAATGCTGTTATCATTGTCATCATCCTCATACTTATATTGTGATGAAAGTCATCTTTGGCTTACGTGCATAGATGGACTGTTGATTATTAGTTTTATGGTTGTATATCTTTGGCTTACGTGCAAAGATGGATTGTTGATTATTGATTTTACAATTGTATATCTTTGGCTTACGTGCAAAGACGAACTGTTGATTGAAAGCTTTGGCCCGTAATGCAAAGATGGACAGGTGTATGACATGATCATGACCACTGGTGATACTAACAAATATCCTTGGCCCGTAGAGCATGGATAATTCGATGATGTGATTGGCAGGATCATGACCATTAGTTAACAGTTGAATGTCTTTGGCCATAGTACACTGACAGATAATTGATTAGTATGATCATGGCCATTGGTTTTATAGTTGAATATCTTTGGCCCGTAGTGCAAAGGTAGAAAACTGATTGGTTTGATCATTGTTATTACATTTGAATATCTTTAGCCTTTGGGTAAGGATATTGAGTAAACGTTCTATTAAGCTTTTGTGGCAAGGAGGAACTGTCGATTTACATGATTATAAATATGAATTATGGATTTAACTATAATCTTTGGTGGCTCAGGTGAACATAGGTGATGAGGGTTCTTTTTTGTATAACAAAGAACTATTGATGAGTATTACAGGAATGAAATATTAACGATGGACTTTTAATCTAGAGGAGACAGTAGACATTATGTTCTACTTGACTCTTCTAATGGATTGTTTATTCCACTATAGTTGTTGATCTAAAACTTGTTGTCTATTGTATTCTATCAGTTGTTATACTATTGAAGGCTAAGGATAATTTATTCTGCATTATCTTAGTCATAATATTTCTTACTGGGCTAGTTGAGCTCACCCTTTTGCTTTCATTGTTCTCTTCAGGAAATGAGAACGTAGCTGGGACTAGTCGGAGAATGGAGTGATGGTCAGAGATGGTGTCTATAGTAGTCCTAACTATTTTTATAAAATAGTGTGATAATAATAGTAATGAGGACTCCATTGAGTATGGATATTGTCTAGAAGATAATATTCGTGTTAAAACTCTCAGCTATGTTTTGTCGTATTTTTAACGACAGTTGCATAAAAGAAGTTTGTATTTAATTTATGTAGTGTGTATCTGGCGACTCGGAATGGGTGATGTATACCTGTTTTGGGGATGTCACATCATGACGTAAGCAATAAGCCGGTTAAGACGGTTGGAACTTTAATTTTCCTTATAGGTATATGGTGGAATGTCTTTATCTTGCGTCTCTCGAATCATTTTCTAGTCTTTGTCCAATCAAATCACGTGTTGGATTACAAAATAGGTAAGTGTGGGTTTTTGTTCAATACTAAACTAGGAACTTAGTGAGGATGGAGACAGGAGGCGAGCAAATCGAAGAGAAGAGTGAGAAACCCCTTAATGAGATATAGAATAAAGGCTATTTTTATGGCAAAATGGTGGTGGGAATGTAACATTCATAGATAAGTCAATACCATACATTTCCTAAATAAATGTGCCAATGGCTTATCACTAGATATGCTCATTGTTTAAAAGTTTCATTTTCAGGTCCTTATTACACCACGTGGCATATAAGGGTGATTCAATCCATAAAATAATAAATACAAATAAATCCTTAAGTTACAGATTATTCTTTGAAAGAATCTTTGGAACCTTTTCATCCCATATCCTTGAATCTTGTTTCCTAATTTGGAAACATTCCTAGGTGTCAGATACATTGCTTGAAATTCCCACATTACATGTTTGATTTCTGACATATTTGTTGCATCATTTGGTCATATATAAATAGACATAATATTCTGGATTCTTCTGAAGGTATAATATTATGATGCAGTGTTGAAACAAAAATAACTCAATTCAATTACAAGGTACATCTATTATATGAATTATTACTAGTTTTTACCTAGATTCATATATCCTCCGGGCACACACTAACAATAAAACTAATAAGTCATCGTTGAGCTGCATCACCCATGACAACTTAATCAGCTCCAAAATTAACTACTATCAGACAGTTCATAAAGCAGTAGCTAATCTAAGATAAAGAAATTATGAAATGCAATATTTAAACAGCCTTTCGTTACATCTGAATCAAACTAAGGTTCAAATTTAAGAGCAGAGAAGATAACTCTGCAGAAATTTAAAATCAGTGTACATGTAATGTGTAATGCTTGAACAATCAATTCAATTCAACCAAATATGAAATAATATAATAGAATATAACATGTGATATTCAAATACAAAAATTTTAATTTAAGCATCATTTGAAGCTCAAAGAAGAATAGCATGTTACACCCTAAAATTGAGTAGACAGGTGTACCTTGTTTTTGGTGTCTGCTCTTTCTTTTAGTTAATAGAGTTGCTTTCGGTAGTAGAAATCGGAATTCTAGGGCATTTGAAAAGTAAATTACATTATACTGCCATCAATTGCAAACAAATTCATAAAACCATCTCACTGATCTCGTTTAATCCCAAAGATACGAAAATTACAAATTAAAAATCATGATAAATTATAGTATATTAAAAATTAAAGATGTTCAATAAACATGGTGGCAGTGAAGTGCTTAAAGGACTTACCGACGGTGGTACGGTGGAGGTGAATTTTTGGCCGGCCGGTGATATTGGTGGTGAACCCTCTTCTCTTCTCCCCCTACTCCCTCTTATCCCTCTGCATTTCTCCCTCTCTTTTTTTCTTCTTGACTGATTCGATCGAATGCCTGAATCTGATTCAAGTTAAAAGGATCAGCGACTGCATGCGGTCGCTAATTTTTAATGATGTGGACATATCAGTGACCGCTTGCGGTCGCTGATATAGATTGGTCTCCACGCCAAAGTTTCGCACCAAATTTTGGGAGGGAAATTCTTCTCAGCGACCGGTCAGCGATCGCAGACGGTCGCTGATATAAACTAGCGACTAGAATCCTTAGCGGTCGTAGATAGCGGTCGCTATTACTATTATCGTGATCGATTAGTGATACGACGATATCATTGGTCGCAGATGGCCCTTTTTCTTATACTGTCTAATCGATTTTCTGGATATCTCGTTAACAATTTGAACTCTGGATAATAAAATTGAAAACCACTAATGTTTACTCTATATTTTATTATTCTGATTATTTCTATCCATCATTCTTATTATTGTTATATGCATTAATCATCAACACTAAGTTGTTGTAAATGTCTTTGGCTTTGGCGTAAAGACTATATTATTGTTGAGTGTCTTTAGCCTGTGTAACAAAGATACGTAGTGAAAGTTCTCTTTGGTTTGGTTGCAAAGATGAACTGTTGATTGACATTATTATGACCAGGAACTATGAATTGACATAATCATGGTCTTTGGTGTTACAGGAAAAGACACGTGGTGAAAGTTTTCTTTGGCCAGAGTGCAAAGAGAAAATGTTGATTTGCATGATTATAACCAAAAACTGTTAATTTGTATGATCATAATCATTGATGTTACAGTTGATGAAATCTTGATGTTGAATTTTTTAATTGTAGAAGATAGTAGATATTATGGTTTATTTGACTCTTTTAATGGATTGCTCATTCTATTGCGGTTATTTGTAAAAACTTATATTATCTATATGTTCTAAATATCCTATTTATCACTGTTGAAGGATAATAATAACTTATTTATCTTAGTCATGACATTCTTTACTGGGCTATCTATGTTCACCCTTTTATTTTATAATTCCTTTTATGAAATAAGAGTATAGATTGGTCTAGCGGGGAATACAGATGAATGAAGTGATGGTCCGCATTAGTAGTCATAGTAGTTCTCAATACATTGAAAAATAGTGTGATAATATTTGTATTAATAACTTAAAGTATGTGTGTCGACATTGTAATAATTAATTTTCTTGACTCAAATTGGGTAGTGTAGACTCGAATTTGGGGGCGTCACAAGTACTGTGATACTATATACAACTTTGTAATAATTTTAAACTGGAGAATTTGTGTTTGTAGTATGTATTTTGACGACTTAAATTGAGTAGTCTAAACCAAAATTTAGGGACGTAAAATTTTTTGTTTAGAACCACATTAAGACGCACCATGCTCACCCCTACATGCCAATTCTGCCTAAAGGATTAAGGGCCACCGAGATTATTCAATAATTTTTTTGTAAGGTGTATTAAAAATTTAGAGTGCTGATATTTACACATCATATATTACTAATTGCACACCCAAAAATAGTAATGGACTAAAATACTCTATATTAATGCATTTTAATTTTCTAATTTTACTCTTTTTACCAACAAGTTCATCAACAACTGAATGAATCGTGTCATTTATCAAATACCACTTGTATTCCACAACGGAACATCTAAAAACACCAATTGATTGAATGAGTTTTAAAACTAATGCAATTTGATTTGGATCAATGATTGAAATCCCGTGACATAACCATTTGTGTTACATAAGATTTGTTAACGCCAAGTTTCGTCAGCGCGTCCAATCACCGAATCCACGCGCTCAAACCTGTACAATAACAGATCACATAAGAAGCTTGACGGCTTGTGCCGTCGGGTGATAGCTCCGGTATGAGAATAAGTACAGGCTGGTATAGGGTTTAACAATGGAGGCTTTAATGTTTAGTGCTAAAAAGAGTATTACCTTCTAATTGAATTCTAGCCTTGTATTTATAGTCATTCTTGTCACCTTAGAGTCCACTTCCAAATCAGATTAGGACTCCTAAACATGGCAGTTTCCATTGTTTGAGTCCAACACAATCTCCTTAAAAGGTGCAAGTTGGATACGATCCCAACACTACCTTTGGAGTTAACATATTGAAATATGATTAAGACTAGAATCCCTAACCATTTAGAACCTTTATCACTCCGGTCTCCATACAAGGGTCAACCCACTGTATGGGCTCAATCCAGCCAAACCCATATAAACTGGTCTGGGCTCCGGCCTAAAGGACTCGAATGCCCGACACCGAACATCACCAACTAGAACAAGACTCCGGCCTAGAGGACTCGGAAGCCCGAACCCGAACAACTCCAATATCCCTGATGACTTTGGCCCAATGGGCTCAACATCCTCTTCTCGCCTTGGGCCTTTAGCCCACCTGAGGGTCGGTAAATTACTCCTGAACATTTCCCCCCAGTCTCTTATTATAATATATTTATAATTAGAGACTTGAAAAGACATGAAGGGGTCCACTGTGGATGCCACCCCTTGTTGCTTGAAGAGGTCTTGATGTAGGTGGCCCGATTAGGTTGGCAGTTTAATTGTCAAAGGCCAGGTTCTTTTGACCTATCGACGGTGAACAGTACGAAGAAGAAGTCCAGGCCAGGGGTAATGCCAGCCTCCTGACATAGGGCTATAAAGCTGATGAGGTGGATGTAAGAGTTTGGCACCAGTTGGGCGAATCTGATCCCCACGAAGCAGAGAAAAGAGGCAATGAATTCATGGAATCGAACCCCGTACTTCTTCGGGATGTTAAACAATGTACGAATGTCAGAGAGCCGGGAAGAATTGATGGTCGATTTGGTGTTGATGTGAGAGAAATCATTTTCAGAGGAGTAAATCCTTCGGATCTTGGACTCGACACTGTCAGTAGTGTAGTCGATGGGGGCGACCGGTAAATCGACCGAAATCAAATCAGTGGCGGCGATGGTGGTGGTGTTGGCAACTGGTGAAATTTGCTCAGTGGTGGAGGCAGATGGAAGGCTTGAGTCTGCCATTTGAAGTACAAGTATCTGAAATATGGTGGTTTAGTGACGGAGAAACTTGAATTGGAGAAGTTTGGTGAGATTGGTTACTCGCGAAAATCGCCCTCGCTGGAAAATCTAAGAGAAAGATTTGAAATGAAGGAGATTTGAAAAAAGTGACAGCAATGGCTGGATTGGAGGTTTTATGGTAAGGCTGTAAGAATCCCAAAGGCAGCTATTTATGGCAGTTGGGGCCCAATTTTGGGAAAACGTGTACCATTTCAAAAAATAAGGAAAAACCGGTTGGGTTCCCCAGATGCCTCATCATTTCCCTTCATGTCTTTTCAAGTCTCTAATTATAAATATATTATAACAAGAGATTGGGGGGTAATGTTCGGGAGTAATTTACCAACCCTCAGGTGGGCAGAAGGCCCAAGGCGAGAAGAGGATGTTGAGCCCATTGGGCTAATGTCATCAGGGATATTGGAGTTGTTCGGGTTCGGGCTTCCGAGTCCTCTAGGCCGAAGTCCTGTTCTAGTTGGTGATGTTTGGGGTCGGACATCAGAATCCTTTGGGCCGGATCCCAGACCAGTTTACATGGGTTCGGCTGGATTGGGCCTATACAGTGGGTTGGCTCTTGTGTGGAGAACGAAGTGATAAGGGTTCTACATAGTTAGGAATTCTAGTCCTAATCATATTTGTATAAGTTAACTCCAAAGGTAGTGTTTGGATCGTATCCAACTTGCACCTTTTAATGAGATTGTGTTGGACTCAAATAATGGTAACTGTCATGTTTAGGAGTCCTAATCTGATTCGGAAGTGGACTCTAAAGTGACGAGAATGGCTATAAATACAAGGCTAAACTTTAATTAGCATGTAATATTCTTTTGAGCACTAAATATTAAAGCCTCCATTGTTAAACCATGTACCTGTTAGGTTTGAAATATTCAATAACGCAATCAAATTGCATAAAATGCGGAAACGTGTAAAAATCAGAGTTTAAAATTTTTACAAACCATATAACCGGATCACCCTTTATGCACAATTATTAATTAAACAAAAGGATAACGAATAAGAATCATACCCTTGAAGATCAAGCTTCCTCAGGTACAAGTTCACCTCCAATCCTTTCGCGTTCAACTTGAATCCACCGGGTTTGGTTCCTTCCTTTGATCAACGTTAGCCACCCAAGTGTTTGGCCTCTAGAGGTGATCCACCAAGGAAGAAGAAGAATTCAAGAAGATGGGTGGTTGGCTAAACCCTAGTTTTTCTATCTCTATAGAAAAGAACGTACTCTCCAACAAATTGGAATTATTACGTAGTCTTGATATCTGATATAAGACTCCTCTTATAAAGATATCAAGTAACCCTATTAAAAACATAAGGTATTATTTAATTAAACTCTTTTAATTAAATGGGCTCCCTAATCTTATTAGGGATAATTAATTAAACTCATTTAACTAATTTTCCCTCCTAATCCTATTAGGAATTAATGAGAGTACTTATATTAAATTAATTTCTAAACTCTTTTAGAAATTAAAATAATAATAATTGTAATAATATTAATAAGACTCTCTTATTAATTTATATTTAATATTTCTAAAATATTAAATAATAAATATTAAGCTATTTAATTTATTCTATCACCATAGATTAAATTAAATATACTTAACATATTATTACAATTATGCCATTAACTTCTTAAATAATTATTCTTCCTTTTATGGTGTGACCCTTTAGGTTCTCCATATTAAATGGGTTGTGAATAAATCAATTAGAAACAATTCTAATCTTATTTAAATAAATAAATTAAACAATTAATTTATTTAAATAAATAATATTTATTCTACAATAGGGATAAGCCTCCTAGCGATCAACGACTTTCCAGATAATATAGATTTCAACATTAATCATAAAAGAACCTTTAAGTAAATAGTTACTTGCATAATTCATTCAATTTTCCACCATACAATGTCCCAATTAAATATAAGGCATGGAATTCTTATGTTAAGTCTTATTTTATTTAATTATATGTATTTCGATCCTTAAATGCACAACTCCAAATAATGCAAATTAGAAACTCCTTTCTAATTTCATTCGCTTTGGCCAAGGACTCTTTGGGTTGTCATTTATTGAATCACATAGGACATTTCTCTTCTTTTAATAGAAGTGGTAGATTCTTTATCGACTATACATTATCTCCATGTACAACTTATTATACCCAAGCATACCCTTTGATATACCCTAAGGGTCTTAAGGAATAAGTCAAAGTATAACTCATCATACACAAGATACTATGATGATCTCAAGTCCAAGGATCACTAGTCTTACTATCACTACTGAGAATTCCTATTGACGAGACAAGTAAAACTCCATTAGGTATTCCTTAGCGAAGCCACGTTCAATTGAACTTATTCTCTAATAGGCACCTACATACTTGCTTTAGTGTCTCCACACAAATGATCATGAGATCAATCATCCTCATCCAATGAGCAAGCAACGATATGTACCAATCTATCCGGATACACTAATCCCCAATTTAGTAATCCAATGATTGGGAACTATTTTAGTTTTAAGCTTTCTAAGAATTTAGATCTCATTAGAATGATCATCATCATTATTCTAAAAGCATTGCTTAAAACTATGGGTTTATCACATATTATAAAACAGCATCATGTAGATAATTAAAAGCCTTTAATAAATTAATACTTTTTATTAATAAATGAATAAGATTGTTACAAAGTATATGCTTTATCATCAAACATGATTGGCTTGTATGCATACTACTTTCAATCTCCCACTTGCACTAAAGCCAATCGCCATTTTATCTTATACTCTTCTTCTCTAAGTGACGATTATCCTGCTGTTGGATAAGCTTCAGTAAATGGATATGTAATGTTGTTCCTGAGAGTCCACTATCTCTATAGTGATTTCCCATCTTTCAATGATTCTTATAATCAAATGAAAGTGCCACAACACATGTTTAGATCCAAGATGAGACTTTGGAATTATTCCTAGTTCTGTAATGAACTTTTAATCCAAACAATCAACTTGCAGCTTCATTTATAGCTATATACTTTGTCTTTATCACTAAACCAAAGAACTCTTTTGCTATTTGGAACCTTTCTAATTCATCGCACCTTTGTTCAAGATAACGCTTTACCTTAAAGTGGATTTTTACGTCATCTAGTGCGTCTGAAAAACTTGAGTCTGTTAAGCCCTCTAGTTTTAATTTAGACCCACCATGAATATGATCACATCCTTAGTGCTTGGGTTAAGCACTTTAAGATGTTTTTTCACCGACTCATAGTGAACTTCTCTAGAATATGGTGATCAACATCGAGGTCTCGTATATTTCATTGCATACATGATAGTCACTCATGCGACCTCTCTTTTCAGGAGTCTGTGGGGACTATTAAGAGAGATACACTCTATAGCTCATCGACATGAGACATCTCTTGGAGTTTGCCATGCTAAACGACTTTAGCATCAAATGAATATCGTTCTTGGGTTAAGTTGAGCATCCTTTTAAATCTATCTATATAGATTTGCATCCCCAATTAAGATACTCTTCCCAAATCATTCATGGAGGAATGTTTAGATAACTTTATCTTTACTGATTGTAGCATTGGTATGTCATTCCTTATCCGTAGTATATCAACATATAGTACTTAGGAATGTCACGATGCTCCCCACTAACCCTTTTGTACACACTAGGTTCATTCTTATTTTGATAAAATCAAACTCTTTTGATTGCCTCATCAAAACGAATGTTCCATATTTGAGAAACTTGCTTCAATCCATTTCTCCGAGTGTCTACAACACTTACCTCATCATATGTAATCTGGATCATCATCTTCTATGATGTGTACCTCATCATCATCATCTATGATGAATCCATACCTCCTAGGTATCTTTGGTACTATTCATTTACGATTAGGTTTGTGGTATAACAGTCATCTACTGATTCCTCTTATTTGATTTATAGTGTTTTGTGGTTCTTGAACTCTTCAAGATCTATTATCCTCCCACTAGCTCCTTCAATGATAAACACCTTTATCTTAGAAGGCGCGTGTTCATAACAAACACATTTTGCTAAGTAGGATTATAGAACATATACCCTAAACTTACTTTAGGATGTCCCACAAATCGACACTTATAAAAATCTTGTCCCAAGCTTATCCTTTGAAACCTTTTCACATAAGTTGGACAACCCTTATCTTAACATACTTAAGATTAGGAATCCTCCCCATCCATAACTTTTATGGAGTCTTGGGGTAGGATTTTGAGGTTACCATTTTCGTAGATATGCGACCATTTCTAGGACATTATCCCGTAAGGATCTTTGGAATGTCGGTAAAATCATTATGGACCGCACCATGTCCAACAAGGTACGATTCTTCCTTTTCGGATACATCAATCAATTATTGCGTATCAGGATGTGTCCATTATGAGAAAACCATTTGAGATGATCTAGAAACTTATTGCACAAGTATTTATTCCTTGATCTAATCAAAGAATCTAAATACATTGCCAATTTGTTTCACTTCTGAATTCTTTGAACCTTTCAAATAATTCACACTTGTATTTTAGCAAATACACACATTCAACTCTTTGAATGATCATCTCCTTTTCTTATACTAGTTTGTTCAATTTGTAAAATTATTTTTCACGTAAGTCAAGTATACAAAATCCATTAAGTAATATTTCAGTTCTTTACAAAACATTATTATTATAAATAGAACAACAATTGTTCTTAATTATAATACCAAAAATTTTATTGTCCAACAATAAAATAGAAATAATGTTTCTAACAAGAACTGGAATACAATAACAACTTATTGACTTAAAAGATTTGCCCGTAGGCATTGCTAAACTATAAGTTTCTATAGCTAATGCAGCAACCTTTGCTTCATTTTCCACACATAGGATTACTTATCTTTGTTTAACTTTCTACTTCTGCTTGGTCCCTTCATAAATCTATATTTATGATAACCAAAGTCGGTATCCAATACCCAAGTAGAACCTTGACTTAAAGAAAAATTTATTTCAATCATGAACAAAAGCGTATTATAGCAGAAACTTCACTAAGCTTCTTTGGTTAGCCTCTGCGAGATGCTTCTTGCAGTTTCTTTCCAGTGTCCAGGCTTATTGTAGTGGAAGCAAACTCATTTGCTATCCGTATCAGTTTTGTTCTTATTATCCTTTATTTTTGCCTTTTCATTTACCTTCTTTGAATCGTTCTTCTTTTCAGAAGATCCTTTGGCCCCTACAAGTAAGACATGGTCTTTCTTGGTTGGAAAGTGACTCTCAACATTTTTCAACATGTTAAGCAAATCAGCGAAGCTGATATCTAGCTTGTTCATATGAAAAATTCACAACAATTATGAAAGGAGTCCGGGAGTGAGTGCAAGATCAAATCTTGGCTCAACTCTCCATCCATGACAAAACCAGTTGTCCTAATTGATCAATCAAATTGATCATGTTAAGAACTTTTGTCTGTACTGTAGTGTCATTGGTTATTCTAGATCGGAAGAGCTCCTTAGATATCTGATATTTATTAGTCCTACTTTCCTCACCATCAACTACTTGACGTGCAGGAGTATAGTAGAAGTATCCATAGTTTCAGGCTGACGTTGAAGCTTGTTACTCATGGATATGAGCATGATGCATAGAGCCAACTGTGCATCATCTTGCCACTTTCTAAAAGTAGCAATCTCTTCCTCAGAGGCATTGTCTGCAACCATTGCAGGGATAGGCGTATTAAGGACATAAGATAGCTTTTCAGCTATGAGAACTATTCTCAAATTCCTTAACCAATCCGATTTAATTGGCCTCAAGTTAATTTAGCATCTAATATGCTATGCGTTGATAGTGATTTAGACATTGTAAAATTTCGTAAATGAATTTATAATTAACAACATTTTAACATACATTCTTTTATTAATTACCAAAATAAATTAGGTCTTGTTTTAAATTGGTATCTCCTACTATTTTCTTCAAACTATATTACCCTCACTTATATAGTTCGGCAAAATCTAATTAAAGATTTGCTAGTGAGAATAAGGATCCCATTTCAAATGTATATAGCCTTGTGGTGACACAACAAACTATATATAAATAAATAGGTAAACAACTTTTGTCAATTACATCAACTATGCAACTCCTTGTCTTTTGTCTCTTAGATTATTTTGATCAAGTGGTGGCACATCCGAATCAAAATTATCCAAGTTAAGTTCGACCTAGCACTCCACATATTCAAAAAAGAAAAATATCATCTTTGTGGTGACACAACAACACAATATTGTTCAATTTTCTTTATAAGCATCAAATGTGATAAATTAACATCTTAAATACTTAATACTTGCCTTGTGGTGACACAACAAACTCATATTAAATATTTAATTCTCTATTAATTTTATCATGCTAGAAAATGCGTTCGATATTCCAAATATCTTTGAACGCTTAGGACTTAATATAAAAATTGAGGGGTTTGTTATTAATTTGTCTCATCTTGTTTAGCGAAGCGCATTTACATATATATATAAAATACGCGTTATATTAATGAACATGCGCGAAGCATGTTTGCATAATATATAATATATATAGTCTAAGCATGCGCACATATAGAATACTATATTCTACCCGGATTGATTATGGACTTTTATTCTAGTTTGGTTCACTAGAGCCACCAAGTGAACCAAAAGGTCAAACCCTAGGGGTGCAAGAAACAATATTTAAATATAACTATTACATTTAAACCCGGGCTCCATTACAAACGGGTCTTCAAGCGCTCCTTGCTCCTTGATCTCCAATTTTTTTCAAAATTAATTCTAACTATCCTATTACAAAACTATTTAAAATAAATAGAAACCTTGATCGTGATCGAGGGGAAGTACATAGGAGGAGATAGAATTTACATTCGTAAAAAAGAGAGACGAGGCAGTCTATGAGACCCCATTTAATAAAACCCATAAATTCATGCATCCAACTAAAATAAAATCCAATCATATTGGTCAATAGTCCATAATCAATCTCATTTATTATCATACACATCATCATATGCATCAATAAATAACATTCATCTTATGAATAATAAACATTTAATATATATATTGATATCATTTAATGGGCAAATTTAGTTAGTATAAAATCTAATTTTGAATCAAAATAAACTCCTTTATTTTAATCCAAATTTAAATCAAAATAAAACTATTTTATTTTAATTTATCCAATTTTGAATAAAATAAACTATTTTATTTTAATCAAAATCTTTAATCAAAATAAACTCTTTTATTTTAATTAATTACGGAATCCAATTCCATGTAAAAAAACTTCTTTATAAAAGGAACCACGGATTTTCTTTCCTATTCACAAATAAACTCCTTTATTTTGAATAATATGAAATCTTATTTCATATCTAAATAAACTCCTTTATTTAAGGAAATTAGGATTCTTTTTCCTATTCACAAATAAACTCTTTTATTTTGAATAATATGAAATCTTATTTCATATTTAAATAAACTCCTTTATTTAAGGAAATTAGGCAATCCAATTTCAACTCCAATTAGTTATCATGGAATCCAATTCCAACTCTAATTAGTTAGCATAAAATTTAATTTTAAAATTAAAATAAACTTTATATTTTAATATTAAAATAAAAATTTTATTTTAAAATTAAAATAAACTTTTATTTTAATAATAAAATTATTAAGAATATTATATATATATATATAATATCATATATATCATATTTATATATATATATAAACCGTAACTTAAAAAAATAAGTTACATATCTCCTGTAACTTTTAAAAGAATCATACTTGCAGGATCCTAATTATATATATTATATATATAATTATAATCAATTCCGTGCATGCTGTAACATTTCAAAAGAGATCCCTTGAAAGTAAGAAGTAACAGGAGCATCAAGCATGTCCAACGGTTTTTCAAGGGACTCTTAGTTATTAAATATCCTGATACCCACGTGCCATAAATATCCCATGCCAAGCTCTCGACATTAGCATTGACCGACCACTTGATTTCCGTGGATAATTTCGGCTCCTTTTTTTTATTATTTATTTAAATTTTATACAATAAAATTATGCCCAATTAAATTGTTCTAAACACATATCAATATAGATATTAAATTAAAATAATTAATAATTCGCATAAAGGTTTGGCTCTGATGCCACTGTTAGGTTTGTAATATTCAAGAACGCAATCAAATTGCATAAAAATGCGGAAACGTGTAAAAATCAGAGTTTAAAATTTTTACAAACCATATACCCGGATCACCCTTTATGCACAATTATTAATTAAATAAAAGGATAACGAATAAGAATCATACCCTTGAAGATCGAGCTTCCTCAAGTACAAGTTCACCTCCAATCCTTTCGCGTTCAACTTGAATCCACCGGGTTTGGTTCCTTCCTTTGATCAACGTTAGCCACCCAAGTGTTTGGCCTCTAGAGGTGATCCACCAAGGAAGAAGAAGAATTCAAGAAGATGGGTGGTTGGCTAAACCCTAGTTTTTCTATCTCTATAGAAAAGAACGTCTACTCTCCAACAAATGGAATTATTACGTAGTCTTGATATCTAATATAAGACTCTCTTATAAAGATATCAAGTAACCCTATTAAAAAATAAGGTATTATTTAATTAAACTCTTTTAATTAAATGGGCTCCCTAATCTTATTAGGGATAATTAATTAAACTCTTTTAACTAATTTTTCCTCCTAATCCTATTAGGAATTAATGAGAGTACTTATATTAAATTAATTTATAAACTCTTTAGAAATTAAAATAATAATAATAATTGTAATAATATTAATAAGACTCCTCTTATTAATTTATATTTAATATTTCTAAAATATTAAATAATAAATATTAAGCTATTTAATTTATTCTATCACCATAGATTAAATTAAATATACTTAACATATTATTACGATTATGCCATTAACTTCTTAAATAATTATTCTTCCTTTTTATGGTGTGACCCTTTAGGTTCTCCATATTAAATTGGTTGTGAATAAATCAATTAGAACAATTCTAATCTTATTTAAATAAATAAATTAAACAATTAATTTATTTAAATAAATAATATTTATTCTACAATAGGGATAAGTCTCCTAGCGATCAATCGACTTTCCGGATAATATAGATTTCAACATTAATCATAAAAGAACCTTTGAGTAAATAGTTTAATGCAATTCAATCCTTCCACCATACAATGTCCCAATTAAATATAAGACATGGAATTCTTCATCAAGTCTTATTTTATTTAATTATATGTATTTCGATCCTTAAATGCACAACTCCAAATAATGCAAATTAGAAACTCCTTTCTAATTTCATTCTCGCTTAACGCCAATGACTCTTGGATTGTCATTTATCAAATCACATAGGACATTTCTCTTCTTTAATAGAAGTGGTAGATTCTTTATTGACCATACATTATCTCCATATACAACTTATTATACCCAAGCATACCCTTTGATATACCCTAAGGGTCTTAAGGAATAAGTCAAAGTATAACTCATCATACACAAGATACTATGATGATCTCAAGTCTAAGGATCACTTGTACTACTATCACTACTGAGAATTCCTATCGACAGCAAGTAAAACACCATTAGGTATTCCTTAGCGAGCCACGCTCAAATTGAACTTATTCTCTAATAAGCACCTACATACTTGCTTTAGTGTTCCACACAAATGATCGTGAGATCAATCATCCTCATCCAATGAGCAAGCAACGATGTACCAATCTATCCGAATTCACTAATCCCCAATTTAGTAATCCAATGATTGGGAACTATTTTAGTTTTAAGCTTTCTAAGAATTTAGATCTCATTAGAATGATCATCATCATTATTCTAAAAGCATTGTTTAAAACTATGGGTTTATCACATATTATAAAACAAAGATCATGTAGATAATTAAAAGCCTTTAATAAATTAATACTTTTTATTAATAAATGAATAAGATTGTTACAAAGTATATGCTTTATCATCAAATATGATTGGCTTGTATGCATACTACTTTCAATTACATCAAATTTATACTTATTCTCACACAGAGCTAGCTATCACCCGTGGCAGACAAGCCGTCAAGCTTCTTGTGTGATCTGTTATTATCGCGGTGTTTAGGTCGTGTGGATTCGATGATTGGACGCTCCGACGAAACTTGGCGTTAACAAGATTAAAAGTGATAATTATTTTAAATGTTAAATGGCCAAAATTATATAAAATGTTAATTCCATTATTGCTCAGGTTTACATCACTGAAACTACAAATTTTCAACTCTATAATATTAAGTAATATTCAAATGATCATGTTCGCCGTCTAAAGAAAATTTACAAATCTCTCGTTAGCATTAATTTATCTTCCTCTAAGCTAGACCTGGCAATATAGTTAGTTAACTATTGGGTCAAACCATATTAACTGGAACCAAATGGATCGGTTAACCATTTTTATTTTTTCAGGTTGGTTAAAGTTTGAACCCATATTTTTTAAAATAAATATAATTAATTAACCGGTTAACCATTTTTCAACCCATATTATATTCAATTACTCTCTCTCTCTCTCTCTCTCTCTCTCTCTCTCTCTCTCTCTCTCTCTCTCTCTCTCTCTCTCAGTAACCGCACTAAACACAAACTACAAGTACAAACTTTTTATATTCGTCTCATTAATTACTAGTAGTTATTCTCATGTAATTACTTTTATTTCAATAACACATTTTATTTAACAAAAACTTTTTTGTTAAATTTTAATATGTCTGTTTAATTAATTAAATTTTATATGGTAGGACTATAGAATTATATGGTTTAATATATACATCTAATTAATTAAATTTTAATATGGTCTATAGAATTATATGTTTTGTAATGATTTTGGCTCATTTGCAATTTATATACCAATACAAAATTTATTAATACAACAATGATTAGCGATAATTTTATTAAAATAAGCGTAGCCAAATTAATAATAATTATGTGACAACATTTAATTGATTAGTGATAATTTTATTTATTAAAATATATAAAGCGTAGCTAAATAATAAGTTTATAAATTAACGTAAGAATATTAATTTCATAGCTTCAAATGGATCAAATAAATGGTTAAAGGCATTAGCTGTTGAGAATTGCATAGCTTGAAAAAAAAAAAATTAATTACCCTTGTACACTCTCTCTATCTATAGTATATATTAATTTTATTTTTAAAAGTTTTATTTAAAAGTCAAAATATTTTAAAATGGTTAATATGGTTTTTAACCATAACTATATGATTTCAACCCACACAACTCATATTAAAAATGGTTAATATGGTTTTAGTTCTTATATAAATGAAACCATAACCATATTTTGAAAATCAAAACCAACCCATAACTATATTTTATAACGAAAGAGAATTTTTATAAAGCAAATTATACAATAAAATTGAAAAATAAAATAAAATAAAAAACAAACAAACAAAAAACAAAGCCTGAAATATAATTGATGATGGTCTAATCTCTGAATTCGCATAGAAGTCTTAAGGGCAAATAAGAAATATATTAATTGATTGTTAACTTATTAAGAGTACATTTAGTCTCTTTACTATATTTGGGTGTGCAACTATTAACGTAGGGCATACACCCAAAATTTAAAATCCATCTAGAACAATTTTCAAACACAATTTTTAAATAATTAATTTAAGTTTAGATATTTGATATTAAAAATTAACACTCTTTTCATTCTAAAATATAAATTTATTATTAATTTTTTGAAATTAATTTAAAATATTTTAAAATTTAAAATTAACATGAATTCATTAAATTTAATTAATATAATGATAATTATTTTACATATCTAAAAAAGTATTAATAATATTTATATGATTTGTTATTTTGTAATTGTTAATAAATCATATTTTTCACGTGTATATCTTGAAAGTTGAAACCTTAACATGGGTACGTTGGTTTACATAGTAACATCCCAAAAGAAAGAACAACCTTAACATATGTGCCTAGAAAAATAGTAATACTACCTTTCTTCGTCAAAGATTGTAGTTTCAAGATTTTATACATAGATTAAAAATATTATTTAATATTATCATTTAACAATTAAAATTTATTTGAAATTTTATCACTATCTCTTTATGAAAAGTTGAAAACTATTAATACAAGAGAGAGAATTTCTTTAAAAAATGAGAGAAGATATGGGTGATATAGGAAGTAAATAATTTATTTTCCTAAAAAATTATAAACGATAAATAAATTGAAACAAATTTTTTCTTCTAAAACGACAACGAAAGGAGATTAAAAAGTAATAAATATATTTTTATAGTAATAAAGGAGATTAATAATCCTTTGGCATTTTTATAGTTGAGCTAATTCGCAGAAATATATTTTTATTATTTTTTAATCTCCTTTCGTTGTCGTTTTAGAAAAAATTTGTTTCAATTTATTTATCGTTTATAATTTTTTAGGAAAATAAATTATTTACTTTCCTATATCACCCCTATCTTCTCTCATTTTTTTAAGAAATTCTCTCTCTTGTATTAATAGTTTTCAACTTTTCATAAAGAGATAGTGATAAAATTTCAAATAAATTTTAATTGTTAAATGATAGTATTAAATAATATTTTTTATCTATGTATAAAATCTTGAAACTACGATCTTTGACGAAGAAAGGTAGTATTACTATTTTTCTAGGCACATATGTTAAGGTTGTTCTTTCTTTTGGGATGTTACTATGTAAACCAACGTACCCATGTTAAGGTTTCAACTTTCAAGATATAACCACGTACCCATGTCAAGGTTTCAAATTTCAAGATATACACGTGAAAAATATGATTTATTAACAATTACAAAATAACAAATCTTATAAATATTATTAATGCTTTTTTAGATATTTAAAATAATTATCATTATATTAATTAAATTTAATGAATTCATGTTAATTTTAAATTTTAAAATATTTTAAATTAATTTCAAAAAATTAATAATAAATTTATATTTTAGAATTAAAGGAGTGTGTTAATTTTTAATATCAAATTTCTAAACTTAAATTAATTATTTAAAATTGTGTTTGAAAATTGTTCTAGATGGATTTTAAATTTTGGGTGTATGCCCTACGTTAATAGTTGCACACCCAAATATAGTAAAGAGACTAAATGTACTCTTAATAAGTTAACAATCAATTAATATATTTCTTATTTGCCCTTAAGACTTCTATGCGAATTCAGAGATTAGACCATCATCAATTATATTTCAGGCTTTGTTTTTTGTTTGTTTGTTTGTTTTTTATTTTATTTTATTTCTCAATTTTATTGTATAATTTGCTTTATAAAAATTCTCTTTCGTTATTCGTAAAGTGACTTAGAGTAGGCCTGGCAAAATATGATTATGGGTTGATTTTCGATTTTCCAAATATGATTATGGTTCCATTTAAGAACTAAAACCATATTAACCTTTTTTAATATGGGTTGTGTGGGTTGGAACAATATAGTTATGGTTAAAAACAATATTAACTATTTTAAGATGTTTTGACTTTTAAATACAACTTTTAAAAAATAAAATTAATATATACTATAGATAGAGACGAATACAAGGGTAATTAAATTACTTTTTTTTCAAGCTATGCAATTCCCAGCAGCTAATGCCTTTAACCATTTATTTTATCCCTTTGAAGCTATGAAATTAATATTCTTACGTTAATTTATAAACTTATTATTTGGCTAAGTTTATATATTTTAATAAATGAAATTATCACTAATCAATTAAATGTTGTCACATAATTATTATTAATTTGGCTACGCTTATTTTAATAAAATTATCGCTAATCATTGTTGAATTAATAAATTTTGTGTTAGTATATAAATTGCAAATGAGTCAAAATCATTACAAAACATATAATTCTATAGACCATATTAAAATTTAATTAATTAGATAGATATATTAAACCATATAATTTATAGATCTACCATATTAAAATTTAATTAATTAAACAGATATATTAAAATTTAACAAAAAGTTTTTTGTTAAATAAAAGTGTAATTGAAATAAAAGTAATTACATGAGAATAACTACTAATAATTAATGAGACTAATATAAAAGTTTGTACTTGTAGTTCAGGTTTAGTGGTTACTGAGAGAGAGAGAGAGAGAGAGAGAGAGAGAGAGAGAGAGAGAGAGAGAGAGAGAGAGAGGAGTGTAATTGAATATAATATGGGTTGAAAAATGGTTAACCGGTTAATTAACTATATTTATTTTAAAAAATATGGGTTCAAACTTTAACCAACTTGAAAAAATAAAAATGGTTAACCGACCCATTTGGTTCCAGTTAATATGGTTCGACCCAACAGTTAACTAATTATATTGTCAGGTCTAGCTTAGAGGAAGATAAATTAATGCTAATGAGAGACTTGTAAATTTTCTTTAGACGGCGAACATGATCATTTGAATATTACTTAATATTATAGAGTTGAAAATTTGTAGTTTCAGTGATGTAAACCTGAGCAATAATGGAATTAACATTTTATATAATTTTGGCCATTTAACATTAAAAGTAATTATCACTTTTAATCTTGTTAACGCCAAGTTTTCGCGGTAGCGTCAATCATCAATCCACGACTTAAACCCTCGCATTAACAACAAATCACACAAGAAGTTTGACTCATTGCGCCGTTAAAGTGATAGCTCTCAGGTGTGAGAATAAGTATAGGTTGGTACATGGTTTAACAATGGAGGCTTTAATATTTAGTGCTCAAAAGAATATTACATGCTAATTAAAGTTTAGCCTTGTATTTATAGCCATTCTTGTCACCTTAGAGTCCACTTCCGAATCGGATTAGGACTCCTAAACATGGCAGTTACCATTGTTTGAGTCCAACACAATCTCATTAAAAGGTGCAAGTTGGATACGATCCAAACACTACCTTTGGAGTTAACTTATACAAATATGATTAGGACTAGAATTCCTAACTATGTAGAACCCTTATCACTCCGGTCTCCACACAAGAGCCAACCCACTGTATGGGCCCAATCCAGCCGAACCCATGTAAACTGGTCTAGGATCCGGCCTAAAGGATTCTGATGTCCGACCCCAAACATCACCAACTAGAACAGGACTTCGACCTAGAGGACTCAGAAGCCCGAACCCGAACAACTCCAATATCCCTGATGACATTAGCCCAATGGGCTCAACATCCTTTTCTCGACCCGGGCCTTCAACCCACCTGAGGGTTGGTAAATTACTCCCGAACATTACCCCCCCAGTCTCTTGTTATAATATATTTATAATTAGAGACTTGAAAAGACATGAAGGGAAATGATGAGGCATCTGGGGAACCCAACCGGTTTTTCCTTATTTTTTGAAATGGTACACGTTTTCCCAAAATTGGGCCCCAACTGCCATAAATAGCCGCCTTTGGGATTCTTACAGCCTTACCATAAAACCTCCAATCCAGCCATTGCTGTCACTTTTTTCAAATCTCCTTCATTTCAAATCTTTCTCTTAGATTTTCCAGCGAGGGCGATTTTCGCGAGTAACCAATCTCACCAAACTTCTCCAATTCAAGTTTCTCCATCACTAAACCACCATATTTCAGATACTTGTACTTCAAATGGCAGACTCAAGCCTTCCATCTGCCTCCACCACTGAGCAAATTTCACCAGTTGCCAACACCACCACCATCGCCGCTTATTTGACGATTTGATTTTCTACGACGACGGCAGCTTCATCGACTCCATCACGACATGATGTCGAGTCCAAGATCCGAAGGATTTACTCCTCCGAAATGATTTCTCTCATATCAACACCAAATCGACCATCAATTCTTCCCAGCTCTCTGACATCCGTATACTGTTTAACATCCCAAAGAAGTACAAGCTTCGGGTGCCAGAGTCGAATGAAAGGATGTTCTGGCGTCCCGAAAGCGAGTGGGTGGTCGTTCCCCTCTGGGCTTTAAAGTACGGGGTTCGATTCCACAAATTCATTGCCTCGTTTCTCTGCTTCGTGGGGATCGGATTCGCCCAACTGGTGCAAAACTCTTACATCCACCTCATCAGCTTCATAGCCCTATGCCAGGAGGCTGGCATTACCCCTGGCCTGGACTTCTTCTTCGTACTGTTCACCGTCGATAGGTCAAAAGAACCTGGCCTTCGGCAATTAAACTGCCAACCTAATCGGGCCACCTGCATCAAGACCCCTTCAAGCAACAAGGGGTGGCATCCACAAGGGACCCCTTCATGTCTTTTCAAGTCTCTAATTATAAATATATTATAATAAGAGATTGGGGGGAAATGTTCGGGTGTAATTTACCGACCCTCAGGTGGGCTAAAGGCCCAAGGCGAGAAGAGGATGTTGAGCCCATTGGGCCAAAGTCATCAGGGATATTAGAGTTGTTCGGGTTCAGGCTTCCGAGTCCTCTAGGCCGGAGTCCTGTTCTAGTTGGTGATGTTTGGGGTCGGGCATTCGAGTCCTTTGTGCCGGAGCCCAGACCAGTTTACATGGGTTCGGGTGGATTGGGCCCATACAGTGGGTTGGCCCTTGTGTGGAGACCGGAGTGATAAGGGTTCTAAATGGTTAGGGATTCTAGACCTAATCATATTTGAATAAGTTAACTCCAAAGGTAGTATTTGGATCGTATCCAACTTGCACCTTTTAAGGAGATTGTGTTAGACTCAAACAATGGTAACTGCCATGTTTAGGAGTCCTATTCTGATTCGGAAGTGGACTCTAAGGTGACGAGAATGACTATAAATACAAGGCTAGACTTCAATTAGAAGGTAATACTTTTTTGAGCACTAAAAATTAAAGCCTCCATTGTTAAACCCTGTACTAGCCTGTACTTATTCTCACACCGGAGCTATCACCCGACGGCATAAGTCGTCAAGCTTTTTATGTGATCTGTTATTGTGCAGGTTTAAGCGCGTGGATTCGCTGATTGGACGCGCCGGCGAAACTTGGCGTTAACAAATCTTATGTAACATAAATGGTTATGTCACGGGATTTCAATCATTGATCCAAATAAAATTGCATTAGTTTTAAAACTCATTCAATCAATTGGTGTTTTTAGATGTTCCGTTGTGGAATACAAGTGGTATTTGATAAATGAGACGATTCATTCAGTTGTTGATAAACTTGTTGGTAAAAAGAGTAAAATTAGAAAATTAAAATGCATTAATATAGAGTATTTTAGTCCATTGCTATTTTTGGGTGTGCAATTAGTAATATATGATGTATAAATATCAGCACTCTAAATTTTTAATACACCTTACAAAAAAATTATTGAATAATCTCGGTGGCCCTTAATCCTTTAGGCAGAATTGGCATGTAGGGGTGAGCATGGTGCGTCTTAATGTGGTTCTAATCAAAAAAATTTACGTCCCTAAATTTGGGTTTATACTAATCAATTTAAGTTATCAAAATACATACTACAAACACAAATTCTATAGTTTAAAATTATTACAAAGTTGTATATAGTATCACAGTACTTGTGACGCCCCCAAATTCGAGTCTACACTACCCAATTTGAGTCAACAAAATTAATTATTACAATGTCGACACACATACTTTAAGTTATTAATACAAATATTGTCACATTATTTTTCAATGTATTGAGAACTACTATGACTACTAATGCGGACCATCACTTCATTCATCTGTATTCCCCGCTAGACCAATCTATACTCTTATTTCATAAAAGGAATTATAAAATAAAAGGGTGAACACAAATAGCTCAGTAAAGAATGTCATGACTAAGATAAATAAGTTATTATTATCCTTCAACAGTGATAAATCGGATATTTAGAACATATAGATAATATAAGTTTTCACAAATAACCGCAGCAAAATGAGCAATCCATTAAAAGGAGTCAAATAAACCATAATATCTACTATCTTTACAATTGAAAAATTTAACATCAAGATTTCATCAACTGTAACATCATGATCATGATCATACAAATCAACAGTTTTTGGTTATAATCATGCAAATCAACATTTTCTCTTTGCACTCTGGCCAAAGAAAACTTTCACCACGTGTCTTTTCCTGTAACACCAAAGATAATGATTATGTCAATTCATAGTTTCTGGTCATAATAATGTCAATCAACAGTTCATCTTTGCACCCAAACCAAAGAGAACTTTCACTACGTATCTTTGTCACACAAGCTAAAGACACTCAATAATAATACAGTCTTTACGCCAAAGCCAAAGACATTTACAACAACTTAGTGTTGATGATTAATACATATAACAATAATATGAATGATGGATAGAAATAATCAGAATAATAAAATATAGAATAAACATTAGTGGTTTTCAATTTAATTATCCAGAGTTCAAATTGTCAATGCGATATCCAGAAAATCGATTAGACAGTACAAGAAAAAGGGCCATCTGCGACCAATGATATCAGCGACCGCCCTATCCGATCGCTGATAATAGTAATAGCGACCGCTATCTACGACCGCTAAGGATTCTAGTCGCTAGTATATATCAGCGACCGTCTGCGATCGCTGACCGGTCACTGAGAAGAATTTCCCTCCCAAAATTTGGTGCGAAACTTTGGCGTGGAGACCAATCTATATCAATGATGAAGTTGTCACCGATATGTTCACATCATTAAAAATTAGCGACCGCATGCGGTCGCTGATCCTTTTAACCTGAATTAGATTCAGGCATTCGCTCGAATCAGTCAAGAAAAAAAAAGAGGGAGAAATGCAGAGGGAGAAGAGGGAGTAGGGGGAGAAGAGAATAGGGTTCACCACCAATATCACCGGCCGGCCAAAGCTTCACCACCACCGTACCACCGCCGGTAAGTCCTTTAAGCACTTCACTGCCACCATGTTTATTGAACATCTTTAATTTTTAATATACTATAATTTATCATGATTTTTAATTTGTAATTTTCGTATCTTTGGGATTAAATGAGATCAGTGAGATGGTTTTATGAATTTGTTAGCAATTGAGGGCAGTATAATGTAATTTACTTTTCAAATGCCCCAAGATTTTGATTTCTACTACCGAAAGCAACTCTATTAACTAAAAGAAAGAGTAGACACCAAAAACAAGGTACATCTGTCTACTCAAATTTAGGGTGTGGCATGCTATTCTTCTTTAAGCTTCAAATGATGCTTGAATTAAAATTTTTGTATTTGAATATCACATGTTATATTCTATTATATTATTTCATATTTGGTTGAATTGAATTAATTGTTCAAGCATTACACACTACATGTATAATCGATTTTAAATTTCGCAGTTATCTTCTCTCTCGCTTCTTAAATTGGAACCTTAGTTTGATTAGGATGTAACGAAGGTTTGTTTAAATATTGCATTTCATAATTTCTTCATCTTAGATTAGCTACTACTTTATGAACTATCTGATAGTAGTTAATTTTGGAGCTGATTAAGTTGTCATGGGTGATGCAGCTCAATGATGACTTATTAGTTTTATTGTTAATGTGTGCCTGGAGGATATATGAATCTAGGTAAAAACTAGTAATAATTCATATAACATGTGACGCCCAAAAAAAAAAAAAAAAAATAGGTATACAACACCCATTCTGAATCGCCAAATACATGGTACAGAAAAAAACAACTACAACTTTATTATTACAATTGTCGTGCAAAATACGACAACACATACTGTGAGTTAAAATATAAATATTGTCTTTTAGACAATATCCACACCCAAATAAAGTCCTCATTATAATTATTGATGTACTATTTCACAAAAATAGTGAGGACTGCTAAAACAACTGACTAGGACCATCACTCTATACCCCGACTGGTTCCTGATATGTTCTCGCTTCCTGAGAAGAAAAATAGAACAAAAAGGAAAAGGGTGAGCTCAACTAGCCCAGTAAAGAATATTATAACTAAGATAATATACAACAAATTATCCTTATTCTTCAACAGGGAAAAATCTGATAGAATACAATAGACAACAAGTTTTAGATCAACAACTGCAGTGGAAACAACAATTCATTAGAAGAGTTAAGTAGAAAATCAAATCTACTATCATCTATGAATTTAAAAGTCCATCATCAATATTTTATCCCTGTAACATCAATCAATATACATCTTGCATCAAATATTCATCTTTCCACTACGGGCTAAAGATATTCATTTGTATCACCAGTTGGCCATGTTCATCTCAACACCTGTTCATCTTTGCACTACGGGTCAAAGATATTCATCAGTAATCGTACATCTTTGCACTACAGGCCAAAGATATTCATCAAGTATCACCATTAAGGACTGAGGATGATGAAAAACATTTTAGAGAACGAATCCAGTGAAACAGAAGGGCAAATATTAGGGATTCGTATTTAGGTTTATCCAAATTCAATAATACTCCATAATAACCAAGTGTGAAGTAGAATAAAGATCAAAACATGGATACAATCAAAGATAGTAACCATAAAAGACATCTGGGACGAAAAAGAGAAAATTTCATTTTTCAGTGAATAGTGTTGTATTCGTGAATAGTGCCGTATACGTGAATAGTAACCCCGACACAGAAGTTCCAAATTTGATTAAAAAGTTCAAACTAATATTTCGGCATAATGATATTGAAGAAAAAAATATCATTTAAGAAGAAAATAATATCCTTTACCTCAAAGAATTAGTACTTTGGAATGAAAGGTCGGAAGTGATGCTGAATGAAACTTGTACTGAACAGAAAATCTCAAAGTATCTAAATACTCACAAAATACGCTCGATAATATAGAGAGAAAGCTTATGTTTCTGGTGTGATTTTCAATTCTAACTTAGCCCTCTATTTATAGGAAAATGTTAGCCTACCAAGGTATAATGACTCGCTACTACACGATGACTTTACTCGCTACTATTGTCACCCACCACATTTGAAATAAAATTCAAAGATATTTTTTTCACCAACCACAAGTGGGGCCCACTCAATTCTAGAATTTTCCACCAAAATCAATTATAACCCTAATTTCCGAATCAGACACCTCTTAAAATTCATAACAAACCATTCGTTCATTTTTAACGGTTCAAAATTTGTGGACATATACTCAACTTATATATGTATAACATATCCAAAAATCACAACGATTCAACGGTCAGATTAATAATTATAACTTACGCAATATATCTCAAGAACAGTGATTTAATTTTTAATACCTCCATTCCGACAAAAACACCTCAACATTAATTCCTTCGATTATAACCGCATAAAATAAATATATCCATCAATTATATCCACATAAAATAAATATTTTCTTATCATATAATCAATAATTAATTATTCACAAATAATATTACAGAGTCACAATTATGACAACCAGGCCGTTCCCAAGAAAGAGGGGGCTTTCCGATAAGGATTTCTCCATACTGGTGCGCAATTAGGTGACCAAACCTCTCCTTAGACAGAACTTTCTAGACATTGCCAATAATGCTATCTAATAATATTATTCAAATAATATGAATTATTGATCTGATAATGGAAAATACTGTGCAGTGACAATTATTGAAACAACAATAATATAAAATATCAACGCATCAATTATTGAATCAATAAAATAAGATATTAAAAAGTAATTACTATAACAATTATTGAGTAGTGCCTTCTTACGTAAGGATCAATAATTTAAAAATATCATGCAATACCGTAAGCTACTTTGCAACCCACACGACATCGTATTTTAACCCACCGGTATTCCAACAATTGTTACTTGTGAATAACTACGCCGTTATTTATAAAAACTCAAACTTGTCGCTTTTCTTCATCCAAGCGGTTATTACATTATGAGGTCCGCGAATGGTTGCGCCGTCATACGAATATTCCCCGACAATAAGAATATTCCACGACCAAACGAATATTCCCCAACAAAAAAATTAATATTTTATAACCACTTGCTTATTTTGTAAAATTTGCACATTTCACCCATAACCAAAGTATTCTATCAAATTAACTCCTTATTATTTCAAGATAATAAATAGAGAAAATTTAATTTTATTCATAATAAGTTGGGGTCTTACATAACAGATGTACCTTGTAATTGAATTGAGTTATTTTTGTTTCAACACTGCAGCATAATATTATACCTTCAGAAGAATCTAGAATATTATGTCTATTTATATATGACCATATGATGCAACAAATATGTCAGACATCAAACATGTAATGTGGGAATTTCAAGCAATGTATCTAACACCTAGGAATGTTTCCAAATTAGGAAACAAGATTCAAGGACATGGGACAGAAAGGTTCCAGTATTCTTTCAAAGAATAATCTTGTAACTCAAGGATTTATTTGTATTTGTTATTTTTATGGATTGAATCAGTCCTTATATGCCACGTAGCTGCAATAAGGACTTAAAATGAAACTTTTTGAACAATGAGCATATCTAGTGATAAGCCATTAGCACATTTATTTAGGAAATAGAATTGGTATTGACTTATCTATGAATGTTACATTCCCACCACCATTTTGCCGCAAAAATAGCCTTTATTCTATATCTGTTAAGGGGTTTCTCACTCTTCTCTTCGACTATTCGTTCTCTGGTCTCCATCTTCCTTAAGTTCCTAGTTTAGTATTGAACAGAAACCCACACTTACCTATTCTGTAATCCAACACGTGATTTGATTGGACAAAGACTAGAAAATGATTCGAGAGACGCAAGATAAAGACATTCCAAGGTATAAGGAAACCTTAAAGTTCCAACTGCCTTTAAGCCGCTTTTACTGCATTTACGCTGATGATGGACCCCAAAAGCAGTATACATCACCCATTCTGAGTCAACAGATACACACTACATAAATCAAATACAAACTTCTTTTATGCAACTGTCGTTAAAAATACAATAGACAACAAGTTTTAGATCAACAACTGCAGCGGAATAAGCAATCCATTAGAAGAGTCAAGTAGAACATAATGTCTACTGTCTCCTCTAGATTAAAAGTCCATCGTTAATATTTCATTCCTGTAATACTCATCAATAGTTCTTTGTTATACAAAAAATAACTCTCATCACCTGTGTTCACCTGAGCCACCAAAGATTATAGTTAAATCCATAATTCATATTTATAATCATGTAAATCGACAGTTCCTCCTTGCCACAAAAGCTTAATAGAACGTTTACTCAATATCCTTACCCCAAAGGCTAAAGATATTCAAATGTAATAACAATGATCAAACCAATCAGTTGTCGACCTTTGCACTACGGGCCAAAGATATTCAATTATAAAACCAATGGTAATGATCATACCAATCAATTATCTGTCAGTGCACTACGGCCAAAGACATTCAACTGTTAACTAATGGTCATGATCCTGCCAATCACATCATTGAATTATCTATGCTCTACGGGCCAAGGATATTTGTTAGTATCACCAGTGGTCATGATCATGTCATACACCTGTCCATCTTTGCACTACGGGCCAAAGCTTTCAATCAACAGTTCATCTTTGCACGTAAGCCAAAGATATACAATTATAAAATCAATAATCAACAGTCCATCTTTGCACGTAAGCCAAAGATATACAACCATAAAACTAATAATCAACAGTCCATCTATGCACGTAAGCCAAAGATGACTTTCATCACAATATAAGTATGAGGATGATGACAATGATATAAGCATTAATCAAACGCAATCAAGGATAAATATTAAAGACTTAAAATTTATCCAGAGTTTAAAAATATCTAAATTGTCAACATGATAATGCTTTATGGAGTAAAATTCAAGAATAATATTCATGTATCAAAAATAATTTGAACGGAAAAGAAATAAGTTTTTTGCGTGAATAGTACCCCTATAAATAGTACTTTAGGAATAGTATCTCGTGAATAGTACCCCGATGTGAAAAGTGTCCTGAATACCCGAGTGAATAATACTAGAGTGAATAGTAATTGGGTGAATAGTAACCCATGAATAGTACTCTGGTACAAAAGTACCCCAAATACCCTAGTGAATAATACTAAAGTGAATAGTAACCCCGACACAAAAGGTAGAAATTTCATAATAAAATTCATACCAATATTCTGGCATAATGATATTGAAAGAAATAATATCATTTACGAAGAAAGAATACCCCTTAGGACTGTTGAATGAAAATAATATTCCTAAGAATATTGAACGGAGATGATATTCCTTATAAATATTAAACGAAAATAATATTCATACGAATACAAAAAAAAATAATATCTCTTCAGAATATGAAATAAATAATACCCTTTACCTTAGAAGAAGACTGGATACTGGAATAGTGAAGTAGCAGACTTCTCTTCTTCTTTCTCTCTATAGCTTTTCTCTCTATAATTGATCTTGTGAGTCTTAGTGAATTGGTGAGAATGAAGGAAGAATGAGCTTCTATTTATGAGAAAGTATATTTTTGATAATTGCACATTTTGGGGCTCAAAATATTACAGTATACTACCTTCATCTTTTCCATCATTTTTAATTTAGTCTTGCAAGTATTATCAAACTTGCACCACCTCCCCTAATAGTATATCATGTGAATCAATAGTACAATCATGTGACTCAATAGTTCTATACATGTAAACAAATAATTACAGTATAGTACCTTCATTTGTACCTCTATTTTTAATTTAGTCATGCAAGTATTATCAATCTTGCATCACCTCCCCTAGTAGTACATGCATGTGAATCAATAGTACACACATGTGAACAAATAGTTATAAGCATGTGAATTAATAGTAATTAATTGCTCATTTATCCGATTAATTACCCGATTGGTCAATATAACCTCCAGACATCAATTATAATTGAAATAAATGTCGATTTCCACTAACACTAACAATCCCAACACAATGGAAATATTTTTATCAATAATTTCATTTTTGAAATTTCAAAGTTTGACTTTTCCGAAAAAGGCAACTGTTGCCTTTTTGACCAAAAAGTCAACCCCGGTAAATTTTGTGTTTATAGTGTATTTTTACTAATTTCATCGTTCCGGACTCAAATATCACGTCCGCGTCTCCAAATTCAACTTCAAACTCAAATTCGAATTTTTAATAACATTTATCATTAATATTATAACTCACAATATTAACAACCAGATCGTTCCCAGGAAAGAGGGGGTTTTCCGATAAGGATTTCTCCTTATTGGCGGGTAATTAGGTGACCAAACCTCTCCTTGACAGAACTTCTAGACATTGTCAATATTGCAAATAATAATATGAATAACTTTATCGTCCCAATTATTTATTTAATAATATAACATATTATGCTGATGATACTGTGATAACAATTGAATCAATAATATGAGAGATATAATGCAGCAATTACTGTAGCAATAATTGAGTATAACTGAGTGACTTCTTACGTAAGCATCAATAATTAATACCGTGTGCTACTATGCAACCACGCGTATTACTATACTTTTACTATCGATTATTTTATGACAACGTGCTTACTTTGAAAAAATTTCACATATCACCCTTAACTTTAAACTTTTATCAATTTAACTATTTACCAAAATAAAAAAATTGAATACTTTTATTTCATAAAATTCGGGATCTCTCACATGACCCAATCAAAAATTATATATTTAAAGCAACCGCCAAATACTCATAATAAAGTTGTACACAGTTGAACCACATAACCTAGGCATGTCACACCGGCAAATGAGGTCCCACATGTAAGGCTAAGACAGTGTAAAACATTAGCCATACCAAGAACCAATCAACAGCCTGGTCCTTGCTATTAGTTGGTGGATTATTGTAGATTCTTATACAACATTATACTAAATAGTTCAACAGCCTGGTCCTTGCCCCTCATAGTTCAATATATTAAATGTCGTATGACTAGATCTTGTGGGAATAAGCCTAGTAAAGAAATAACTAAAATGACAAGCCTGGTCAATATGCAAAGCTCATAAATTGAACTCTCTTTGAAGCATAAATTACTACTTTCTCCCACTCATTTTACTTGTCCACATCATGTGGATTTCCAGAATAAAAGCTCAGCTAATTTAGCTACTTTAGAAACATTATCTCCTCAACTTTTGTGCTCATTCAAACATTATACAATCTAAGGGCTGTTTTGAATAAAGAATTTAAAACCTTACATCCTTAAGTTTTAAGACATGAATATAAAGTATATAGCAAACAGATTATGTGATAATGTTTAAAATTGAAGGCTTAGGGACTGTTATGTTTAAAATACCTTGCATCCTATGTAGAAGAGTTTTTGTTGTGTTTAGATATGGACACTGGAATATATAAAGGCAATGAGTATATGTGATGTTATGTTAATTGCTTATACATTCTTGTTGCTCTTATATGCCTAAAAATGGTCAAGTATGCATGCCCTCGTGCATGTGGATAGTCCATATTATAGGGGAGACTCTGGCGAAATTTTTTCGTTTGGTAGGTGATTTAGACTTATCCCAATGCATATGCAGACCATGCATGATGCAATGATTCATATTCTACACCTCATTCTAATTTAAGATCCACAACAATATACCATGCCTTTGGGAAGTTGATCTCAAGCTGTGTAAATTTGTTTTGGCATGTATCCTTGTTCAATTCCCGAATAATCATATATGATGCACACTCATGTTATATATGTACATATACATCTATATGTATTTATAAGCATCATAAATGGCATTGAGCTGAATTATAAATCTCTAACAAGGGAATAAAATAATTCATAATTACATAGGTAGGTGGTATAATGGACCTCTATTCGGGGCACAGTAGTTGGATGAGACGACAAAGTCAAGTGCCCAGGAAAGTGCTACTGTTGAGAATTTAGAGCTGGTTGTCAAGTATTTCTAGATTATGCGTATAGTCACCCGGAATGTGTTAATGGTCAGAACAAGATAAGATGTCCTTGTTTGAAGTGTAAGAATATAAATTATATGGACAGAGACATAGTAAACTATCATTTACTTATTTCTGGGTTCATGAACAATTATGAAGAATGTTGGTGGGCACATGGGCAGAGAAGAGATAGTGGCAACGCACAAGTACACAATCCAAGCAGCAGTACACATCGTATGAATGACATGTTTCATGATATTGCAGGGCCGGATTTTGATTTGGAACAAGGCAGATAGCAACCTATGAATTCTGATGCCAAAGCATTCTTTAAGTTGTTAGACGAGGGTAGCGAACCGTTGTGGCATGGTTGCATGAAGCACACTACATTATCTGCAGTGGCGACATTACTTAACATCAAGGCTGATCACAACATGAGCCATGAGTGTTTTGAGTCACTCTTGAAGGCCATTAAGAGTATGTTGCCTGTCGGTGAAAAATTGCCCGATAACTACTATTATTATAAAAAAATGGTGAAGAAGTTGGGTCTTGGATATCAAAAGATCGATGCATGTCTGAACGATTGCATGTTGTTTTATAAGGAAAATGAACAGATGACAAAGTGCACGTGTTGCAGTCATGATTAGTTTAGGCCTAATAAAGAGGGTGTGACTACAAAAAAGACGAATATACCTTTTAAGATTTTAAGGTATTTTCCAATTACACCAAGGCTCAAAAGATTGTACACGCCTTCAAGAATAGCTGAACATATGACTTAGCATATGAAATCTCCAACCAAAGATGGAGAACTGAACCATCCCGCAGATGGGCAGGCTTGGAAATATTTCAACTTAGCACATCCGAGGTTTGCATTGGAACCTAGAAATGTGAGGCTTAGATTATCCACTGATGGTTTCAACCCGTTCGACCACTTAGCTGTTCTGTACTCCTGCTGGCCTGTGATTGTTACTCCGTATAACTTGCCTCCTTGGATGTGTATGAAACAGTCGTACTTGTTTCTTTCACTCGTGATTCCTGGTCCCAAGAGTCCTGGAAAGAACCTAGATGTTTACTTAAGATAGACGAGTTGAAGGTATTATGGGAGGATGGAGTACAGACTTGGGATGTTTCCACGAAAACAAATTTCAACCTTAGGGCAGCGGTTATGTGGACCATAAGTGACTTTCCTGCTTATGGTATGTTATCTGGATGGAGTACACATGGGAAGTTGGCTTGTCTGTATTGTATGAGTCATACAAAGTCTTTTAATCTATCAAATGGTCGAAAGCCATGCTGGTTTGATTGTCATCGTCGTTTCTTACTGGTAGATCACCCGTTTCAAAGAAATAGAGAACACTTCAGGAAAGGGAAAGTAGATCATGATATGCCAGTACCACGACTGTCGGGGACGGAGATGCGTAACCGTGTGATGAGATTGCCGGTCATCCCATTCAGTAAGACTGTTGCCTCTGACATCATCGATGGGTTTGGCGTGTCTCATAATTGGGTTTGGAGAAGCATCTTTTGGGAACGGCCTTATTGGTCTACAAATTTGATTTGTCATAATCTAGACGTGATGCATATTGAGAAGAATGTGTTCGACAATGTGTTTAACACCGTGATGGGTGTTGCGGGAAAGATGAAAGATAATGATAAGGTACGGTTGGACATGAAAGATATTTATAAGCGTCCTGGATTAGAACTTTATGAATCTACTAATGGTAAGATGGTCAAACCACATGCAAGGTACACATTGTCCAAAAAGTAGGTTAAAGATGTGTGCACATGGATAAAGTCTCTGAAACTACCAGATGGATATGCGTCAAACATTGCAAGGTGTGTTACAGGTGGGAAATTACAAGGGATGAAGAGTCATGACTATCATGTGTTCATGGAGAGACTCATGCCTATAGCATTTCGGGACTTGTTTGATAAACCAATATGGGATGCTTTGACTGATCTTAGTCGTTTCTTCAGAGACATATGTTCAAAAATGTTAAATGAAAAGAACATATCTATACTTGAGAAGAACATCATTGAGATCACGTGTAAGCTTGAAAAAATATTCCCTCTTGGTTTTTTCGACTCTATGGAGCATTTGCAAATCCATCTACCCTATGAAGCTCGTGTTGGTGGCCCGGTTCAATATAGATGGATGTAACCTTTCGAGAGGGTCATGGGAAACCTTAAGAGGAAGGTGAAGAATAGAGCTTATGTCGAGGGGTCGATATATGAGGCATACAGTTTCGATGAGATATCTACGTTTGTCTTTGACTATTTTCCTGACAAAGTCTTGACAAAGGCCAATTGAGTCCCGAGACATGATGATGGGGGTAATGTTGAACTAAATGGTCGGCTTTCTATATTTGGTTTACCGGGTCGTGCTTATGGAAAAGGAAAGCGCATATTCCTTTCTGAGCAAGAATTACATGCTGCACATACTTACACTCTTCTCAATTGCAAAGAGATTGATGAATTTGTGAGGTATACATGTAAAATTCATATGTATTAGACCTATATCTTAACCTGCAATCTCATATTAATATATGTTAATATTTATAAAACTGTATAGAACATACGATGACGAGTTAAAAGCAAATTAGCCCGGCATCACTAATAAAGATATTCAAGTTAGTCGTGATCAAAAATTTGCTATTTGGCTAAAGGACAAAGTAAGTTAAGTTAATTAAGAATGACATATATCATATTAATTTATGAATGTATTTAATTCAATTAAATTTTTGTAGGCTCTGAATGAGGGAACGATTCCTCCAAATATACAAGTCCTAGCTATGGGTCCAGACAGGGACCAAGTCATTCGCAATGGTTACAAAATAAATGGATATGAATTTCATATAAAGACATATGCTCGCGGTAAAAGAACAACCAATACTAGAGTGTGTGTTCAAGGAGATTGTTACAATGAGCTTGGTGGTGCCTTTTATGGGGAGTTGGAGGAAATCGTAGAGTTGTCGTACAAGGGTACGTACGGGGGTTATATTAACTTGTTCAAGTGTCGTTGGTTTGATTCAGAAAAAGGGATACGTGTTCACAGACATGGAATCGTCAATATTGACCTCCATAGGTCGGCTTACTCCAACGAACTGTTTGTTTTTCCAACTCAAACAGTACAAGTATACTACACTCCTAGTCCTATTAGGAAAAGGGATAGACCGCCTACAGATTGGCAAGTTGTAATTCATACTCTCGCGCGCAGTCGTGTCCAAGTAATAGACGGGGATTTCTACCAAGAGGAGATGCTTCATAGACCTCCTATAACAAATATAGAGGACAACAATGATGTAATCCAGTTAGAGGGTGGAGATGAACCTGATGAATTGGTTCCCGAGATAGTTATTGTGCCAGATGACAGTGTGACGCCCCCAAAACAGGTATACATCAACCATCTTGAGTCACCAGATACATGGTACATAAATTCAAATATAACTTAATTATACGACAATCGTGTAAAATACGACAAAACATAGTTGAGAGTTTAAACAAGAATATTGTCATCTAGACAATATCCACACTCAATGGTGTCCTCATTACAATTATTATCACATTATTTCGTATAATAGTGTGGTCTTGGACCATCACTCCATTCCCCGACTCGTCCCAGCTATATTCTCATTTCTTGAAGAGAACAATGAAAGAAAGGGTGAGCTCTACTAGCCCAGTAAGAAATATTATAACTAAGATAATGTACAATAAATTATCCTTAGCCTTCAGCAGTATAACAACTGATAGAATACAATAGACAACAAGTTTTAGATCAAGAATCGGAATAATAAGCAATCCATTAAAAGAGTCAAGTATAGAATAAAATCTACTATCTTCTATGATTTAAAAAGTTTTTCATCAACTTTATCATTTGAGACTAGACTTTTAATAAATAAAATTGAATCATCCCCGCACCACGGCAAGGATATTCATGTAATCATCAATGGTCATTATTATACCGAATAATCCTCGGTCATAATCATACCAACAACTGTCCATCAATGAACTACAGGCCAATGATTATACCGAATAATCCCTGGTCATAATCATACCAAGTCCATCTATGCATGTAAGCCAAAGATGACTTTCATCACAATATAAGCATGAGGATGATGACAATGATATAAGCAATAATCAAACAAAATCAAATCTAACGAAATCAAGGATAAATATTAAACACTTTAAATTTATCCAGAGTTTAAAAATATCTAAATTGTCAACATGATACTGCTTTGTAGAGTAAAATTCAAGAATAATATTCATGTACCAAAAATAATTTAGACAGAAAAGAAATATATTTTTTGGGTAAATAGTACCCCGTGAATAGTACTTCGAGAATAGTACCCCGTGAATAGTACCCCGACATGAAAAGTACCCCAAATACCCGAGTGAATGATACTAAAATGAATAGTAATCGGGTGAATAGTAACTCGTGAATAGTACTCCGGCACGAAAAGTGCCCCCAATACCCGAGTGAATAATACTAGAGTAAATAGTAACCGGGTGAATAGTAACCCATGAATAGTAACTTGTAACGAAAAAATACCAAAGAAAACGATATTTCATGATGAGTACAAAAGAAATGATATCCCAGATGAGTATAATAGAATATACAAAACTGCAAATGGATTTTCACCCGCCATGCTATAATCCACGTAGACAGATCATTTCCACAATTTAATAAAGAATGAATACAAAGGATCATTCAGCAAGCATGCGATAGACCACATAGACAAGTTATTTCCAACAGAATAATAAAGAATGGAACTGTGTCATGCACACGACATTGCAGATGTATGTGATATTCGCGCGAATAATAAAGAATGGAACCAAGTCATACGTAATCTGCACAGACAGGATATTCCAACAGAATAATAAAGAAAGAAAGAACAACAGAATTCACCAGGCATACGATAGACCGCACAAAAAGGTTATTCCAACAGAATAATAAAGAATGGAATAAAAGAAAATTTTCACCATGTATGCGGTACTTCACATAGACAGGTTATTCCAACATAATAATAAAGAATGGAATAACAACCCTTATGAGTATTGAAATAAAATAACTCTCTTCATGAATACGAAAGAATAATACCCCTTACCTTAGAAGAAACTGGATACTGGAATAGTGAGGTAGCAGACTTCTCTTCTTCTTTCTCTCTATAATAATTGCTCTATAGCTTTAGTGAATTGGTGAGAAATGAAGGAAGAATAAGCTTCTATTTATAGGAAAATATAGTTTCAATAATTGCACATTTTGGGGCTCAAAATATTACAGTATAATACCTACCTCTTTTCCTTTATTTTTAATTTAGTCCTGCAAGTATTATCAAACTTGCACCATCTCCCCTAATAGTAAATCATGTGAATCAATAGTTCTAGACATGTGAAAAATATGAAATACAGTATAATATCTCCATCTATACCTCCATTTTTAACTTAGTCATGCAAGTATTATCAATCTTGCCCCAACTCCCCTAATAGTAAATGAATGTGAATCAATAGTACACATATGTGAACAAATAGTTATAATCATGTGAATCAATAGCAATTAAATGCTCATTTATCCAGTTAATTACCCGATTGGTCAATATAACCTCCAGACATCAATTATTATCGAAATAAATGTCGATTTCCACTAACACTAATAATTCCAACACAGTGGGACTATCAATTTCATCTTTAATCAACACGAACTTATTCATCATTAATATTATAATTCACAATATTTAACAACCGTGTCGTTCCTGTGAAAGAGGGGCTTTCAGATAAGGATTTCTCCTTATTGGTAGCGTAATTAGGTGACCAAACCTCTCCTTGTGAACTTCTAGTCATTGTCAATATTTTAAATAATAATATGAATAACTGCTTGTCTCAATTATTGATTTAATAATATAACATATTATACGTATAGATAATCTATAACAATAATTGAATCAATAATATGAGAGATATGATGCAGCAATTATTGTAGCAATAATTGAGTATAACTGAGTGATTCTTACGTAAGCATCAATAATCACTACCGTGTGTTACTATGCAACCACGCGTATTACTGTACTTTTACTACTGGGTAGTTCAACAGTTTTAACGATAACACTTTCGCCGTTATTTTTATAACAAGATAATTCTGTCGTTTTCTAACTACGACAATACTTCCGTTATGGGGTCCACCAATGATTGTGTCGTCGTACGAATATTCTCCGACCAATCGAATATTATATAACAACTTGCTTACCTTGCAAAATTTAAAAATATTACCCACAACTATAAGATTATATCAAATCCACACCATAATATTCAGAAAAATATTTCGAGAAATTTAAATCTTTATTCATAAAATTTAGGATTTCATAATCTCCCCTCCTTATGAAATTTCGCCTCTCGAAATTTATGTACGCATACTGTATATCTTCAAGAGATGAGGATATCTTGACTTCATTTCAGATTCTAACTCTTGAGGTATAACCTTTGAGTGTCGAATATAATCCTTCTTATCCAAGATTTTAACACGTATCTTCTCATACGTTAAATCTTCTACTATCTCGTCTAGTTCTAATTCAATAATGTAGTTCGGGTCATCCACATATTTACGTAACATTGATACGAGAAAAACGTTATAAACACGTGACATACTTGGCGGTAAAGCAAGTTTATAGGCCACGGTTCCTACTCGATCGAGGATTTCAAATGGGCCAATTAAATCGAGGGTTGAGATAACGCCTTCTTAAACCTTCTTCTTCACATTCATCAGATTCGGGTGTGTAGCTTGAGCGGCTTTAACTTTATCCATTAAAGTCGATTCTACTTGTATATTTGCTATCTTCATGTGGGTCCCTAGAGTCTTTGACTCTATCTTCATCATTTGTAAGTTATACAAAATGGGTCTTTGTGTTAACAACATCGCACTCGTAAACGCATACGATCTTCTACTCAATGCGTCAGCTACCACGTTCGCTCTTCCACAATGATATTGAATGGTATAGTCGTAATCTTCAACAGCTCGAGCCAACGTCTTTGGCGCATAATACGTTTGTTCTAGGTGAAGAAATATTTAAGGGTTTTAGAAATGGGTTTTGTACTGGGGTCAATACAAAATTCGATTTCACGCTCTAGGGGTAGACTAAGAAGTCTTCAAGAATACGTCAGAAAATTTATTAATAATAGAAATATCATTCAAAACTGTGACTCTCATCCAAGACTTGGATAGTATGTCACATTGATACATATCAACTTGTCACCGTCATTCACGACGTCGCCTACAGAAAGTCTGGCTTTGGTGCATTCCACATAAGGAAGTCAACAACGAAAGGATCGGGGCTATTTACTTATGGCTTGATATAACAGTGATTAACTTTAGTGGTTTGGTTGCTTGAATTTGCATAACAGGTTGGTTAGGAATATGAAAGCTAACAACCTTATAAAAAGCATGATGAGTAGTTAACCAATCGATTCCTAAAATTACATCAAAGGCAAGTATTTTCAAAGAGATAAGATCGATAGGTAACGTGAAAGTGTCGATTTGAATCAGTAAGATTTATAAACAGTGGAGGTAACGAAGGTTTCTCCTAACAGAGTTTCAACCGATAAGTCAAAGTCTAATTTCTCCAGAGTCAAATTTAAACGTTGAGCACAAGCAAGAGAGATAAAAGAATGGGTAGAAATGGTATCTAATAAGGTATAGACTTCGCAATAATTTATAATCAACTAACACGTGCTAACTTCGTTCGGGTTACTCGCTTTTTGAGAAGTCACGAAAAACGCTCTTCCTGAAACCACCGACTTTGTTTTGTCCGTATCCGCCTTTGGTGCCACCGTCTAAGCTGAACTTGACTTTGGTGCACAACAAAATAGGGCTAGGTGACCTTCTTTTCCACAATTGTAACATGCTTTGGACTGCATCGTGCAGTTTAGACTGTTATGTCCCTCCCCTCCGCATTTGAAGCATACAATTAGTGGTCGTTCTCCTTCCTTGAAAATGGGTGTTGGTTCTGCTATCTTTCCATCGTTGATGAACCTTCTCTTCTTGAAATTTCCACTCCTATTATCTTGGCCATGATTACCACCAAAGTGGTTACCATTCTTGGCATGATAATTTCCTCCACGATGGTTATTGTTGTTCCGATGGTCGTTGCCACCGGTAGGATTATTATCGTGTTGCTGGTCATTACTTTTTGGTTGTGCTGACTCATTGTCGCGCTCCAATAACTGAGCCCTATTCACAACATCTAAAATATTGTTGAACTTTTTAATCACATTTGGAACTTTTTGTGTCAGGGTTACTATTCATGTATACAGCACTATTCACAAATACGGCACTATTCACCGAAAAATAAAAAAATTTCTTTTTGTCCAAGATGTCTATTTTGGCTACTATCTTTGATTGTATCCATGTTTTGATCGTTATTTTTGAATTCTGTTTCACAATTGGTTATTATGAAGTAGTATTGATCTTGGATAAACTGTTATACGAATCCCTAATATTTGTCCTTCTGTCTCACTGAATCCGTTTTCTTTAAAATATTTTTCATCATCCTCAGTCTTAAATGATGATATTACTGAATATCTTTGGCCTGTAGTGCAAAGATGAATGATTAACTGATGAATATCTTTGGCCCTTAGTGCAAAGATGAACAGGTGTTGAGATGAACATGACTGACTGGTGATGTAAATGAATATCTTTGACGAATTAGGTCGTCAAGCTTAACACTACGATCGTAGTACCAGATAATGAAATCGTTGAGCAAGGAAATGAGTTCGTAGAGAAGCCTATGCCAGATAACGAGCCTCCACACCAAGAGGAAGAAATAGATCTTGAAGATCTAAGACAAGAAGGCATAAGGACAGATGTCCCAACGTAAAAGCGAGATGGAAGAAGAGATCACACTCAAGATCTAATCATTGGAGATCTGAGTGCAAGAGTCAAAACAAGAGCTGCCACTCAAAATGAATGCTTTTATCTAAGCTTCCTGTCACAAATAAAATCGAAGAAAATAGAGGATGCTTTGGAAGACTCCAGCTGGATAGAGGCCATGCAGGAAGAACTTAATCAGTTTGAAAGAAGCAAAGTATGGAGATTGGTTCCAAGACCAAAGAATCATCCTGTTATTGGAACCAAGTGGGTCTTCAGAAACAAGATGGATGAAGATGGAGTCATCACCAGGAATAAGGCAAGACTAGTGGCCAAGGGATACTCTCAAGAAGAAGGCATTAACTACGATGAGACATTTGCACCTGTTACCAGACTAGAAGCCATCAGAATATTCCTTGCCTTTGCTGCTCACATGAAATTCAAGGTCTTTCAAATGGATGTCAAAAGTGCATTCTTGAATGGTGAACTTCAAGAAGAAGTCTATGTAGAGCAACCTCCAGGTTTCATCAATCCATCTCTTTCTAGTTATGTCTTTAGATTAGATAAAGCCTTATATGGTCTTAAACAAGCACCTAGAGCATGGTATGAAACACTAACTAACTTTCTTATTGAAAATGGATTCACTAGAGGTAGAGTAGATACCACACTATTTCTTAGAAAGCATAAAGATAAAGTCCTATTAGTTCAAATATATGTTGATGATATTATCTTTGGATCTACTGATGAAAAGTTATGCAAGAGATTCTCCAAACTTATGCAGAGCAAGTTTGAAATGAGCATGATGGGTGAGCTGAACTTCTTCCTTGGATTGCAAATAAAGCAGACTGATGAAGGAATCTTCATAAACCAAGCCAAGTACATTAAAGACGTACTTAAGAAGTATGGCATGGAATCAGCCTCTCCCATGAAAACCCCAATTGCTCCTGCAACCAAGCTTGACAAATATGAAAAAGGTAAAAGTATTGATATAACTCAATACAGAGGTATGATAGGATCTCTTTTATATCTTACTACCAGTAGACCAGATATAATGTTTGCAACTTGTATTTGTGCTAGATTTCAAGCTAATCCTAAATAATCACATTTAACTGCTGTAAAGGGGATTTTCAGGTATCTCAAGGGTACACCTCACTTGGGACTTTGGTATCCCAAGGAGTCCTCTTTTGAACTAACAGGATACACAGATGCTGATTTTGCAGGCTACAAAATAGATTGAAAGAGTACCGGTGGCAGCTGTCAATTGCCAGGAAATAGACTTGTGTCCTGGTTCAGCAAGAAGCAAAATTCAGTATCCACTTCAACTGCAGAAGCTGAATACATCGCTCCTGGCAGCTGTTGTGCTCAGATCCTATGGATGAAAAACCAACTAGCAGATTATGGGTTTGAATTCAAATCCATACCTATTCACTGTGATAACACAAGTGCAATTGCTATAACTCACAATCCTGTCATGCATTCTAGGACTAAACATATAGAAATAAGGTATCATTTCATTAGGGATCATGTGCAAAATGGAACTATATCTCTACAATATATCCCTACTGAAAATAAACTTGCTGATGTCTTTACAAAGCCTCTAAATGAATCCAAATTTAACAAGTTAATAAGTGAGCTAGGCATGCTTAACTTACAACCATGAAAAATATGCTCTAGTATGTGCTAACCATACAGGATTAAAGGCTATGTTCGAAATCATAGACATGATCAAAGGAAGTCCACGATCGTAGAGCCAAAGTATCATAAAATAACAACGATCGCAGTATAGACTCAACGATAGCGGTGCAGACTCAAGGATAGCAGAGTTCCATCAAAACAAAGGAGCATCCTGTGATGATGAAATTCAAAACAAAACAATCTCTCTAAACAAGCACCTCAGGAACAAACCTAACCCTTGATTCACTCTATGAGGTTGGCCCTTCCTGAGTTATCTTGAACCAAGAGGAATGCTAAGTCAAAAGTTCATCACAAGGACTGGATCAGACTGGACGATCACATGTCAGACTCTACGATTGCAGCTCAGACACGACGACTGCTGAACAGACTCAACGATTGTAGAACAGACTTAACAATTCCAAGGACCATCTCAACGATCGTAGTCCTCCTGAAGAATATATCAGCTCAGCAGGAGTTAAGGGCAATTCAGTACAATCCTTCTCAGTTAAATTCATAAAGCCAAGCAGAATTCGACACCTGTCCCACTAAGCAAGATAGAGAGAGGGAAGTTACTTGTACCATTTGAAGGCGTCTTTTTGAAATCAGAAGTTCAAAAGCTTATCCCTGTCCTTATCTCTGCAAGAAGAAACCCTAAACTATCTAGAAAGCTCAATCAACCATACACTCTGGAAAGATATCAATGGCGGCTTCCAACATCATCTCCGGCTACAGACTCTGCTTTGACGAGTTCAAAACAGCTGAAACCAAATTTCACAAGACTCGTCACATTCTTTGAAGAAAGCGGGTCTCAAGAAGCTTTGGGTATGCATACACATTGATCTACCCCAAGCTAGTAAAAGAATTCTACAGGAATGGTATGTTTGAAAATGACGCCATCACTACGAAAGTCAGGGATGTGGAAATCAAGCTGAAGGCTGAAGATATCAACCTAGACCTAGGTCTCAAATCTGAAGGGTACTCGTTCATAGATGGCATAGATTTCTATAAGGGACTAAAAAGAATGCATCACAAAAAATCCCCCTCTGTAAAAGGATACAAGAAGAAGGAGTTTCCTCATAGGTATGAATTTCTAGCTAATATTGTTGGAAAATGTATCTGTTGCAAGAGTTCTGGTCAGGATTTTGTGAATGAAATGCAACTCAAGCTCATGACTGCCATATGTTATGGAATACAACTTAACAATGGAGCCCTATTGCTTGAATGGATTGGAAAATGGATCACCAACTCAAAGAAGTCAAAGAGCTCTCAAAAGATGCTCAACGGACGATTTATAAGCATCATTCTGATACCGCTTCTGGGTGACAAAATTGGGGATGATGAAGGAGAAGCCATCAATCAAAGCAGACGAATGACCAAAGAACTATTCATGAACTGAAAAGGAATCCAAAGAAAAATATGCGTGATGATGTCCGAATCCGATTGGTAGAAGCTAGCATCGATGCGAAGGAGTCAGGGATTCCAGGAGATATGTCAGTTGTCAGGGAAACTGAAGAAGAAGAAGAAGAAACCAACAATGAGGAACCCACTGCCCTGGTTAGAAAGAGCAAGGGAAAGAAAGCTAAAGGACAGAATGGTTGAAGAACCTCAGGGATCCACTACCGATAAGCCTGTAGAGTCCTCAGACATTGAAACTCTAAGGATCCTAAGAAGGAGCCAACAGCAGGCTGAAGCAGAAGAAGATAGAGCTACCATATCTCAGCTGCTGAAGAAGAATAAAATCAGCCACAAATCCAAAAGGACATCTATCTCTTCGATCATAGAGTCTCTACCGATCGTAGAGACCAGACCAAACACATCAAGCAAGGAAGTAGCTGCATCAAACATTTTGACTGATCAACAGGACAAAACTGAAGTTCAAGAAAGTCGTGAGGCTGTGGCTCAGCCTAGAAAACCAAGAAGAAAACTGGTCAAGAAATATATTCTTGTCAATGAAGAAATACTAAAAAGGGAAGACAAAAAAGTGGCTACTGAAAAGGAACAAGCCAAGAAAGCCAAAGAGACAAAGCTCAAGCTGAGGGGGAGACACCTGAAGTTCTTATGATAGAGAATACACTAGCTGAGGGGGAGATGCCTGAGGCTCTCATTCTAGAAAATGCCCCAGCTAAGGGGGAGCTGTTAAGCTTACAAGAAGATGATCAAGTTGAGGGGGAGGCTCATGACATCTCCATGGCAGAAGAAGAGGTTCCTGCAGACAAATAAGGAGAACCAGTACAAGAACATCATGAGGCCATTGATATAATGGAATCCTCAAACGAAAACAGAGAAGAGGATGAGAGCGACGAGGTCGAGATCATAGTTGTAGGCATAAATGGGTACAGAAGAGCTAACTATGAGCAACTGTTTTCCTATCTACCCATGATGCCTTTCCTTCAAGCTCAAATTCTAAACTCTTGGAATCACATGTTTTGGAGCTTCAAAGAATATCCAGCCATCTCTGTGCTAGCTCATGGATTCCCAGGAAGTTTCAACTTTGCCAAGAAGTTACTCACCAATAACTCCTCTTCAAAGAATGAACATGAAGTACTGTCTATCCTAACCCTCTTCAAAGTTAATCACTTTCCATCACCCTCCTTCCATCAATTTTATGAATTCCCACGATGGTTGGAAGTAATCCTATATCCACTAAATCAATTTCCAGTTGCAGAATCCCAAAATTCTGTAACTGATAAACCAAATCTGACCAACTCTATACTGCTCCCACCTTCCATCATCTCTACGATCACTGACTCTAGCCCAATTATAGAGTCTCAACCTCAAATCGTAGAGTCACCTACTACACACACTCAAACACAGGCTCCTCCATCCTATATTCCCTCCTCATCCAGCAACGAATATTTCAACCTTGATCTTGCTCTCTACTCATTGCAAGATCAATTCAACAGTACACCACCTCCTTCATAAATTCCCCAACTCAATGAACTTCTGTCAGAGCTGCCCACCAAAGCTGATTTGTCAGCCATGTCCAAGAAAGTGATCAGGGAACTCGATGAGAGTCTTGAAGAACACACTGAGCTCCTTCACATGAGACTAACAACAATGATCAGTGCTGCAAACAATCTGCCAAGCACCCTCAACTCTGAGCTCTCTAAAACGCTTAAAGAGATCATCAAGGAAATGCTTCAAAGCATAAAGGACAGGTATGCCATCCACTTTCTAGCAGCTAAAAGACATCGGGATGCTGTCTTGATCTTACAAAAGACTCAAGAATCTCATAACGATCTAATGATAAAGAGCATCACAAGTCTCCAAACTGCAGTAAAGGAATTTTAAGACTTCTCCATGGGTCAAATGCAGCAGACTGAAAATGTCCTGAACATCCTACAACGATGTGAAACTCGATCTGATGCTTTAATCCAAGAAAATCATGAGGACATTGCTCAAACTCAAAGTCAACTCAACGAGCTTGTCCAAGGAGTAACTCGTCTCTCCGAAGACATTCGAACCCTTGATGCTGACATAAAGGGGGAGAATAAAGGGAAAGGAGATCAGGGAGGCAAGGGAAAAGGCAGAGGTCAATTCCAACCTCAATCCTCAAGGAATCCTCCTGTAAGGAAATTCCACCAACAGACTCCACGATCCAGCCATCAGACTCAATGATCTGATCAGCAGGAAGTTTTAATAGCTCAACCATTAAGAAGTCAAAGGCCTTCTCCCAGCCCTCATGAGGTGACAACAACAGGCCTAAGAATGCTAATTGGAGATCCTGCATTCATGAATAGGCATGATCACAATCCAAGACTAAGCCCAAGTGAGCTGGAAGATCTAGCTAGGAGAGACGAAGCAAGCAGAAAAAGGAGAGCTGAGGAATATACAAATCCTCCGAGAAGCAAAAGGCCGAAGAAATAGAGATAAGTTGAATTTTAATTCTTATTGATGTAGTCAAACTTAAATGTAATATCTATCTTCATACATCAATAAATTCATGCTTATTCTCTAGAAATTTTAGGTGCTCGCTGAAATATTAAGTCATATTTACTTTGCTGCAACTGCATATAGAATTTGATAATCATGACAACAAATCTCCTTGGTTATGTCAACATCAAATAGGGAGAGATTGTTGGAAGAATGCATATTTTGATTTGATGTTTAAAATAAATGCTCATGATTATATGTAAAGTCCTTCAAGGAATATATGTACAAGGACTTAGTGATAGATTAAAATTGTTAGGTTGATCTTAACTTTTAATGTTCATCATTCTATAAACGAATGTATAGATAAAGAGATCAAAGATGTTAGGTTGATCTATGACTTGAAAGAAATAGATAGGCCTTGAAAAGAATCGCAGTCTATCAAACTGATCAACAGAATGCAGAAGCTAAGGCAGGATCGTAGAGCTTAGAAGATCGTAGTGTATCTGCCTTGAAGGGCCTCTCCAGAAATCATAGAGTAGTCCACACGTTTGCCGAAGCTAACTCAGAGATTGTAGTGTACTTTCAGAAACGTAGAGCCTGCAAGACGAACAAGTGATGATCGTAGTGTGCAAATCCTTGAAAGAGATCGTAGTGTTCTCTTCAGGCCAAGCACCAATGTGACAAGACACCACGATATGGATCGTAGAGTATAATCTGTCTTGTGTCAGAAGCATCGAGCCCTACTTTTGTTTAAAGACAAAATTCCAACAAATGTGAAATGGGTTTTGAACATTGAAGCTCTCACCAGTCCCAACGGTACAAAAGATATCCTTAGTATTCAACAAAGGAACGTATTCAAGAAGCTAAGAAAAGGACCATAGGACAGAGGAAAAACACCTTTTCAGGTGTTAGGTGAGAAAGCGATCTCTTTGTGTCGGTGGGCGTAATGCAATTCAAAAGGTGTGCAAAAAAGTCTCCATCAAAGTTCAGAAATGTCAAACGCATTTAATGCTTCATCAAAAGGCTTCAACGGATAGATTTCAAGAAACACATATATGCAGAACATATGCAGATGATAGAAGCAAGCAAGCAATTGAACAAAAATGTATAAGAACACTCAACGCTCAACTCTACGATCTAAGAAAAAGAGGAAGCTTGCTCAGCTACTCAGTTCTTTCGAACAAGTGCTTAATAGCAACTGAGTAGCATCAATCACAACTCAACAACTATCAATCAACTGAAGTAAGAGTTTCAAGTCAGAAGGACTTGAAGAGTTCTAAGTGAACTGTGAAGAGCCAAGTCTACTGGACTTGAAGAGTTCAAGAGTAAACTAAGAAGTGCCTAGACTGTTGGTCTAGCAGGAATCTGTGAGATTCAGAAAGTGTAAAAAGACATCCTTAGTGGATTTCCTACTCGAGGAGTATAAGAGTGGACTAGGAGCTTTAAGTTCTCTGAACCACTTAAAAACAACTGTGTCTATTTCATTCTTACTATAACTGCTATAACTGTTATAACTGCTTCACTCTCATTAACTCACTATCTAAAAGGGGTCTCAAAGAAGCCTTAATTCCGTTGTGCTTAAGATCGTTATCAAAACTGTCTTAATAAATACAAAAGTTTTTAATATATATTCAACCCCCCCCCCCCTTCTAGATAACTATTGTGCCTCTGGGAACTAACACATTTCAACCTCAGATATAACCCCGGGCGGGAAAAGATGGAATGTTGAAAACACAACATAAACCACAGACATCCAGCTATAAACATGGTCATCAAGAGCCATCACAGCAATCCCGAGTGCAAACTACTCAAAGACAGCTCAATGGACTGCCTGCGAAGACCTGAAGATGTTATTTTGGTCATGGACCAATCATCCTAGATTCAAAAAAGGGCAAGCCATATGTCATTACGTAGCTCTCGAAAAAATCTTTCTAGAATGGTATCACTACTACAAAACAGTAAATAGATAACGCGTAAAAAACGTTGTAGAAGGTCTTACAGAAACGTCGTAGTTAAGGGTGTCATCTATTTGACACCTTTATACAACATTTTTAAAACGTTGTAGTTTGACACATTACATAACATTTTTCTTAAAAAATGTTGTCTATTTGTTTTCCATAAATTCTTGGATGCTTGAAAACGTTGTAGATGATATGATTCCACAACGTTTTCTGGCTTAAAATGTTGTGGTTTGGTACATCAGACAACGGTTAGATTCATTTATACAACGTTTATAAAGTGTCATCTATTTAGACTACTTTATACAATATTTTTAAAATATTGTAGTTTAACTTTAAAATGTTATATGTCTTTATCCTTTGTTATGGGTAGTTAGATGTAATGGTTTTAGATAGTGAACACCAAATCCTGTGCGAATGGAGTACCCAGATTTGGGGTGTCACAGACACTATGACCATTGGAGTGAATTGATGGAAAACATACTCAGGGCAAAAGGATTATGGAGCGTGGTGGAGAACGACTTTAAGGAGCCAAAAGTAGGAACTGTGCTGACTGATGCACAACAAGTACAGCTCGATGATGCGAGGACCAAAGACCACAAAAGTCAAGCACTACCTATACCAAGCCATTGACAGGGTCACTTTTGAATAGGTCATAGACATGCGCACTTCAAAAATTATCTGGGACTCTTTGAAGAGGAAGTTCGGTGGCAATGAACGATTGAAGAAGTCCCTTCTCGACTCTTTAAGAAGAGACTTTAAAGTACTAGAAATGAAGAAGGGGGGACAATCACCGAATACTTCACAACAGTCATGGTTGTGGCTAATCAGATGAGAACCAATGGAGAGGACATGCCGGACTCAAAGGTGGTCGCGAAGATTTTGAGGACGTTGACGGAGAGATTCACCTATATTGTGGTATCTATTAAAGAGTCAAAAGACATCATCACAATGACCATTGATGAGTTGCAGAGCTCGCTAGTAGTCCATAAGCAGAAGTTTAAGAGGTTGGATAAAGAAGAAGATTAAGCTTTGCGAGCTTCAATTGGTGATGAGAGATTTGGAAATAGAGGAAGGGGTCGTGGTTTGTTCTATAAATGAGGAAAAGGCAGAGTAGGCAGTCCTTCAACAAGGAACTTGTGGAATGCTACAAGTGCCACAAGTTGGGGCATTTCCAATATGAGTGTCCTAGTTGGGATAAAAAGGCCAACTATATGGAGTTAGACGAGAAAGAAGAGTTACTTTTGATGGCACATATGGAGCTGCATGATTCAAAGAGAAGACATGTGGTTCTTGAATTCGGGATGATTGCATATGTGTGGGAAAAAATGGCTCTCACACTAGGATGAAAGCTTTCAGCAGACTGTCAAGCTCTGGAATAACACAAGAATGGCTTTTACAAGTAAGAGAAATGTAAGGTTGGAAGTTGGAGGACTGATATAGGTAATTACGGAGGTGTACTACATACCAGAACTCAAGACTAACCTACTTAGTATGGGACAACTTCAAGTGAGAGGGCTGGCCATTTTGATTCATGGAGGAGAATGCAAGTTGTATCATCCACGTCGGGGGTTGATCATGCAGACATGATTGCAAACCTAATGTTTGTGCTTCTAGCTTCTATCTTACCTAGAAAAAATTCGGTATCTCTTACTCCTACTTGTTTTCAAGTTGTTACAGAAGATGTGTCCCATTTATGTCATTGTAGGTTTGGCCACTTAAATTACAAAAGTCTACGAACAATACAATATAGGAAGATGGTAATTGGCTTACCTACAATCAAAACTCCTAGCAAGGTGTGCACTCACTGTTTGATCGGAAAGCAACACCAAGGAAAAATGTCAAAGAAGAGTTCATGGAGAGCAACTATGAAGCTGCAGTTGGTACATGCTGACATATATGGACCAATCACTCTGATGTCAATCTGTGGGAAGAGGTATTTGCTTAGTTTAATTGATAATTTCAGCCAAAAAATTTGGGTTTATTATTTGTGTGAGAAATCAGAAGCATTTGGGGTGCTTAGAAAGTTTATACAATATGTTAAGAAGGAGTGTGGTGAGTCTATAACATGTTTACATACAGATAGGGGAGGAGAGTTTACTTCTCTTGAATTCAATGATTTTTGTATGGAGAATGGCATTAGAAGGTAGTTGACGGCTGCCTATACTCCCCAACAAAATGGGGTAGCTGAACGGAGGAATAAGACTATAATGAATTCTGTTCGTAGCATGTTGTCTGAGAAGAAAGTGCCCAAGGATTTTTGGCCCAAAGAAGTTCAGTGGTGTGTACATGTGATGAATAGAAGCACAACAGTAGCAGTTAAAGACAAAACTTCAGAAAAATCATGGAGCAATGTCAAGCCAACAGTGGATTATTTTTATATATTTGGGTGTGTAGCCCATGTACATATTCCTGAGCAAAGAAGAATTAAGTTGAGTGACAAGAGCTTCATTTGTGTGTTGTTCGGGGTAAAAAGTGAGTCCAAGGCCTATAGACTTTATGATCCTGTTTCTAAACGAATTGTGGTGAGCAGATATGTTGTATTTGAGGAAGATAAGTGTTGGGACTGGGAAACAAGCCTAGAAGAAATGGACAAGGTGCTAGAATGGGGAGATGGTGAAGAAGAATACAGTGAAAGTGAAAGTAAAGATGGTGAGCATGAAGAACAAGCAACTGTAAACGAAAAAGAGGAAGCAGAAGCAGTAGAAGAAACAATGCAAACAAACCAAAACACACGTGTTGAAGATCAAAGGAGGACTAGAAGAACCCCAAGAGCTTCGGTCTAGTTAGGAGATTACAAGAGTGGAGCTAGTTTGGGGCTCTCAGATGAAGAAGCAGAAGTTAGTAACCTTGTGTTCTTTACTGCTCTGGATCCCATTAATTTCGAAGAAGCTGTGAAGAGTGAGAAATGGCAAGAAGCTATGGATCTTGAGATCCAAGCAATCGAGATAAACGAAACTTGGTAATTGGTGGAGCTGCCGGCTGGTGCTAAGAGAATCGGTGTAAAATGGGTTTTCAAAATGAAACTCAACAAGTTTGGTGAAGTAGACAAGCACAAAGCACGTCTTGTGGCGAAAGGGTATACTCAAAAACATGGAATTGATTACAATGAGGTGTTTACGCCGGTTACGAGAGAGGACATAATAAAATTGGTAATAGCTCTAACAGCACATAAAGGTTGGAATCTTTTCCAGCTAGATGTTAAGAGTGTTTTCCATGAGAGAGTAGCTTGAGGAGGTGTTTGTTGATCAACCACCGGGGTTTGTAAAGAAAGGAGAGGAGCATAAAGTGTACCGACTGAAGAAGGCCTTGTATGGCCTTAAGCTGGCTCCAAGGGCGTGGTACAGTCGCATTGAGTCCTACTTTGTGAAGGAAGGTTTTGTAAGGTGCCCTTCTGAACATACACTCTTTATTAAGTCTAATTCAAGGGGGTAGAATTCTTGTGGCTAGCCTTTATGTAGATGATCTTATATTTACAGGGAATGATGTGGGGTTATTTGAGGAATTTAAGAGGTCCATGATGCAAGAATTTGAAATGATTGAACTTGGGAAGATGAGATATTTCCTTGGGGTGGAGGTGTTGCAGAATGAAGAGGGCATATACATTAGTCAAAAAAATATGATAATGAAGTGCTTGAGAGGTTTAGCATGTTGGAATGCAATTCTGTCAAAAATCTCATTGTGTCGGAGTCGAAACTTGTGAAGGATGAGAAGAGAATCAGAGTTAACTCTAGTACTTACAAACAAATGGTTGGTAGCCTTCGTTATTTAAAAGTAAAAAGGCCTGACTTGATGTTTGTTGTAGGTCTAGTTAGTAGATATATGGAAAATCCCATTGAGCTTCACTTCCATGCTGTCAAAAGGGTGCTTCAGTATGTAAAAGGGACTTTAGAGCTGGGAATATTATATACAAGAGGTGGAGCTGAAAATTTGATTGGCTACACAGACGCTGAATTTGTGGCAGTAGCTTCATGTGCATGTCAAAGAGTCTGGATGAGGAGGGCTCTTGATGCTCTTAATCATTCTCAAAGGGAGAGCACAACAGTGTACTGTGACAATGCCTCCACCATCAAACTCTCCAAAAATATTGTGCTACATGGAAGGAGCAAACATATTCATGTAAGGTACCATTTTTTTCGTGAGCTAACTCAAGATGGAATTATTGAGCTTTCTCATTGTGCAACTAAGAATTAGACAGTTGATATCATGACCAAGGCTATGAAGCTCAAGGCATTTGAATAGCTTAGAAAACAGCTTGGAGTACGTGAAGTGCCAAAGATAAACTGTCTGGAGACTACAAAACAATTTAAGGGAGGAAATGTTTGAACTAGTCAGTAGTTTGGTGAAGAAGTAGGCTTATATTTTGGGCTTCTTGGTTACTTCTGTTTAATAAGTCCTATTCTACAGGACCAGTAGTTGCTTTGAATTATTCTTCTAATAGTGATCCAAGTTTATAGGGTAGTTAGACGTGATTGTTATTCTTTGAATTTTTGTTTGGTTGTATGGCTATAAAAGCCAATGTTCTGCTTTGAGTTTAATGAGTAGTTTCATTTTATCAGCCTGTGTTTGTGTTTGTGTTTGTGTTTGTGTTTGCATTGAGTTTAGATACCTTATAGATTTTATGGTTGAATTTTCCTCTGCTGAAACGAGAATAATCCTCCCATTTGTCCCCCATAAAAATACTGCCAAAACCAGTGCAGTTTTTCAAACGGAAAGCTTGGGCATCTGGCCATAAAGAAAGGGTTGGAGCCATTCCGCGAAAAGGATGAAATTGTACGGTTGCATACGGACCAGCAACAGAGAGCATGAGCAACTTTATTTTACTTTTAAAATTAGATTTTTAATTATTATTCTCGGGTCCCCAAAATATGAATAAAATAAAATTTTCACACATATTAAAAAAAATAAAAAATATATAGTAAATAAAGTTTCAAATTTATTCTTAATAGTTCCACAAGATTTATAAAGTGATGAATAATTTTATTTTTTTATACTAATGAATCTCACAAAATGATTTGGATGTTTGATAAAAACTAAATAAATACATGTGAATAGTTAAACGTACCTGAATGTAGGGGTGGGCAACCGATAAAAAACCTACCAAACGTAACGCAGAGTCAACCAAACCAAGATCTTGAAATTACTCAAATTTCAATATCGATCTTAGAATGCAGATTGGATAAAGATATCTAGAAACCAAGCATGGATTTTTATTGAAAATTAATATAATTATTATTTTTATTATTATTTAATTATTTTTATTATTAATAATAATATTATTATTTTTATTAATATTATTATTATTTTTATTATTATAATCAATATTTTATTATTATTATTATTATTAAATTATTAATAAAAAAAATAAAATTAGAAAACCCAGATATATCTTAGGTTAGGTTGATTTATCTTAGAACCATAAAAGCGTCAGACCAAAATCCAGATCTTAGAAAAATTGGTATATATCGATTTTATTGCCGAAACTAGAATAGGTTTATATTTATATCGAACCAACCTAGGTTAAGTTCATCCAAAATCAAGCGAAAAAAAACCGAACCATTTGTCCACCCCTACCTAAATGTGCATATTTCCTATTTTAACCTTGAAAACTCTTTTGTACAAATTTATTTGGGATTTAAAAGTATTCTGTGTTATTTAAACATGACTAGATAAATATATTTAAAATTATAAAAAAAATAATTAATACATTATTATTATTTTTTTATATAAGATCGTCAGTTATATCATTAAAATTACCATATATTGATATTAGTATTATGTATAGGTGTATAAAGAATATGTATATAATATTTATTCGGGAGCATTCTATCGACCCTCACGTGGGCCGAAGGCCTGACTTTAGAAGGGCTTTAGGAGATCATTGGGCTGAAGCCCATGGAGAGGTTGAAGCTGTTCGGATCGGTGTCCGAGTCCTTTTTGGCCGGAGCCTCATTTTAGTGGATGTCTTCGGGATCGGTATCCGAGCGCCTCGGGAAGGAACCTCACCCTGTTGTGTGGTGTTCGGGGTCGGGTCTTCGAGTCCTTTGGTAGAGACCTGGACTGATGATGGTGGGATCGTTTGGGCTGCCTGACGGTGGGCTCTCCTGCGTCTGATCTGTGATTCTAATCATAATTAAATAAAAGGTAACTAAAAAAGGTAGTGATTGGATTGGATTCCACTTGCACCTTTTAAGGAGATTGTGTTGAACCCAAGTTATGGTAACTACCATGACTAAGAGTCCTAATCCGACTCGGAGAAGGATTCTAAAGGTGGTGAGCATTATAAATACAAGGCTAAGGTTACAATTAACAGGTAATACCTACTTTTGAGCACTAAACACTTAGCCTCCATTATTAAACTTTGTAATCAGCTTTGACTTATTCTCACACCCAGGAGCTATCCCCGTGGCACAAGCCGTCAAGCTTACGTGTGATCTGTTATGTCTGAGTTTAGCGTGGATTCTGTGATTGGACGCGCCGACAAAATTTGGCGTTAACAATATTAATATATATTAGAAGTATATGAAAGTTATCAATTAATTGAAAGAGATGAGCTGGTGGGATGGGTTTGGGTGATAAATTCAGTTGAAAGGTCTGTGAGAGTACATGGTTTATTTTACAAACGCTTGGTCTCCAATACGGTCTGTCCAAATTTTTGGCCCCTTAAGTCAAAAAGTGGGTGTTGGAATTAAAGAAGAATAAATTTTTATTTTGTTGAGAAGAAAAAAATTTTGAATTTTTTTAATAAACTCTAGCATATATGAATTATTAAAATTTAAGAATCTTCTCAATTTTAGGAGCCTCAATTCATTTTTTAAATGACTTAACATATGGGTCAACCCAGGTCTCAAATTTTCTCCCATTCATCCCAAACAGAGCTCTCGTTGCCAAATTGGGGGCGTCAAAATTACCTTAATGAAAGATCTCGAAATGCAGTGCGTTTTTTTTTTTTAACCACAATTATGAAAATAAAAAATAAAAAATAATAGAGCAAGTTTGAACAAAAAACTGTAAAAGGAACTACATTTTTTATTGAAAAAACACAGTAAACATTACAATGTTTTTTTAATAAAAAATGTACTTTCTTTTATACTTTTTTGTTCAAACTTGTTCTATTATTTTTTATTCTCATAATTATGATTGAAAAAAAAAAACATAACACTGCACCGGATCGTACCGGTCATTAAGGTCATCGGACCGCCCCCAACTCCTCGTTGCCTGAGGTCGGCGGAATTGATCGACCAACGTTAGCCAAAAGTGGCGTGGCGATGATATAATGAGTACTTTTTTATTATGTGAGAGGACTTTTATAAAAAAAGTACAATTATTTCATTCAGCCACGCTTATTACCAAATCAGTTAGAATTTTCTGGTTTATTCGCTCAGTTGTCACTTTAGGCTCGATTCAGATCATTATTTGTCCAGACCAAACTGTCTTACCGATTCAGATTTTTGTTATACAGACCCATTAAGAACTTAACAAACAGCACCTTATTTATCTTTAACTTTATGTATTTTATTTTATTTTATTTTTACGGCGAAAAATAATTATATTTTTAATTATTCTTTTTAAGGACGGAGGTTGTATTTTTATAGGCACAGATGTTGAGGTTGTTTTTTTTTTTTTTTTGGTAAGCCACCCCTAACCATTAACTTACCTATCGATGTTAAGGTTTCAAGATATATATTTATTTGGTTTTAAAATTAGAGTTATAATTTAATTTTTAAAATTAAATAACGATTATTAAATTTTAAAATTAGTATAATTTATAAAATTTAGAATTAAAATATATTTTAGATTTAATAATTTTGTTTTATAATATATAATTATATCAATTAAAATTAAATAAATTCACATCAATTTAAAGTTTAATAAACCATTGTTTGACTTTTAAAAGTTAAATTATATCTCTAATTTTGAAATGGAAGAAGTAGTAGGGAGCACTATTTTATATGTATTTTATATATTTTTATGTGGAGCACTATTTTATATGTATTTTTATATAAATTTTTTTTATTTGAGAGCAAAAAGAGTCTTGCATGAAAATATAAAAATACATATAAAAATATGATTTATTAATGATTATAAAATAATAAATTTTATAATTAGTACTAATACATTTTAGATATTTAAAATAATTATTTTATATTAACTAAATTAAATGAATCAGTATCAATTTTAAATTTCAAAATATTTTATATTAATTTTAAAAAGTTAATAATAAATTTATATTTTGGAATCAAGGTGGTTGTAATTTTTAACATCAAATGTTTTAACTTAAATTAGTTATTAAAAATTATTTAAATTTTGTGTTTGAAAATTGTTCTAGATGGAACTTAATACACCTTAAAAAAGTGCTTTACATAAGTATACAACAAATAGAAAGTAATTACAAGAAAAGTCATCAACTAAATATTTACAAAAAGATTGTACATATTACAAAAATAGTACAATTCACATTAATAAGGAAACCTAAAATTAAGGACAAATAAGCTGCCATACTTAATAATTTAAATTCAAATATTTGGATCTAACAACAACAACAAATTCAAATTCAAAATAATAATTCAAATTTAAATATTCAAATTCAAATCTTTATCTCCCTCACATACACTTTGAAATAATAGTTAAAATCACATCTACCGTAGCTACACCTCACATACTTCACATATTCTGGCCGCTTGAATCCAGAGTTGTCAAAACACTAATGAGAATAAGAAAAAAAGATTAAGCCTACAAAAAGTTTAAAAATAAATAAATGTAACTATTAATGTTACGAATTTTTTTATAACTATTTTATTACTTCATAAATAATAAAATGGTTACGTTTGTATGAATGATTGGCTACCAACTCCATCACATTTAAGCGAAATTGGCAACTTAATAAAAATGAATTGGTAAGCAAAACTTTTATCATGGTAATCAAACTTTTATACCAAGATAACCAATCTATCTTCACACTGCAGATATAAATTAATTACATTTTCGTTGAAAGTTTCAAGCAACCAATTAATATGAAGGTTTGGCTACTGGCGTGTATTACATGCAAAATAATTTGGAAACTTAATAAAAGCGAAATTGGTTACCTTAGCGTGAAGGTTTAATTACCAAGCTGCGTTATGAAAAAAGCTGCGAAACAGAAAGAAGCAATTATAGCGTCAAAACAACAGAAAGCGATGGTAACGTTCTTCCCTTCTCCTTAGTCTCCACACTCATCCCCGGTCCTTCATATTTGTCGAACCAAGCCTGGCATCAGGACCACGGTCCACAGATTTTTCGTTTGTGCCTATAGTTCGACCTTTATTACTTTGATTATCGAAGTAATATGGTTAGTACCAATTTACTAGTAGTAGTAGTACTTGCATCATAATGCCTGATTTTTTTTTGGATTTGTGGCCGACAAACATGAGATGAGTGTTAAACACTCATGCCCACTAAAAACCAACCAGGACCAGGACCAGGTCCACTTGTGGCCAACAAACATGAGATGAGATTTGTTCCCAACCAGGACCAGGAGATTAAAAAAAAAATTACTCACTCCAATAAAACTCATGCCCACTTTTTTTTCCGATTTCTAAAACTGTTTATTTTAGAAATTTATGAGAGAAAAATGTGTGTGTGTGAGAGAGAGAGAGAGAGAGTGGTGGGGATAAAGTGAAGAAGAGGACAGAGCAAAGTGGTTGGTTTAAGAAAGAAGAAAAAAGTGCATTAAATGAGAAAGAATCCTAATTGAATATTAATTCCCTAAATTAAGGAATCATACTTGCACTAGTATTGTAAATAAATTTAGAAGTGTATTAGTTTGTATAAAAAATTTTATGAACACAATTTATTATTGTAATTGTTTTTAAAAATGTAATAGAATATGTAAATCACCCTAAAAAATATTATTGAATAATCCGGGTGATCCTTAATTAACTCCCATGCAATTGTACGTGGGCCCTCAATTAACTCCCAAGTCCATTGTCATGTCAAAAATTCGCTATGTTTGGATTCTAGTAATAAAGAATGGAATGGAATGGAATGAGTAATTCTTATGAAATAAAAATAATTATATTTAGTTAAGATTGAAATGGATTGAGTTATTTTTTTTTTTTGTTATTTTCGATTGAAATTTAATATTTTTGTTTAAAATTTTCTGAGTAACTTTTTTAACATTGAGTCATGAGGATGAGGGTCTTGGGGGAGGAAAATATAGAATAACTCATTCCAACTAGAATGGAATGAATCATTCCAATCTATATTTCATTCCTTCAATCCAAACGCAGCACTAGTGGACATGAAAATTGGACATGAGTGTATTTGAATTTTATCTATTTGTATTTTGATTTTGACCCCAATAGAGATAAAAATATAAATAGATAAAATTCAAATACACTCATATCCACCGAAAAGAGTTTTTGTCATGATCATTTTATTCAACGGCGAAATCAATCAACAAGTTCAAATCAATCAATATGTAAAGTGTATAATTATTTGGATCAAATTTCGAGTTCGAATTAAATTATAATATAATAAGACTTAATATATTTTTTAATAATACTCTATTTTATTAGATTATTTTAATTTATTATATATTCAATCAAAATATCATGATTGAAGATAGTAATGATATTAGTTTGAGTCGCTTATATACTATTTCACATGGAATAATGTTATGAACACAAATTAAACATAAATTGTTATCCACAAATAATATAAAAAAATAAATAATGAAACTTACTATTAACTGTTTTACGTATTTTTTTATTGATATGTAATATACGTTTTTCAATGGAATATTACTCGCTTTCAAAAAGATTAACAAAATCTCAAATATTCTATGAATTTTTTTATAAGAAATTGATATTTTTATATTATTTTTGATATTTTTATATAAAATCGTCGCTTAAAATTTTATAACAATATTTTTACCGACTTAATATATTTATAATAATATTTTTATATAAAAATATCAATTTTCTTTTCATACTTTTTTTTAGACGTGAGTTTTTTCATTCAATTTTATCCACAACTTTGCCAAAAGCACAAGTGGAAAGAAAAGATGATGAAAAGATAGAAATGATGTTTGAGAAATGATTTTGAAAATTGATGCGATAAAAATATCAATAAAATTAGAAGTTTTATATATTTTAAAATATATAAAATTTTACTTTATTATTTATATGGTATTTGAGCCAGTATTATGACTCGTCTCATAATTTTATGAGATTGAAATTTTGATTCTTGGTGGGAGTGGGTTAATGTAACAAAAATATATTATATATATAATTTTTTATATATTTTCATTGATATTTTTACGGCATCAAAATACGTGTACTTAGTTATTTTTGTAAGGTTTCAATTTTAAGTATACGAACAATTTGAAATTACCAAATAATACATTTTCACAAAATTGTTTCTACACCAAAAGCTCTAGTGCTCGAAGTATTATTAATATTATTGTTTCTAGTTAATTCAAAACTTTAAAAATTAGAGATATTTTTTTTTTAAATTTAAAGCAAACACAAAATGAAAAAGTTATCTAGTTATATTTTAAATTTTAATCCAATTCTAAATTACAAATTTGTTTTAGATCTGTAACGTGTTCTGTTATTTTAATTTATATTACTTTATAGTATTATATTACAAAACTAAATTATTGGATAAGAATATAAAATTATTATTAAAAATATATCGGAAGGAAACATTAAATACATTAAACAAGTGGAGGTTCCCTTTACCAGGGACACCCTGGGAGGGGATTCAAATATCATTCTTTGGATAAGTGACAGATACTGATCGTGGCAAACACAAGTGGAGGTCCCCTGGGTCAAATATCAGCAGCTTGCGCGGCCCGGTCAATTTTGACAACTACTCTAAAAATCATTAGTATAATGCAACAAAAACTTATGAGTAATGTAAATGTTCTACTTCATTTTCATGTTTATTATGAGGGCCCAAAATAGGTTCACATAATTTATTTTGAATCGTTAAATATATAATATAAAATTTAAATATAAACATTAATTATATAAATATTAATTGTCATGTAAAATATAATAAAATATAATCTGTAAGTTTCAATACAAATATTGTCTCGTAGACAATATTTAAATTCAAATAAAATTCTCATTATAATTAACATCACATTATTTTATAAAATAGTGAATATTACTAAAATAATCATCTTGAATACTACACTCATCGACTATTTGATCTAAATTTATATTTTCAAGCCTCCGAAAGAACAATGAAACCAAAAAAGAAAAAATGGTGAGTTCATTAGTAGGTAAAAAAGAATATTATGGTAAAATAATATAGAATAAATTATCATTAATCGCCTCAATGAAAAAAGCGATAGAATATAATGGCAATGAGTTTTAGATCATAGCTGCACATGAAAAACAATGATTCATTGTAGAAGGTCGAGTAGAGTATGATATCTACTATCTTCTATGATTTAAAACTTTATCATCGATATTTTATTTGTAATACCAATTAATAAATATTTCAAATCGATGAATTATCCAATGCAATCACTGGTAGGGATATTTGTTAGTATTCTGAAAAGTCGTGATACGATCACGCCAAACACTTGTCATCTATCTACGCACTACTGGTACCAAAGAGAAACTTTCACCACAAACCTTATTTGTAACATTAAATATTATGATTATCCAATACACAATTCCTAATCATAATCATACCAATCAAAAGTTCATCTTCGCACTTCTGAATTCAAAAAGATACTTTCAACGTAATATAAGTATAAGGATGATGTGATGATATATAAAGATTCAATCGAGTGAGATAAAGGATAAATATTAGATATTTATAATTTAATTTATCAGGAGTTCAAAATGTTCAAATTGTCAACATGATAACTATTGGGAGAAGGTTGAAAATCTTTCACGACTTTTATCGCGATGTCTACAAGAAGACTTTTATACTTTTTTATCCAAAAATACCCTAACGTTATATTTTTTGAATTCGTGCGTGCCCTACCATTAATGTAAAACTAACAGGGTTAAATTTTTGATGTAATGATGCATGGAGGTTTAAAGGGAGAAGATTCAAAAATGCCCTTGACATATGTAAATATGTCATTTAATCAAAACAAAAAAAAAATACTAAAATTCAAAATAAAAAAAGCATAACATATTTACATCATTTAATCAAAATACTAAAATTCAAATTATTTTGTTAACTAATCAAAATAGCTAATTAAATAAAATAAGTTGTATAACATATTTACATCATTTAATTAAAATACTAAAATTCAAAACATAACACATTTACATCAAATACTAATTAAAAAAAATACTAAAATACTAATTAAGAAAATACTAAAATACTAAAAAAATCAAATTAAAAAAATACTAAAATTCAAATTATTTGCTATTATTACTTATTAGGCCTCTTGTTATGCAAGAAGACCTACATTTAAAAAATATTGTTACACGAGCACATTAATTAGTTGCACATCTATATTATAAATAGTTCAATTCTTTTTTAATTATTTTTGGTGTAACTGAATTGCACCTTATATCTTATTATTTTTATTATTAATTTCTTATCCTACATGGATTCAATGTACTAGAGTTTGAATCATCACATCAATCTGTTCTCTTTTTGTTTCCCTAATTTTTTTTCATTTGTAATTTATTTGTCACATAATTTTATTTTAAGTTTGTTTTTCTTGCATTTTTTTTTTCTCACGTGCGTGAAGACTAGTTATTAATTAAGAGATAAAAATAATAATCGTCTTTTAGAAAATGTGTCATATTTTTATTTTTATATTTTATATATTTTTATTTTATTCTTTTATTTCTATTTTTACTCTTCCGCTCTCTCATAATTTCTTTTCCTTTAACTCTTCTTTATTTTATATTTTTTTAAACACATTTAGTGTGTGTATGTCAAATTAACGAAAATATTAATGATGTAATTTAAATTTTTGTTGTTTTGATTAATTAACAAAATAATTTGAATTTTAGTATTTTTTTAATTTATTTTTTTAGTATTTTTTTAATTAGTATTTTAGTATTTTTTAATTTGATTTTTTTAGTATTTTTTTAATTAGTATTTTAGTATTTTTTTAATTAGTATTTGATGTAAATATGTTGTGTTTTGAATTTTAGTATTTTAATTAAATAATGTAAATATGTTATACAACTTATTTTATTTAATTAGTTGTTTTGATTAGTTAACAAAATAATTTGAATTTTAGTATTTTGATTAAATGATGTAAATATGTTATTTTTTTTATTTTGAATTTTAGTATTTTTTTTGTTTTGATTAAATGACATATTTACATATGTCGAGGCGTTTTGAACCTTCTCTTTAAGCTCCATGCGTATGTTAATGGCGTCGGCGAAATTTTAACCTGTTTTATTTACCGTTAATGATGAGAGTGCAGGCGACCAAAAAAAATATAACGTTAGAGAATGCGTTTGGACAAAAAAAAAGTATAGGGTGCTCGGTAGAGATTGCGATAAAAGTTAGGGGCATTTTTGAACCTTCTCCCGCTAATTATTTGTGAAGTAAAATTCAAGAATGATATTTATGTATCAAAAATAATTTAGACAAAAAAAAATTAAATTCTATTGTGAATAAGACTAAGTGAATAGTATCATATGAATAATCTTAGTATGGATAGTCTTGTGAATAATCTGCGTGAATAAATGACAGGATATGAAAAGATTAAAATTTAATAAGAAAATTAGCACCAATATTTCAAATTGAAATGATATTAGATGAAGCCTTGAAAACTTAAAGAATTTCTAATCATTTCGGAAATTATAGAAGCAATACTTAGCATAGTAAGTTTAAATTTAGGAATATGAAATGAAATAATTTCACTTACATAATATAGAGTATGAAAGAAAATGATATTTCTTACGAGTATTGAAATAAAATAATATCATTTATCTTAGTAGAAACTGGATTTAACTGGAATATCGAATATTATTCTGAGAAAATCTTGCACAAAAAACTACACTCAAAGTATCCTTATATTCAAGAGAAATACTCACAATAATATAGAATGAAAATTTCTAATATTAAAAGTGTGTTTAATTAGGAAGAAGGGTTACCTCCTATTTATAGTGTAACCTCGAAAAAAAATCAAATAAACAAGCCTAACTCTGCCAAACTTTCCTGCCTTACTTCTCATTTTTCCTTATAGGTGAGGGTCCACCTTTTGGAATATGGTTTGCAGGAAGAATTCTCCACCAACCACTCTTAGAAAAAAAAACAAAGCATTCAGATAATTTTGCCCACTTCCGTCCCTTTTTATCATGCATATATATATATATATATATATATATATATATATATATATATATATATATTATAATAATATTATTATTTAAATAATTATAATATATTATAATAATATATTTGAAAGAATATTTATCGAGAGAAGATATAGTTGTGATTCTATAGAAAAATATGTCAAACTTTCAATAAATAATTCATGCTAATTTCCTTTATTTATATCAAAACTGAATCAATATCCATCACATAATAATTATTTACAATTAATATTATAAAATTTCACAATATTAATAACCATATCATTCTCGGAAAAGAGAACTTTCCAGATAAGGATTTATCCTTACTTAATAAGACAATTATATAACTTTAACCCTTTCCTCGACGAATTTTTCAAGCATTACCAATAATCTGATCGCGTATTCATTGTCTTTTATCATAAAGATTTCAACAGATTAACGGTAAATTTTTGTCGTTATTTTTATAAAAAATTATTTACATCATTTTCTATATCAAGCAGTTATTCCAAGTTATGTGGTCCAATTAATAATTCTGCGTCGTAAATACGGATATTTTTAATGAAAAAGAATATTTTTAAATGAAACGAATATTATCTGACAACTTACTTTGCAAAATTTGTACATATCCCCCATAACTAAAGCATTATATCAAATAATAAGTCTTGGGAGACATTTTTGAGCGACATTTCTAGCGACTTTTATTTTTTGGTAGTACCTCTCAAAAAATATATAGTATTTATTCAAACTGGAATTTTTGTAAAAAATAGTGTTTTAAGTGTAATTTAGACAGCATCTGAAAACGTGGTTGTATGAGACTTTACATACCCTGCTTTCTTGTATGTATCCAAATTACACATAAAATACTATTTTTTACAAAAATTTTAGTTGAAATAAATACTATATCTTTTTTGGGAGGTACTACAAAAAAAAAAAAACCAAAAAAAATGTCATTAAAAACGTCGCTCAAAAATGTCCCCATAGAAAGACTGTATATCAAATCAACACCATATTATTTAAAATAATAATTAAAAAATTAAATCTTTATTCATAAAAAGTTGGGGCCTTATATTTATAAAACTAATGATCTTTCTTTCTTGTACTTTGATCAGAAAATTGATATTTTCATAATATTTTTATTTTTAATATTTTTATGTTTAAACTTTCATACTTGTGGCCCATAAATTTTTTTCATAATTGAAGTTATTAGTTGAGGAAAAAATATTTAATTCTCCCAAATGAAAAAAAATCAAATAATAATAATAAGAATTGGTCAAGATAGACAGTCACTCTGTCACATGTCCCTTATGGCTATATATTTATTTTTACAAAATAACAGGTGAAATAAAAGTATTTATAATAATTTAATATTATTATTAATATTTTATCACATAATTAGTCTTTTATTTAAATTTTATTGTGTTTGTCAGAGCATTCCGTATTATTAGTCTATTATTTAGTTTTATTGCTTTAGGTACCCCATACTTTTTAACTGTAAAATAAAGAAATAAAGGGTAGTTCAAGAGAAATATTGTAAGAAACACATTTACTTTTTCTTTTTAACCCAATTTTAGTATCTTTTTCTTCTTCTTTTTTCAATTAACTTAAATGAGACGGGTACTACAACTCTATATAATACTTGAGAAAATGATGTCCACCACATTCATGCATTATAGTTGATTTTTAAGTTTCAGTCTATTTTATAATTTTGGGCTAAACACAAATTTTTACATCAAGTAAATTCATAAATCAGCCCCAAAGTGATTGAGATTACAAATTACTATATTAATTGCATAGAGTCTAAAATCATTTTCCGACAAAAATTGATTGAAATATCCAATCCGACCAGTAACCCGATTGATTTTGTACAGTTTAATCATATTTAGATACGGTTTGATTTTATTAAAAAATTAAAATATTTCTAAATACAATTAATCTCAAATTAAAATATTTTTAAATATATTTAATCCCAAATTAAAATATTTATAAATACAATTCGCGCTAAATAATATTGATTTTAAAATTGACTTCTAGTGATGTACCATACATCAAACCACTAAAATGTATGGTAGATATTTCCTGTTTCCACTAGTCTATTTTATATGTCCTCTGCAATTCCAATAATTGCAATATTTTTAAATTGCTCTTATAATTTTATTACTATAGTATCATTCTTAAATAGATAATTTATTATTTTAAGTATAGTTATAGAATAAAAACGTCCTTAATATATATAAATCATACTCTTTTTAAGAATTAAAACAATATTAATTACTTTCTCCGTCTCTAAAAGAATAAATAAAATATACACATATTAAAAAAAATAAAAATAGAAGAAAGAGAATTAAAAATTTTAAATTTATCATTAGTGACCGACCCTATAAGATGATGGACTAGAATAATCTCTCTATTTCAAACAAACGGAGACTCTCTATTTCATGGTCCAGATTTAAAATCATCTCTTTCTCTCTTGTCAGTATGATGTCCCATAAGATTATATAGAGTGATGAATACTTTTATTTTTTTATATTAATAGACCCCACTAAATGATATAATTACTGTTAGGTCCCAACACAGAAGAATATAAACACTAAAGCAATTGTCCTCTTCGGGTGAGAACGTACCACACGTTTGAATGATAAAACTTGAATGAATAATCCATTAATGAAACGATGGTCGCTTAAATAAGCAAAGCCAAACAATACAAACCCAAAAATATAAGGAAGCTCAGAATCGACAAATAAAACTTAACAAATGTAAAAGCAGAATGCAAATAACAAAGCCAACAAAGCAGAGCATAATTAGCGGAAGCTAAATAACGTAAACTTCATGACACTTCATTCCTCTTCTTACGACGTGGAGCTACGACCCGATCCTGCGTGCCTTCACGTCCCACGAGCCGTGACTCGATCCTGCATGTATTCACGTAATAAAGCATGCACTACTCACATATGAGTATTACTCACGTAATGAGAATACTTAGGATTGATTGGCGCCCCCTCTCAGATCGTCGTGGCTTAACAATCCCTCCCCCATCAAGCGAAACCTTGTCCTCAAGGTTCACATGCGGAAATTGCTCAACTACTGATTGAGTTGGTTTCCACGTGGCTTCTTCCGCGTAAACGCGCTTCCATCGAACCAAGCTTTCTTCTTCAAACTTGTTGCGCGTTTGACCCAAATGAATGTTCAAAATATGTTGAGGTTCCGATAAGATGGCGCCGCCATCATGATTCATTTGGTGGCGATTCTTGAGAAGGCACCACCCGATCACCCACGAATTTTTTGAGCAGTGAGACATGGAAGACTAGATGAATTCGTGCTCCTTCTGGCAGCTGAAGCTTGTAAGCAACCGTTTCGATTTTCTGTATGATTGGGTAGGGCCCGTAAAAGAGACTCGCAAGCTTCTAATGGACACGTTTGAAAACCGATTGTTGCCGATACGGATGTAACCTGAGAAACACCAATTCACCCACTTTGAAAGTCACATCCCTCCTGCTTTTATCCGTCGATTGCTTCATACGATTAATGGAAGATGCCAAATTTGCTTTAAGTTGGTTCAGCAACTCATCTCTGGCTACGAGACTCTGATCTACCTCATGTACCGAAGATTCACCGTTATGGTAGTTGTGAAGGGAAGGTGGCAAACGACCATACAATGCCTGAAATGGAGTCATGCCTGTAGACGCATGGAAGCGTCAGATTATACCACAGCAAATTACGAAAATATAAGTGCTCCACTTGTGCGGCCATTGATGAACAAAGCAGCGAAGATATTGTTCAACACATCGATTGACGACTTCCGTATGCCCGTCGGTTTGCGGATGATAGGCTGAGCTAAGTTTCAATTGAGTCTGGGACATTAAAAAAGAATTCCTGCCAAAATCGACTAATAAAAATTGGATCCCAATCACTAATTATTGATTTCGGAAGACCATGTAATTTGATAACTCCTTCCACAAATTTCTCAGCCACACTTTTAGCCGTAAACGGATGGGATAAAGTTAAGAAATGTGCAAATTTGCTTAACCTGTCAACGACGACTAAGATAGTTTCCTTGCCGTGGGAGGTTGGCAATCCTTCGACAAAGTCGAGCGTAATATCATCCCAAACTTGACAGGGAATGGATAACGGGTGCAGTAATCCAGCCGGAGAAAGTGTCTCGGATTTCATTTTTGACATACCTCACGATTGCTTGACATACTCTTGGGTGATTGGTGCATTTAGGCCAATAAAATTCTTTGAAGCTAGTCGTTTGAACGTCAAGTAGAAACGCTGAGTGACCCCCAATTTTGGTGTCGTGTGATTCATGTATTATCTTAGTGCTTGTGACGTCACAGGAAGGAATAACCACCTTCCTTTAAAAACCAAAGTCCTTAGTGCCGAGAGTACGGAACTTGGTTTGAACCTTTGCCACCGATTCGATTGAATTTGAATATAATAATCCCTTCATGCATGACTTTAATTTCGTCCCCACAAAGTAACAACTACGTGTGCAAATGATGCAATCTTTGGATTATTGTCATTTGGCGTGAAAGGGCATCTGCTACGGTGTTCTCACAGCCTGGACGATAAACAATTTCGTAGTCGTAGCCCATTAACTTGGCTACCCACTTTTGCTGCTCCGGTGTTGATATACGTTGATCCAGAAAATAATTCAAGCTGCGTTGGTCGGTTTGAACAAAGAATTTCCTCCCCAATAAATAAGGTCTCCACATGCGTATGGATTCTACAATGGCAAGCATCTCCTTGGCATAGGTTGACCATGATTTTTTTGTAGTTCCAAGTGCACGACTCATATAGGCAATGGGCTTGCCTCTTTGAAAGTCAGATCGCGCCAATCCCATCTCCGGAGGCATGATGCGAATGGTGAAAGATTCATGAAGTTAGGCATAGCCAAAATGGGGTGGTGGACATTGCTAAGCAAGAGAAGAAGAAAAAAGCATGTCGGCCTCTTCATGCCCGGTAGAACTTCCCTTCTTGAGTAGGTTGGTGAGTGGTCGAGCAATAATACCATAATTCTGAATAAACTTCTGGTAGTAGCCTGTCAAGCCTAAGAACCCACGTAAGTCAGAAATATTAGCAGGTCGGGGCCAAGCGAGCATGGCTGCAATTTTTTTCTCATCAACCTTCACTCCTTACGATGTGATGATATGCCCCAAGTACTCTAATTCTTGCTGGCCGAACACACACTTGCTTGCCTTAACAAAAAACTTATGCTGTCTCAAAATTTCTAGAGTTTGTGCAACATGTGCCATATGCTTCTCCCAAGTGGAGCTATATATGAGGATGTCATCAAAAAAGACCAAAATGAACTTTCGAAGATGAGTTCAAAATATTGAATTCATGATGGCCTGAAATGTGAAGGGTGCATTACATAGGCCAAAAGGCATTACGAGGTATTCGTAATGACCATTATGAGTACGAAAAGCAGTCTTAGGAATATCAGGAGGATTTACCCTTACTTGATGGTATCTGGCTCGCAAGTCTAGCTTCGTAAAATATGCGGCGCCGTGTAATTCATCTAACATGTCGTCCACCGTTGGAATGGGGAAACGATCTTTGATGGTGACGTTATTAAGCGCACGGTAGTCTGTGCAAAATCGCCAACTCCCATCTTTTTTCTTTACAAGTAGTACCGAAGAGGAAAATGGGTTGGTGCTAGCACGAATATGTCCTGAATCCAGCATCTTCTGCACTTGCTTCTCGATTTCTTCTTTCTGAAAGTGGGCATATCTGTAAGGGCGTACATTAACAGGTTCGGTGCCCTCTTTTAATGTAATGTTGTGGTAGATCTCACGCATAGGTGGAACGTATGAGGGGTCTTGAAATAAGTCGTTGTACTTTTGTATTACCCGCTGCATGTCAGGATGATTAATGCCATGAACCGCACCCTGTAAGTAGTCCTCTGTAGCCGAAGGAAAACATACGGTAAATAATGTTTGACCTTGTCGGCAAGCTTTGGACAGTTCCTTTAATGTAGCCTCCTGAATGGATTGCTCGTCCAGTCCCTGCAACCGTCGGGCTTGGTTATTCCAGATGAAGTCCATGGTGAGTTGCTTCCAATTGCAGGCCACGGAACCCAACATTTCAACCATTGTATGCCCAAAGACTAAGTCAAGACACGATAGGCGAGCAAAAAGGTAAGATCAAACTTAGTGCCTTGTAAATTTCACGGATACCTTGTCAAATCTTTCTTGACATTTTAGCCATTCGCCGTTAGTTAACAACTTCGAGCGATGAGCGGTCCGTTGGTACTCTTCTTGGTAGATGCGGCGATTTTCCAAACTAGGCGATAGACTCCACAAAGACGCGCTTGCGTGAGGTGGTCGCCACCGATCGTTTTAGCAAAGTTGTAAGATGGATTGCTTGCAACACCTTAACCCCTCGCTTTATATGTGAGCGGTAATCTTGGTACAATTATTCGCGTTCGGAATTCTACGTTGAATGGACACCAACGACACCTTGACCCCTCACTTATATTGAAGCGGTAATCTCAAGACAATCGACGATTGATGCGGTAGAAGACGCATACACACACAACTATGAATTGTTGTATGATAAGTCAAATTGAATCTCAAAGAAATAACTAAAAAAAATACTTAAGAATTCTTCAAAGAACCAAAAGAAGAGAATAACCTCACAAATATATTGAATAATGGATAATGTATATTGTTTACATCAACTTGAACCTCTATTTATACTACTCAAAATAATCCAAATCCTAATAGGAATTTATAAACTATAACCCTAATTGTTATAAGGAAATAGAAATCAATTTGAAAAAGAAATCCTAAGTACAATAGAATTTAAAATTAAGAATCCAAATAAAATAAAATCCTTCGCCGCGTCGGATTTCCTTTACCGCGTGATTAAACTGAGTTCTCAATAAGGATTCTTTGGCTTCTTTGCGTGTGATCATAAGGAAATAATAACAATTGCCAAGTCACACGTCATGTATGCATCACAAATAAAGTCGATGACTTTTAAACAAAAAAAAACCAAGGTGATGACTTTTTTAAAACAACAACCAAGTCCGATACTTGAAAAGGTGCGCCCACGTGATAATAAAAATTAATAAATTAATAATTCTTTGCATGTCTTCATTCTTTACATATGCGGGCATGGGCTTAATTGAAGTAACATGATGCTTGATTTAGAAGGCCCCACATGAGTGTAACATCCCTTCAGAAGTTTGATTATAATTGAATTCCAAAATTGGCGATATGATTTATTGAATCTGAAATCAATTAGATAATTAAATGTCTTGGATTGAATTGAATGGACCAATTAGGTCGGGCCAATAATGCTTGAATTGTACTCTCTTGAATAATTTTCACCCAATTATTTAAAACCACTTGTTAAACACTTGACACTCGAAGTCGATAAATTGACGAAAAATTCGACCCCGGTAATCATCATCATTCCCTCCTCTTCAAAAGGATTTGTCCTCAACCGCATCCACTCCCCCTTGAAAAGGATTTGTCCACAAATCGATCCTACATCAAAACAAACAAAGTTAGAATCACCAAACAAAACATAACCACAAGTCTCACCCGGTAATTTAAATGAATAAGCAATATCAAGAAGAATAAACAAGAATTTGAAAAGTTCCAACTCCTCCGGATCAAATATGAAAATGAAAAACTCTTCATGTGATAGATTCTTCCAATGATGAATTCCGGATCAAATGGAAATCTTATAATCTCGATCATTTTCAAACATAACCACGTCAATGATCCTGGGTCAAATATCAACTTTTGAAATTCATCAGGTCGCATAAGCCCATACACCTGAATCCCTGGATTAAACACAGAATAAAACAAATCAACAAGTTCCTTTTGTCTAATCACAAAGGAATCAAATAAATCAAAATCACATGCATAGTCTAATAATATTCAAAACACTTCCCTGTAAACTCTCAATGCATTGATCAAATTGAATTGCACTATCCATGTTTCCCTCGATGAATATGATCCTATCACGAATTTGCAAAACACAACCAACCTTTCTCCTTCCATTGACATTAACACAATCAAAATCACATAATAGCACCAACGGAATAAAAAGGTCACAATCATAAGTTGAAAATTCAATAGCATATTGACGATGATCACAAACAAACTCAACACATGCTAAAGAATTTCCCAAAGTGTTGACAAAAATCGGAATATCATCAAAATAGAGAATAACAAATTTTTCCATGAAAGAATGAAAAATATAATTCAACAATTCCATGGAAGTATGCAATGCCTTGGCTAATCCAAGTGAACTAACTAAACATGCAAATAACTCATCTCTCAAACCATCTTGATGATAAATACTCCTTGAATCAAAACCATATGATAGCAAATCATGCAATGAAGATTGCTCGAACGGACAAACATAATCACTACCATTGTCAACTAACGACAACTCATGTAAAGATTGATTAGCAAAAAAACCTAACACAACATATGGATAAGAAAACCTAGAATGAATTTCATGCAAGTAACAACATTGAAAACGAGAATATATATCATGATCATAAACTAACTCAACATAAATCAAATACCCACCATAGTTCATGATAAAGATGATTTTACCCTCAAAATAGCTAACAACAAATCCAATGGAAGCATGCAAAACATGTTTTAAATAACTCATGAAAACACTAGATGCATCGGTTAATCTAACCAAAATAACTAACCACCAATATAACTCACATGTTAAAATATTTTTCCATTTATCACTCTCTCTCATGCTAATTTGATTAGGTATTGTCATCACATGATCATTATCACATGTAGATAAAACATAAGTATTATGCAAACTATCAAGCATATTATCCAAACAAGAAAAAGAATAACGATACTTGTTTACCAATTCAAAATCGACGAACAAACTCGTTGTCCAATCCTTTTTAGGTACTATGATCTCATAATCAACACATGAACTCATGTCTTCTCTCACGATACCCACTTTCACCAACTTCCCAACCCGCCTTGGTAACTTCGTCGTCTCCTCGGGAATACAATCAGCTGATCGGTACGAAATGATAGCACGGGATATTTCATCAAAAACTTGCACAATAGACAAAACAGAACTAGACAAAGAAGAATCATTAGTTTTAGTATTCAAAAGCGCCATCTTGTACGAATGTACAGTCATTGGCTTTTCAAAATATAACTCACTTTTCAACTCACTCTCTTTTTCATAGTCACATATTTCTTCGCTCTCTTCTTTATGCTCACCCTCTCGTTTGTTTTTCTCTCGTTTATTTTCATTCTCCCTTTTCTTTTCTCTCTCATTCTTTTCAAATTTTCTTTTCTCACTATCAATCATTTGAACAGTTTCCTTTTGTCGATCTTTTTTTTCTTCTTGCATTTGATCACGATCTTTTTGTAAATACATTAAATTGTCATGAACTTGCTCGGACGTCATAGGACAAAGGTCGACTCTTATTCGATTGTGTACCAATGAATACTTATTAGTACAACTATTATGCTTCGCGCGCCTGCTGTGTCGCCATGGCCTCCCAAGTAACAAATGACAAGTATGGATTGGAACTACATCACATAATATTTCATCTTCATATCTGCCGATGTGAAAAAAAACTGACACTTGTCTAGTCACCATTACCTCCTCACAATCGACGATCCCTTGCATCTTGTAAGGCCAAGGATGTGCAACTGTTGACAACCCTAGTTTATCCACCATTGTAGTGCTAGCAATGTTAGTACCAATTTCACAATCAATTTTTACAATGCATACCTTTTCTTGTACTAGAAACCTAGTATAAAACATATTCTTTTGTTGAATTGTTTCTTCCTTGTTAGCTTGCTCACTTGTAGCTTTCCTAGTCTCCCATGACTCTCCAAGAATCGTATGATCTTCTTCAACTTTTATTTCCCTAGACAATAAATGTTCCCTCCTATGCTCCATAGGTTTATGAGGTTGCTCCCTACATCCATTATAATTATGATGCCTCTCATAATCCTCATCCCATGATCTCCACCACTCATCCACGCCAGACTTCATACGAACTCTGGGTCTTCTTTTCAATGGCTCCTCATAGCCAAACATATTAATTTACTGCAAAACAAGGGTTAGTAGATAAAAACAATTTCCTCACACACTCCCTTACGTGTTTCGCTCGAATTAATGGTTCACTCGTGTATACTCTCAATAAATTGGCTTTTACCCTCGGTTAATCTCACCACTAAGCCTTTTACCTCAATATTCTCTCTAATAGGTTCTTTTTGAATTCCCCTAGTAAAATTCTTGGTTTTACTAATCAATTCAAAAATTACTTATCACAAAATAAAAATATAGATGGTGTGACTATAAGAATACCACAAAATCACAAATCGATTGCCTTGTACTCCTCTTGTATGCCTCTGATTTGAAAATTGTAGCTCCGTTTCTGAATTGATGATGGAACGGTATGAACTCTTGGTTGGAATTTAATGATTTGATGGTGTGCTACAAATTTGGTTAGCACAATGGAAATAAAATCTGATTTCTTTTTTTTTCTTTTTTTTTATATTATTTTTTTGATCTTTTTTTTTTACAATATATATTTCGACAGAAAATTAAAGATAAGTAACTTGCTAGAAAGGCTTAGCTTTGATACCAAATGATAGACTCCACGGCAAGCTTACGTGAGGTGGTCGCCGCCCCGATCGTTTCTAGCAAAGTTGTAAGATGGATTGCTTGCAACACCTTAACCCCTCGCCTATATGTAGACGGTAATCTTGGTACAATTGTTCGCGTTCAGAATTCTGCGTTGAATGGACACCAACGACACCTTAACCCCTCGCTTATATTGAAGCAGTAATCTCGATACAATCGACGATTGATGCGGTAGAAGACGCCACACACAACTATGAATTGTTGTATGATAAGTCAAATTGAATCTCAAAGAAATAACTAAGAAAAAAATACTTAAGAATTCTTCAAAGAACCAAAAGAAGAGGATAACCTCACAAATATATTGAATAATGAATAATGTATATTGTTTACATCAACTTGAACCTCTATTTATACTACTCAAAATCATCCAAATCCTAATAGGAATTTATAAACTATAACCCTAATTGTTATAAGGAAATAGAAATCAATTTGAAAAAGAAATCCTAAGTACAATAGAATTTAAAATTAAGAATCCAAATAAAATAAAATCCTTCGCCTTACGGATTTCTTTTCTGCGTGATTAAACCGAGTTCTCAATAAGGATTCTTTGGCTTCTTGCGTGTGATCATAAGGAAATAATAACAATTACCAAGTTGCCACGTCATGTATGCATCACAAATAAAGTCTGATGACTTTTAAACAAAAAAAACCAAGGTGATGACTTTTTTAAAACAACAACCAAGTCGATACTTGAAAAGGTGCGCATTACGTGATAATAAAAATTAATAAATTAATAATTCTTTTGCATGTCTTCATTCTTTACATATCCGGGCATGGGCTTAATTGAAGAAACATGATGCTTGATTTAGAAGGCCCCACATGAGTGTAACATCCCCTTTGCAAGTTGCAGATTATAATTGAATTCCAAAATTCGCGCATATGATTTATTGAATCTGAAATCAATTAGATAATTCGTGCTGGATTGAATTGAATGGACCAATTGGGTCAGCCCAATAATGCTTGAATTGTACTCTTTTGAATAATTTTTAGCCCAATTATTTAAAACCACTTGTTGAACACTTGACACTCTAGTCGATAAATTGAAGAAAAATTCTGACCCGGTCAATCTGTCATCACGAGCACTAATGAAATTGTGGGTGGACCCGCTGTCGATCAACACCATCACGTCGTGAGGACCCATAGTTGCTGTCATACGCATCGTTCTTGGGCCAGTCCATCCAATCAACGCATGTAAAGTGATTTCTGGCTCCAGTTCGGGTTTGTGCACCACTCCCGTAACGTCTCCTTGATCGATTACTCCCGTTTGCTGATCAGTGACATCCTCACAGATCACATCACCTGCGTAACCATCCAAAAATAATAGCTGTGGCTTTTGGCATCAATGTCCGGTACCAGAATCGTTTGTTGCGATTAAAGCAAAGGCTTGCGCTGCTTCTCCTCTGCATCTCTCCCGGGATAAACGCCTTGGGATTGGAGCAATTGGAGTAAAGTTGGACCCACACGAGTGGGTTGAGGAAGAGCTAGAGGAACTCTTGGAGGTGGTGGTCGCATGAATCGCCATTGTCGTCTTGTTGCTTCGTTCGTTCATCCGAAGCTAAATCGTTGGCCTCTTGAGGATTTTGGCTTAAACATCCGAATGCCATCAGAAATTTCAGTTTTTAAGCCACCCATAAACGTACCCACCAATGCCTTCTGTGTCCATCCACGAACTTTGTTGCCGAGCTTCTCGAATTCTCGTTGGTAATCCCGCAATGTCCCCAATTGTCTGATTTTTGAGAGAGCTTCATCAAAGTCTTCACAGTCCGATGGCCCGAAGCGAGCCCATAATTCCTCTTGGAACCTCTCCCATGAAATCACACGTCCCTCTTCTTGTAACGTCCGACGAAGCCATTGCCACCACTGATTTGCTTCCCCTTCCAAGTGGTAAACATCTATGGAAACCTTTTGGTTTTCAGTCGTGCCTTGGTATTCAAAGAATTGTTCGACACGGTTAAACCACTCGGTTGGATCATCCCCTGAAAATTGAGGGAATTCCAACTTTGCTGATTTGGATGATACAACCAACCGTCCTCCCTCGTTGCCTTCTCGGTGATGGTTGCCGTGGTTTGGGTTCTCCGGATTTGCAATCAACACATTTGATATTGATAGCTTCCTCCATTCGCTGTAGTCCTTCCTGAACTGCACCGAGTCCAGATTCTAGATGCTCAATTCGCTCTTTGTTAGTTCCCATTAGTAACCAGGCTCTGATACCAATGTTCGGTCCCAACACAGAAGAATATAAACACTAAAGCAATTGTCCTCTTCGGGTGAGAACGTACCACACGTTTGGATGATAAAACTTGAATAAATAATCCATTAATGAAACGATGGCTGCTTAAATAAGCAAAGCCAAACAATACAAACCGAAATATAAGGAAAGCTGAATCGACAAATAAAACTTAACAAATGTAAGCAGTAATGCAAATAATGAGCCAACAAAGCAGAGCATAATTAGCGGAAGCTAAATAACGTAAAACTCGCAACACTTCATTCCTCTTCTGCACGTGGAGCTACGACCCAGTCTTGCATGCCTTCACGTCCCTTGAGCCATGACTCAGTCCTGCATGTATTCACGTAATAGCATGCACTACTCACATAACAGAGTATTACTAACGTAACAGAATACTTAGGATTCGGTCGACGCCCCCTCTCAGATCGTCGTGGCTTAACAATTACCCTTCACTTTATGTGTTTTATCTTTTTAATGACAAAAAAATTATATTTTTAGTTATTCTTTTGGGGATGAAGTGAGTATATTTTTTAAATAAAATTGAGAAATAAATTGTATTCTACAAAGAAAAAAAACGAAAAAGAAAAGAAAATGTAACCGACAAAACTAAATATCATTACTCTAAAAAGCACAATGAATCAAATAGCCGCCTAAGAATCAAAAGCATGATAATGGTTTTCTCGGAGGAGCGGATGGACATGGGATTGAAGGAGACGCAATTGCCCCTGTGGCCCTTGTTAAGTAGCGAAAGTTGTACTCCCACCATTTTTTAATATGAGTCATTTTTAAATAAATATTTTTATCTTTTAATACAAGTAATTCAAGAATTTTAAATAAATATTAATTGTTTAATTTCTAATATTATTTTAAGTATTAAATATAAATTTAATTCTCTCATTATTTTTTATCAAATAAATAATATTATCTTTTTCTAATATAAAAATAAAATAAATAATTAATATTATATAATTATTTTTTTAATACTTATGCATAACTCTTAAAGTAGTTATACTTATTAAGGAACTAACACTCTGTTTCTGAGTTTTGAACAAAAAAGAAAAGAAAAAAAATAGAAAACTTGAAGTTTTTCTTTGTGTTTTTTCTGAGTTTTTAATAGAAAAGAATAGAAAATTTAAAATTGAGGACATAAGTTGTAATTTAAAATTTATTATATTAAAAGTTGAGGATAATATGGGAATTATAAAAATATTACTTATTCTAATTTCTTTTCCATTCAAATCGCCAATTTTGAAGCGGAAAACTTTGGCGAGAAAAAAGTGCCAAGTTTTCTATCAATTTCTTTTCTTTTCCGTTTATTAAAAAACTCAGAAACATAAGAATTGAAAAAAAACTTAAATTTTCCGTCCATTTTTTTTTCTGTCTATTTTAGAACTCAGAAAGAGAGGCTAAAGGAGTATAGCACAAGTAATTTAAAAGGCTTTTGTCCTTTATTCCCTCTTAGGCTTGGATGTCTAGAATTTTGTATATTAAAAATGATTTTTTAGAAAAATAAAGTAAAATAAAAATATTTTCTTGTAGGAAAATAGACCTAAACTTTCTCATGACGCAAAATCATGTTACAAATGCAGAATGGATTTTGAGGAAAGAAATTTCTTGGAGAAAAATAGGTAAAGGTGAAATCTACCGTTTTCCATTATAATAAAAAAAATACACAGGAGAAAATAAATGATTACTTTTCTTTCCTTTCCCGTCATTCAAACCAAGTGTAAGTAACATTAAAGTAATACAATTGAAATTAGTATTAGTTAAAATTATTTTTATTTTAAGAATATTATTGCTTGTTTGTCTATTAATTTATAAAATATTTATATACGAATAATAAAAGTACGAAATATAGAGATATAATTAAAACAAATAAATATATATAGAGCAGTTTAAGGACTAGTGCACTGCCGATTGAAAAAGTGGTGTGGTGTGATGCGGGTGTAGTAAGTGATAGTTTAGAGGTAAATACTAAAATCACAGCGCACTGGTTCCTTTTTTATTTTACTTTTTGCACCAAAACCGCTCCGACAAAGCTAGTGATTCGAATAAAAATCAACCTATTCGATGCAATTTGATCGATTCGATCGGATCGATTTGGATTTAAATTTTCATCCCTACTTTAAACTGATAATTACACACTTTTTTTTGCCAAGTTATATCAATAATTACACACTTTAATATAAGAAAATAACTAATCTAAATTATAATTGTGGTGGATAAACTTTTTAAGTTTCAACATCAACGTTATTGAATTATAGTGATTGATCAGTAAATGACATTATTGATATAAGTTCAGCGCACAATTTCCATTTAAATTTCAAGGAACTTAAGTACTCAAACAGGCATTGAACTTTTCAATCGGCTAATTCTCTTGAACTTGTAGTTAAATAATTAGATGTTACATTGAATATTTACCGATATAAATTAATTAATTTTTTCATTTTAGAATATATATTTACACAAATAATGAGAAGTTATATAATATTTTGTTCCTCTTTAAAATTTACAAATAACATATAATTAAAAAGAACAAAACAATTTCTGAAAAACTACGTACACTTTAAAAATGGAAGCAGAGAGAGACTCATCAAACTGATTTTTTTATTTTACCAATTTGCAACCCACATTACAGCATAATGACTAATGCTTACTAGAGCTAACACAAGCCCTTAATCATTAATGCACACTCATTTATTTTAAAAAAAAGAAGAGACTAATTAGTTCTTTTACAAAATCTTTATTTAATTAAACAAGAAAAAGGAAACATATACTACACTAAATCTCCTCAAAATCCTGCCCTGTTCTCCTCCTCGGCATCCACCACAGAAGACAACAACAAATTGTCCGAATTCCTAACCGAACAATTAGCCCGAATCTCCCCATTGTTGCCTGTCAACACAGTCAACTGCCCCATCTTTATCATCGCATTCACAAATTTTTCGAAAAATAAGGTTTGATTAACAGCAAAACTCGAAACAATGGCCCGGGTCTTTTTATCTGTGTACAAGTCCTGGTCCGACGTAAACAACCCTTGTCGGTTCATTAAATCCACATAATATTTGTTATCGAACACATTCGGAGTTCGTATGTCTAGGTTAGTGGTCCCGTCAGTAGGGGCATTTTCGGGACAAATGCTCTTTAGGTTCTTAGCAAATGTTTGATCCAATGTAGGGTCTTGGGTCGGGTATAGGCGATCCGTGAAGGAACTGCAGTGGCTCGTGCCAATTGGTGTGGGCCCCAGAGAGTGCGACCACGTCGGTTGGGTCGAACCCTTTGGTGGCGAGAGAGGAAAGGATGGCGGCTGCGTTGGCAAATGGTGGAGGAAGGTTGTCGAGTGTGGCTTGTCTGGTTGCGAAGGTGAGGCTGTCACGTCTTCCCAAGGGAACTTTGTAGTCCGGACCGCCGGACTGGAGAAGGAAGCACATGAACATTTGTTAGACTAATTTAGTTAATGAAAAAATTAGAAGAGAGTACATTTTTTCCCGATTTATCATTTTTTTCGAGTAGTGTGATAAGTTGATATTTGTATAGATTAATATATTTAATTAGAGAAAATTAATAATTTAACTGATTAACTATTAAAATAAGTAAAATATAATAATAAATCAAGAATAATTTTATTTAAGTAAAAAATTATATAATAATTTTATTATTTTTTTGAAGATAATTTTTTTTTACCGCTTCAGTCTCTTTTTCGGGACGAAGAGAGTATTTTATTGCGGTAGAATTTTACATGTGGATAAGTCTAAAGAGTTGGATAACTGGATAAGGTAGTGTGGGGACTGGAAAATGAAATTTCAAGTGGCTGGCAAAACTTTTGACCAGTGTGGACAGTAGATATTTTAGGTATGACATATTGACATGTGCTACATAGTACCACTCCACATGCCAGTCTATTACAGTTTTTAATTTCTACATAGAAAACAGAAATGACATATCAACTCCTTGACTTTTATTGACAATAGGACCCAAGATACATGCTTTATTTTGTGTGTAATTAATTTAAAAAATTATAAATTTAGATTAAAGGATAAAATAAATATATAAATAAATTTAAAGGGTAAAATATGAAGCTTTTAAAACTTAGGGGCTGAATTCGGAGAAACAGTTGCGTTAGGCCAAAAAGACCATTGGTGGGACGGGGGTCGCATTTACATATACGCCCCTTCTCAATTCTTTCTTACCTCATATATCCACATACATCAACTTTTAATATTCAGGGACGGAGCCAGGATTTATTCTTCTGGGGGGCCAAAAAAAATTTTAACTGCATAAAATATATTCATCACTAAAAAAGTAAAATTTCACTATTATAAAACATATTTTTACTAAAACAAAAATAATAGTAATAGAATTTACTTTGACAAAAACAATAAAACATAGCAAAAAAAGTCTTTTAAAACAAATCAAAGCTTCGTAAGAACTTGAGGGGGCTGTAGCCTTACAAAATTTTCAAACCAAACCAAATGTACAAGTGAGTTTTATAAAAATTTCAAACTTTGAGGATGAGTCTTATAAAAATTTCAAACTTTGGGGGCCGTGGCCCCCTCCAATATACATGTGGCTCCGCTGTTAATATTGATATAATTTTATCATCATATATACAATATGACTCAAATAATATATTCTTTCAAATTTGTTATTAAAATTTTATTATCAGGTCATCATTGTTAAACTAACAATTTACTGTTTTAAATTCCAGACAATTGGTTTTGGACCATTCATTTGGGCTATTCTATATGAAATAATAAATTAGTATATAACAATATAGCATATAACAATATAGCTATACAAATACAACTCATAGTCCAAAACCAACGGCTTGAAATCAAGATCTAGAATTTACTACATCTAGGACTAAAATAAAATATAAACTTCATATTTATATAATTTTCAAATGAGAATTTTATAGAGTAAAATGAATTTAGATTTTTACCAGAACAATGGCATCACGGGCAGTGAGAGCAGTGATATCAGCGCATGAAACAATAGCACCGCAGCGCCTGTGGATCTGCCTACGGATATCATCAATAATCTTGAATGCCTTTGCCCTCAAACTCAGATTTGGTGGCGCACCTTGCTCACTTGGTCCGCTAGCCGAACCATCAAGCAGCACCGAAGCATCACAACCCTTCATATAATCATATCATATATAATTAATTCCTTTGTAACCAATCCAAGTTTTAGATGCTAATTAATTTCAAAATATACTCTTATCGATTCTAAACTTAAAAATTGTTTATAATCTGAAAAATAATGGGATATGAAATTCTTATATATTCCTACTGTCCCAAAAGGATGACTAAAAGTACGAAATTATTGTCTCGAGAATGAGATAAAATACATCAAGTGAAGAATAAATATGTTACTACCTCCGTCCCAAATTAATTGCTCAGTTTTGACTTTTTAAAGTCAAATTGACTATTTTTAGAATTAATAATTAAGCATATATAAATATATTTCTAAAATTATAAAAATTGGGATTAGTAATAAATTGTATATACTTTTTTTTTGTTATAATCTCTTCACCTATATTTTAATAAAAATAGTAAAAAAAATAGTTTTAACAATGGTCAATTTGACTTTAAAAAGTCAAAACTGAGCAATTAATTTGGGACGGAGGAAGTATTTAGTAGGATTTATTAATATAAAAAAATAACAGCACTCATCACTTTATATAACATTGTGAGGTCACTATAAAAATAAATTTGAAACATTTTTACTTTCTTTTATTTCTTTTTATGTACTCGTCATTTTAAGAACGGATGAAGTGGATCCGATTAACATAAAGTGAACTTCATTGTAAGTTTACTTCATGCTCAATACAGTGCTGAGACAAAGTCAGGAGAGTAATCTCTCCGCCTGCGTGTCAGCACTGTATTAATTATGTAGTGAATTTTCCATAAAATTCACTTCATACTAATCACTCCCGAATAAAGTATATACTCTATCCATTTGTTTTACTGTGCAAAGTCACATATTCGAAGTTATGCATTAAAAAAATTCACATCATACTAAATTTTTAGTGAATGATGGGTATCACTTAAAAAAGTAATTTTTTCATGTAAAAGTTGTCGTTTTAAAAATGCATAGGATATAAAAATAAGGCGATATATATTTGTACCTGGACAAAGCAATCATGGAAGTGCATGCGAAGTAAGCCGGCAGCTTGGCCGATATCTTCCTTGAAGTCTTTCTCAAGCTGTTTCCTAACAATGGATTCCAATCTAGGGCAGCTAGAATCAAAGAAATTCAGTGAGAGGCCCTTCACTAAAGGTGGATTGCTTTGTGCCTCTATGACATACAAGTAGGAAAGTAGTAGTAAAAGAGAAGATAATAAGAAGAGAGAGCTTAAAGAAGCAAAAGTAGAAGCCATTGCTGCCTGTTTGGTTCTTCTATTTTGGTTGTTCAATAAGGAATATTTATAGATAAAGTTGTGTTACTATATATTTATTTTGGATTTGTCTATTTTGCTTTTAAGCTTTAGGGTTTGGATGGGACCATGTAATGTTTCTCCTTTTTCTTGTTTTTTTTTTCTTTTCGAAATTCTACTTTTGCAAGTGGAAAATTTGAAGATGTGATTCATCTGCCATTGTCTTCCATAAGAATGATTACTTTTATTAGTTTACAAGGAAAAAGTAGACTTTTAGTACGATAATGATAGTAAAATCATTTTTGATTATACCTAAAAAAACAAAAAGAGAAGAAATGGAGTAAATAAAGTTATAAATTTCTTTTTAGTAGTCTTACAAAATTCATTAAGTGACGATTAATTTTTTTTTTTATAATAATGAATCCCACTAAATAACATAACTACTTTTCACTTTATGTATTTTATTTTAATCTTTTAAAGACAAAAATAATTATATATTTAGTTATCTTTTGAGTTTTGAGGAGGAAGGGAGTATATATTTTCAAATTCAAGCCAAGTCATATTTGTCAGATAGATCTAACTAATTTGATTGTGAACTATTGCTTGATGACGTTAGTTATATAAATTTTCAAATTCAATCCTTGTACATGTTTCTTGATGTCAGATAGATCTAACTTAATTGATTGTGATGTAATATTTGTTGATGTTAATTAGATTCCTCTGGCTCTAGTTATATAAATCAAAGTTTAATTTTTTAAGGATATGATATTAATGCCTCAAGAACTTAGGTTGTGTTTCCTATTTTTTAATTTTCCTTTCTAATCACCGAAAAATCTTATGTTTTATTTTTGGATATCCCTAAAACTGCAATCTTACTATTTTCTTTAATTTTATAATTTAGTTTTATGTAGAATGGATATCCTTTGACTTATTACGGTGGGATCTAACTTGAATATTTCCTCCATATATAGTTTAAAAAGGCATGCAAATTGCTTGAGCTCCGATATGAAAACCAAGTAAATTAAAACAATTTTATCAGAAGTAGTTAGCTAAGAGGTCATATATATATATATATATATATATATATATATATATATATGTATCCCAACCTTTCAACTCATGACCATCCATGTCAACAATAAAAAGTACGGAGGAAGACAATCTGCACAATAATTATGCAGAAGGCTAAAATTATCCATACATCCGTTCCTAAAATATTTTTTTTTTAAGATTTTACACATAAATTAAGAAAGTCATTTAACACTATCATTTAATAATTAAAATTTATTTGAAATTTCATCACTACCCCTTTATGGGAAGTTGAAGACTATTAATACAAAGGAGAGAATTTCTTGGAACAATGAGAGAAGCTAGGGGTGATATAAAAAAATAAATAATTTATTCTCTTAAAAAATTATAAACGATAAATAAATTAAAATAAATTTTTTCTTTTAAAACGATAATATTTTAAGAACTATAAGAGTATATTTTTTAGGCATATGCATAATTATTATTTAGATTAGGAGTTTGTGGGATCACTCTCAGCACAATAGTTTACAAACGTTTTAATAATGGTTGTGTGGATTGCATTTCTTCTCGTCATTTGTTTATGATTTGGACTATTCAAGATGAATCGGAAGACATTTCTTTCTTTGACTATTCAATACTCAATAGGTCCTTTCTTTGTCTATGCCATGGGATTCCCCTCTATGCTATGCCATAGGATAGATATTTCTTTCTTTGACTATTCAATAAGTCCTTTATAAAATAATTCAACAAAAACGACCCCTAAAAAGCACAAAGTGTTGTAAAACTTTAGCAAAACTGTATAAAGATACTTTTATAATTGTTGCGTATATTAGAGAGAATAAATGAGAGAAAAGAGAGGGAATCCTTCTGTGAAGTTCTATATATTTTTCATTCAGCAGGTTCTCCTTTATATAGGAAAGGAGAAGAGGAGGAGGACAAGAACAGAGGAGGGATCACGGAGTGGGAATAAAGGGGAAAGGGGAGTCACGGGAGGAGGGAATCAAGGAGAGGAGGGAAATTCAGTGAGAAAAACTTAACGAAGGGAAAAAGAGTGCATATCTTTTACATAAATATCTTAATTATTTCGCCTCGTAAAAACCGCATCGTGAAAAACCCATTGGGATAAAAAACCGCGTACTAAGGAAAAAAAGACAGTCTTCCCTAAAAAAGAATTCATTACTTCTTGATGAAATATTGTCACAAGTTTTCAATGACACATTCCAATCATTTTCCAAAGTTTTGTAACGCGTTGCATTTTGGTAGCGACTTTGTGAATAAGTTTCATTTAGATTATCACATGATCGAATTTGATGTACATCTATATCACCTTCTTTTTGTAGCTCTGTGAAGAAGAATTTAGGTGAAATGTGCTTTCGTTTCATCTCCTTGATGTACCCTCCTCTAAGTTGAAGCAATGCATGCGGCGTTATCCTCATCTGTAAATTGTAGGAATGTCTTTGATTGATGGTAATCCACATGACTTTTGAATATCTTTGAATAATTGATCTCAACCAAACACACTCTCGCTTGCTTTATGTATAGCGAGAATCTCAGAGTGATTTGAAGATGTAGATGTCATGGTTTGCTTTGTGGATTTCCAGGATATAGCAGTGTCACAATATGTAAATACCTAACTTGTTTGTGATCTTCCATTGTGTGGATCTCGATAAATATCCCTGATCCAAGATATCCAACCAATCATGACGTTGAATTTCTTGGATAAAATAATCCAAGATCTATACTTCCACCGGAGGTATCTCAAAATGTGTTTGATCCCATCCCAATGTCTCTTAGTGAGAAGAAGCAGTATCTTGCTAACAAGTTGACAAAGAAAAGTAATATCGTGTCGTGTATAGTAGTGTAAGATACATAAGAGCACCTATTGCACTTAGGTATGGAACTTGTGTCCAAGAACTTCTTCCCCACTCTAGAGAGGTCGAAATGGATCTTTATCAACTTCTAAAGATCGAACAACCATCGGGGTAGTCAAAGGATGAGCTTTATCCATATGAAAATGACTGAGAATTTTTTCAGCATATGTGGATTGATGAACAAAAATTCCAGACGCTAAATGCTCCACTTGTATTCCCAAACAGAATTTTGTCTTTTCAAGATCTTTCATTTAAATTCATCTTTTAAATAAGTAGCAGTTCTTGTGAGTTCTTCAGGAGTACCTACAAGATTCAAATCATCCACATATACAGCAATAATGAAAAATCCACTTTGTGATTTCTTAATAAAAACACATGGACATACTTGATCATTTATATATCCATCTTTTATTAAATAATCACTAAGTCGATTATACCACATCTGACTGGCCGTTTCAACCCATACAATGAGCGTTGTAACTTGATTGAATATATGTGACGTGGCCTTTGTGATTCAACCATTTTCAATCCTTCAGGGATTCTCATGTAAATCTCACTATCAAGTGAGCCATATATGTATGCTGTTACAACATCCATCGACGTGTTTCCAAACCTTCCATGGTTGCCATACCTATCGAAGTTTAAAAGTGACTCCATCCATTCTTGGAGAGTATGTATCCTGATAATCAATACCATGTTTTTGTGAAAACCCTTGAGCTATAAGTCGGGCTTTGTATCTCACAATTTCATTTTTCTCATTTCGCTTCCGTACAAATACCCATTTGTTTCCAACCGGGATTACACCCAGCGGTGTTTGGACTACTAGTCCAAATACTTCTCTTTTCAATAGATATTGTAGCTCAGTTTGAATAGCATCTTTCCATTTTGGCCAATCTTTTCTTTTCCGACATTCTTCCACGTTTTGTGGTTCAGGATCCGTGTCAGGAATCAAAGTAATATCTGATGCTATAGAGAAAGCAAATATATCGTCAATCATGACTTTGCTTCGATCCCATATTTTCTCATCATGTACATCATTTATTTAGATTTTAGGGTGTTCATCTCTTATCCCTTCACTGAGATTTTGAACCTCTCTTGGGGCTATTCCCACTTTTGGAATATGTGCTTCTTCTGGAGCGATTTGTACCTCTTCTGGGGCTATTCTCACTCTTGAAATAAGTGCTACTTCTGGAGCGGGTATTCCTTCTGGGATTCCCTTATTTGCTTTTGATTTTCGTGGTACAGTGTCTTTTGCACCAACCGGTCTTCCATGCTTCTGGCATGGTTTAGATTCTTCTATTACCTTATTCGTCAATTCTTCAGGAATTAATTTTTCAATAGGTATTTCTATTCTTGCTGGAGTATTCACTGCAGGTGTATGTGACTTTATCATTTTTCTGGCATCATTAAATGCATTTGGCATTTGATTTGTAATATTTTGTAAATGAATAATTCCTTGAACTTCAATTTCACATTGTCCTGTACGAGGATCAAGTGAATTTAAATATGATGCATTCCATGATATTTCAGAGTATTTTTTATTTAAAACTTTCCCTCCTCCTAACGTTGGAAATGCAGATTCATCAAAATGACAATCTACATAACGTGCAGTAAAAACATCTCCAGTTAAAGGTTCAAGATATCTGATAATAGAAGGAGAATCAAGACCAACATAGATACCTATTCTTCGTTGGGCTCCCATCTTAGTTCTTTGTGGAGGTGCAATTGGAACATATACCGCACTTCCAAAAACTCGAAAGTGTGATATGTTGGGTATCTGTCCAAGAACTAACTGTAGAGGAGAAAATTTATTAAGAGTCGTTGGTCTTACTCGAATGATGGGCTGACGTGAAGAAATTGCATGACCCCAAACCGAAAGTTAGGTAAGTTAGCCCTTAACATTAATGGTCGTGCAATTAGTTGAAGTCTTTTTATTAAAGATTCAATTTAAACCATTTTGTGTATGAATATGAGGAACAAAATGCTCAATAGAGATTCAATAGTCATACAAAAAATCATTAAAAGTCATTGATGAAAATTAAATTTGCGTTATCAAGTCGAATTGACTTGATTGGATGATCTCGAGAACCGAGCCCGTAACTTGATTATTTGAGCAAGAAGTTTTGAGAAGGAAAAATTTCAAGAAGAGAGAAGACAAACATGAGACCATCTAGTTGAAGCATCTATTAAAACCATGAAATATCGAAATGGGCCAGACAATGGTTGAATAGGTCCATAAATGTCTCCTTGAATTCTCTCTAGGAATTTTGGGGCTTTTATATAAACTTTTACTGGTGATGGTCGAACAATTAATTTTCCTCGAGAACACGCAGAACAAGGAAATTCACTACTAGGAAAAACCTTCTTATCTTTGAGAGGATGACCAGTAGAATTTTCAATAATACGACGCATCATAGAAGTACTTGGATGACCGAGTCTTTCATGCCAAAGCATAAACGATTTGGGATCTATAATTTTTGGAATCATAACATTATGAGACTCAATTGCTCTAATTTTCATAGTATATAATCCAGAAGAAATTGAATGAAGTTTTTCTAAGATATTCTTTTTTCCAGAAATAGTAGAAGTGATGAGAAGATATTCATTATCATTCTCATTGGTTGTTTCAATATGAAAACCATTTAGTCGAATATCTTTAAAACTAAGCAAATTTCTTCTTGATTTACTAGAATATAGAGCATTTTTGATAAAAACTTGTGTCTCATTTGGTAACAAAAAACTAGCTTCTCCAAATCCCTCGATTAAATTTGATGTGCCAGAGATAGTTCCTACATTTCCCTTAGCTTTGATCAGTTGTGAAAAATATTTCTCATTTCGAAGGATTGTATGAGTTGTTGCACTGTCTGCTAAACATATATCCTCCATATCCATTAAAAATGGTTTGACACATATAAAAACATAAATAAGAAAAGTTAAATTTCAAATATAATTTTATTCATGAGAAACACATACCACATATAGAATGAAAACTAATAATATTATACATGCAGGATATTTAATTAAAACAAGAAATTAAACGATATTCCAAAAGATACTTTCAGAAGGTTCAGTAATACCAACAATTTTTTTCTCATTGTTGGTCATTGGTGGATCATCAACAATATTCAATTGATGATTAACAAAGTTTGTTTATGCCTCCATTACTTTTTTCTTTTAAGACTCCTGGAATAAATTAGCCAGATGCCTCGGCGTACGACAGGTATGCGACCAATGCCCTTTCATCCCACACCTAAAACAAACATCTGGTTTGTTCTTTATCGGTGCTGCATTTTCTTTATTTTTACCCGACCCAGACACTTGCCACTTCTGGTGGCCTGAATTGTCACGGTTTTGGAATTTGTTGTTACGATGGCCTCGTTTATTCTTTCATCCCCAAGGCTTCTTATTATATGACCATCTATTGTCACGTTTATTCTCTTTGGAATGACGTCTTTGTTAATATCTGGCAATGGGGTAGCACCAGGTTGCCGTCAGATTTCGATGATTTTTCAACAACAATTCATTATTCTTTTCGCAACGGAAGGATAGACAATAAGTCACTGAATTTTGTGAACTTACTCTGCATCATATATTGTTGCTGATGTAATCATGTTGGTGGGATGAAAAGTTTAGAGCGCTTTTTCTAACATTTGGGTTTGTAAACCGGATCTCCGCACAAAGCCAAAGTAGAGGTTATTCTATAAACATTGGAACTATATTCTGTAATTGATTTGTAATCTTGTAGCCTTAAATTAAGCCACTCAAATTTGGCATTAGGGAGAACAACCAATTTTTGGTGGTCAAATCTTTCCTTCAGTTGTGTCCATAAAGACAAAGGATCTTTGATTGTTAAATACTCAGTCTTTAATCCTTCATCAATATGGTGACGAAGAAAAATTATGGCTTTTGCATTTTTCTTAGAAGTTCTTTGTACTTTTCGATTCAATGGTCTTTTTAACTCATTTGCACTAAGGTGCATTACGCATCAAGTGGCCAAGCCAAATAGTTGTCTCCAGAGATTTTCGAAATAGAAAAATCTATTTTTGCCAAGTTTGCCATCTATTCTGGGTTAAAACACAATTATTATTTATTAAAACAATAAATAATTGCATGTATGATATAGAAATATAAACTACGTCACGACCTCAAGTGGTGATAAAATGCAAATATAAATATTCTTATATTTATGTTATTAGCATATTATTTTAGTAAAAAGAATATGCAATTGTTAATGTATATATACAATTACAAATATATATATATATATATATATATATATATATATATATATAATAACTGCAAATGGATTTTCACCCGCTATGCGGTAATCCACGTAGACAGATCATTTTCACAATTTAATAAAGAATGAATACAAAGGATCATTCACCATGCATGCGATAGACCACACAGACAGGTTATTCCAACAGAATAATAAATAATGGAACCAGATCATGCGTAATACGCACAAACAGGATATTCCAACAGAATAATGAATAACGGAACCAGGTCAGGCGAAATTCGTACCTACAGGATATTCCAACAAAAAAATAAAGAACGGAACCAGGTCATGCAAAATTTGCACCGACAAGATATTCCAACAGAATAATAAATGGTAAAAAAGGTTCCCACCAAGTCTTGTAAGATTAACAAGGATAGATGGTACCATTGTAAATAACAAAATTCAAATGCAATTATAAGAATAAATTTATATTATTGGTGGCATAGCCCAACCGACAGTATAATAATAAATTGCAAGAATTTAATTTTACCGTCTCAGTTGGTTAGAGCCTCGTGCTGATAACGTGTTGTAAAACTTTAGCAAAAGTGTATAAAGATACTCTTATAATTGCTGCGTATATTAGAGAGAATAAATGAGAGAAAAGAGAGGGAATCCTTCTGTGAAGTTCTATATATTTTTCATTCAGCAGGTTCTCCTTTATATAGGATAGGAGAAGAGGAGGAGGACAAGAACAGAAGAGGGATCACGGAGTGGGAATAAAGGGGAAATGGGAGTCACGGGAGGAGGGAATCAAGGAGAGGAGGGAATCATATCATAATACAAAGTTTTGTTTTTTTAAAAGATTAGAGCAATTTCTCAGCCTATACTATGTACAAATGAGGATGGTTTTTGACTTTTACTGATGATCACTTGTGAGTTTCCATCGAATTTACATTAACCCTCTAGTCTCTTCTATCCAAAATTGCAAGCGGGTACTGAAATGATTCCATTGAGAAATAAAGTGGTGTTAAAAGATGTGACTTAAACAACAATAAAAATGATTAATATTGTCAAGGAATAAAATATCGTCCAATCAATAAATATCTCTTAAATTATTAAGTGACAATAAAATAGTTACAAAAGTATCACTAAATGTTTATTTATTTTGACAACGTCATTTTTGCTATGTTAATATCAACAATGAAAAAAAAAGCAATGGTTTTAAAAGATCCTAATAGCGTACAACGTGGTGCAGTTTGGTTTGATTGGAAGTCCAAACCGCACATAAAATTGTTTGGGTACAATTTGATAATTCTAAAACCGCACATCACACCGCTCTGATTGGTAAGGTACGATTTTAAAACTTGAGGTACGGTTTCATTTGGTTCAGTTTCTGTTCTAAAACCAATTGACATAGTTACCAATAATATTCTGTGACGCCCCCAAAATAGGTATACATCACCCATCTTGAGTCGCCAAATACATGGTACAAAATACAAATAAAAACTTAATTATATAACTGTCGTGTAAAATACGATAAACATATGCTATGAGTTTTAATACAAATATTGTTATCTAGACAATATCAACACTCAATGGAGTCCTCATTATATTTATTATCACACTATTTTATAGAATAGTGAGGACTACTATGACACCATCTTGGACCATCACTCCATTCCCTGACTAGCCCTGGCTACGTTCTCATTTCCTGAAGAGAACGATGAAAGCAAAAGGGTGAGCTTAACTAGCCCAGTAAGAAATATTATGACTAAGATAATACAGAATAAATTATCGTTAGCCTGCAATAGTATTAAACTGATAAAATATAACAAACATCATGTTTAACTGCAGTGGAACAAGCAATCCATTAGAAGAGTCAAGTAGAGAATAAAATCTACTATTTTCTATGATTTAAAAGGTTTTTAATCACTTTTATATTCGAGACTCAAACTTAATAAATAATCCACATCATCGAATCACTTACGCATTTCTGACCCGAGGATATTCTTTAGTATCACGACCACAAATTATCCATGCACTACGGACCAAGGATATTCGTGTATTCATTAATGGTCATGATCATGCCAACAACTGTCCATCAATACATTACGGGCCAATGAGGACTTTTACCACATCATTTGTAACATTACGGTCATGATTATACCGAAAAATCCGTGGTCATAATCATACAAAGTCCATCTATGCACTATAGGCCACAGATGACTTTCAACAGAATATAAACATGATGATGATGACAATGATATAGGAATTCAATAAAACAAGTTCAAGAATAAATTTTAAAAGATTTATAATCTAATTTATCTAGAGATCAATAATGACCAAATTGTCAACATGATACTTCTTTGTAGAGTAAAATTCAAGAATGCTCAAAAGAATATTTCCATGAACAGATACTGGATTGTGACGCCCCCAAAATAGGTATACAACACCCATTCTGAGTCGTCAAATACATGGTACAGAAAGCAAACTACAACTTCAATAATACAATTGTCGTACAAAATACGACAACACATACTGTGAGTTTAAATACAAATATTGTCTTCTAGATAATATTCACACTCAAATAAGTCCTCATTACAATTATTCAAACACTATATTACAAAAATTATGAGGACTGCTAAAACATCTTTCTAGAATCATCACTCCATACCCCGACTAGATCCTGCTATGTTCTCACCTCCTGAGAAGAAAAATGGAACAAAAAGGAAAAGGGTGAGCTCAACTAGCCCAGTAAAGAATATTATGACTAAGATAATATACAACAAATTATCATTAGTTTTCAACAGAAAAACTCGATAGAATATAATAGGCAACAAATTTTAGATCAATATTCTGCAATGGAAACAACAATCCATTAGAAGAAAGTCAAGTAGAGAATGAGTTCTACTATCTTCTAAGATTTAAAAGTCCATCATCAATATTTTATCCTGTAACAACAATCAATATACATCTTTAATCAAATATTCATCTTTGCACTACAGGAGCCAAAGATATTCATTTGTATTACCGGTTAAGTCATGTTCATCTCAACACTGTTCATCTTTGCACTACGGGCCAAAAATATTCATTAGTTAATCATTCATCTTTGCACTCTACGGGCCAAAGATATTGATATATCATCATTTGGGATCGAGGATGATGAAAAATATTTTAAAGAAAAGCGAATCCGGTGAGACGGAAGGACAAATATTATGGATTAAGTATAACTTTGATTTATCCAAGATCAATAATACTTCATAATAACCAATTGTGAAGCGAGAATTTAAAAATAAAGATCAAAACATGAATACAATCAAAGATAGTAACCATAATAGACATCTTGGATGAAAAGAAGAAAATTTCATTTTTTGGTGAATAGTGTCGTATTCGTGAATAGTGCCGTATACGTGAATAGTAACCCCGACACAAAAAGGTAGAAACTCCACAATAAAATTCATAACAATATCTCAGCATAATGATATTGAAGAAAATAATATCATTTAAGAAGAAAATAACATCCCTTACTTCAAAATAATGGTACTTCTGATCGGAATATCGGATAGAAAGCCGAAGGAAACTTGTACCGAACAGCAACTCTCAAAGTATCAAAAGACTCACAAAAATACGTTCGATAATCTAGAGAGAAAGAAAACTTGTTTCTGGTGTGATTTTCAATTCTAACCTAAGCGCCTATTTATAGGAAAATATTAGAACGCCATAGGAGACTAAATAATAAAATATTATTATTATTTTTTTCTTCTTTCTATGCCATCACTTTGAAAAGCCACCAACAGCCATCTTGGAAGAGAATTCAGCAGCCCACATGTTTATAACATAAGTGGGTCCCACCCATAATTTTAAAAAAATCATTTTATTTTCTGAAACTTCAGTAATTCATAGAAAATAGTCCATTTATCAGAAAAATACAAATTTTATGTCCATTCCACACGAAATCGAATTCTCTACAACTTTGTAGCTTTGAGTTTTTCCAAATTCCAAACAGAAAATATCCGAAATCCACAAACGGATGATTTTTAATACCTCCATTCTGACAAAATACTGTTAAAATACCTCAGCATTAATTCCTTCATTTATAACCACATAAATAAATTCATCATTTATATCCACATCAAATAAATATTTCATTATCATATAAATCAATAATTAATTATTCACAAATAATATTCTGAATCACAATTATAACAACCAGTAGTCCTCGGAAAGAGGGGGGCTTTTCAATAAGGATTTCTCCTTTCTTGGGTATGAATTAGGTGACCAAACCTCTCCTTAGACAGAACTTTATAGACATTGCCAATAATGCTATCTAATAATATTATTCAAATAATATGAATTATTGATCGGATAATGGAAAATACTGTGCAGAGACAATTATTGAAACAACAATAATATAAAATATCAACGCAACAATTATTGAATAAATAAAATAAAATATTGAACAGTAATTACTGTAACAATTATTGAGTAGTGCCTTCTTACGTAAGAATCAATAATTCAAAAATCTTTATGCGATCTGGTGTCTTCTTTAATGCGACCACGCAGACATCGTATTTTAACCACCGAGTATTCCAACTGCGTTAACGGTAATAATTACGCCGTTAATTATAAAAAATCAACTTGTCGTTTTCTTCATCTGATAGTTATTCTGTTATGAGGCCCACGAATGGCTGCACCGTCGTACGAATATTTCCCAACAACAAGAATATTCTATGACCAAATGAATATTCCCCGACAAAAATGAATATTTTATAACCACTTGCTTATTTTGTAAAATTTGCACATTTCATCCATAACCAAAGTATTATATCAAATTAGCTCCTTATTATTTCAAGATAATAAATAGAGAAAATTTAATTTTATTCATAATAAGTTGGGGTCTTACAACCTCCCCTCCTTATGAAATTTCATCCTCGAAATTAACGTACGTACCTGGTGTTTTGAAAAGGTGTGGGTACCTCGCTTTCATTTCCAATTCTAACTCCCAGGTCATTTCTTCAATAGCATGGTTCCTCCACAAAATCTTAACTTGTGGTATAACCTTGGTGCGCAGGACATGCTCTTTCCTATCCAAGATCTTAACAGGTACCTCCTCGTAATTTAAATCTTTGGCTATCTCGTCTAGTTCTAACTCAATAATGTGGTTTGGGTCTTTCACATATTTACGAAGCATAGATATGTGAAAAATATTATGCACACGAGACATGCTTGGAGGTAACGCGAGTCTATAGGCCACATTTCCTAGTCGGTCAAGAATCTGAAATGGACTAATAAATCTTGGATTGAGCTTTCCTCTTTTCCCGAATCTTGTAACTCCCTTCCATGGAGCAATACGTAACAGTACATGATCCCCAATACCAAATTCCACGTCCTTTCGATGAAGATCCGCATAACTCTTTTGTCGATCCTGTGCCGTTTGTATACGTGTCGAATCGTTTGGATCTTTTTCGTAGTCATACGTACCAACTCTGGTCCCAACAATGTTGCTTCACCAACCTCATCCCAACATACTGGAGAGCGACACTTTCGTCCATACAAGGCTTCAAATGGGGCCATACCTATACTTGCCTGATAACTGTTGTTGTAGGAGAATTCCACCAATGGTAAATACTTATCCAAACTCCCTTTAAAGTCTAAGACATAGAGTCTTAATAGATCTTCAAGAGTTTGAATAGTCCTTTCTGGTTGCGTCCGTTTGAGGATGGTATGCCGAACTAAATCATAAATCCGTGCCCATAGCTTTCTGCAAGTTAACCCAAAATCGTGAAGTGAATCTTGGGTCACAATCTAAAACTATAGATACTGGCATGCCATGCAATCTCACAATCTCATTCACATACATATGAGCAAGACGTTCAAGGGAATAAGTCTCACGTATAGGCAAGAAATGAGCAGACTTGGTTAATCTATCAACAATAACCCAAATCGCATCTATTCCTTGAGAAACCTTGGGAAGACCTGTAACGAAATCCATGGTAATGTGTTCCCACTTCCATTTCGGAATCTCAAGTGGTTGCAATGGACCCTTTGGCACTTGATGCTCCACCTTTACACGTTGACAGGTTAAACACCTCGAGATAAACTCCGCGATCTCTCTCTTCACATTGTTCCACCAAAATGTATGTCGAAGATCATGATACATTTCGGTACTCCCAGGATGGATTGAAAACGGGGTGTTGTGTGCCTCCATCATGATTCTATGCTTCAAGTCAGAATCGTTAAGAACGCAAAGTCTAGAGTTGACTCTAAGTATTCCTTCTTCATCGATTTTTGCTTCTGGAATAGCACCTTCTTGCACTTTCTTCTTCATACGCATCAGCCCCAGGTCCTTAGCTTGAGCAGCTTTAACTTTATCGATTAAAGTCGGTTCTACTCGTATATTCGCCATCATCATGTGGGTCCTTGGAGTCTTTAATTCTATCTTCATCCTTTGCAAGTCATACAAAATGGGCCTTTGCGTTGACAATATCGCACTCGTACTCGCATATGATCTTCTACTCAATGCGTCAGCTACTACGTTCACTTTTCCAGGATGATATTGAATAGTGTGATCATAATCTTTCAACAGCTCAAGCCAACGTCGTTGCCGCATGTTGAGTTCTTTTTGGGTGAAGAAATATTTGAGGCTTTTATGGTCCGGTATAAATCTCACTTTTCTCCCATACAAGTAGTGTCTCCATATCTTCAACGCGAATAATTTGCCGCTAACTCCGGATCATGAGTAGGATAATTCCTCTCATATTCTTTGAGTTGTCGTGAGGCATAAAGCTATGACTTTCCCATGTTGCATGAGAACACATCCTAACCCTTTGCCTGAAGCATCGCTGTAAATAACAAATCCATCCGAACCAGATGGTATTGCCAGAACAGGTGCCGAAATGAGTCTCCTTTTGAGCTCTTGGAAACTCTTTTCGCATTCTTCGCTCCATACGAATTTTGTATCTTTTCGAAGTCGGTGAGTTAAGCAGAGTAGCAATTCGAGAAAATCCTTCCACGAATCTCCGATAATAACCATTAAGCCCGAAAAGTTACGCGACTTGATCATCGACTTTTAGTTGCTCCCAATTTTGTATTGCTTCAATCTTGGCCGTCAACAGATACTCCATGTTTTGACACCACGCGCCCAAGGAATGCTACTTCCTCAAGCCGTAACTCGCATTTCTTGACTTGGCATATAGCTTGTTTTCACGAAGCCTTTCAAGTATCAACTTCAAATGGTGCTCATGATCTTCGCAGCTTTTGGAATAGATGAGGATGTCATCAATAAAGACAACAATGAATTGATCCAAATATTTCTTGAATACACGGTTCATCATATCCATGAAAGCAGCAGGAGCATTAGTCAATCCAAAAGACATGACTAAGAATTCATAATGCCCGTATTGAGTTCTAAAGGCAGTCTTTGGAATATCCTCAGTTTTAATCTTCAGCTGATGATATCCAGAACGAAGATCGATCTTTGAAAAGAATTGTGCTCCTTGTAACTGGTCAAACAGGTCATCAATGCGAGGTAGCGGATACCTAATGGTGACATGGTTCAATTCTCGGTAGTCAATACAAAGTCGCATACTCCCGTCTTTCTTCTTTACGAATAAAACAGGAGCACCCCAAGGAGATATACTAGGACGAATGAAACCGATGTCTAATAACTCCTGTAGTTGGACTTTTAACTCCTGAAGTTCAATAGGAGCCATTCGATATGGGGTTTTAGAAATGGGTTTTATACCTGGTTCAAGGTCAATAAAGAATTCAACATCACGTTCTGGGGGTAGACCGGGAAGTTCTTCAGGAAATACATTAGAAAATTCTCTAACAACAGAAATATTATTCAAATCTGACTTGTCTCTGTTCAAATCCATAACATGGGCTAAGAAAGCTTGACATCCGTCTTTCAATAATCGAATAGCTTTGTGACTTGATATGACAATAACTGATTTTAGTGGTGTAGTTGCTTGAATTCGTATAACAGGTTGGTTAGGAATATGAAAACTAACAACCTTACGAAAATAATCAATTTTGGTATGATGAGTAGTTAACCAATCAATTCTTAAAATCACATCAAAAGCAAGTATCTTTAAAGAGATAAGATCAACAGGTAATGTGATTGTGCCAACTTGGATCAAGCAAGATTTATAAACTGTAGATGTAACGAAGGTTTCACCCAACGAAGTTTCCACAGATAAATCAAAGTCCAATTTCTCCGGAGTTAAGTTTAAATGTTGATCATAAGCAGGAGAGATAAAAGAATGGGTAGAACCGATATCTAGCAAGGTATAAACTTCGCAAGAGTTCAAGATTAGCTTACCCGTGATCACCTCGTTCGAGTTCCTTATGTTTTGGCCAGTCACAACAAACGCTCTTCCAGGAACCGCTGATTTTGACTTATCCGAGACAGCCCTTGGAGTCACCATCCCCGTTGAACTTGGTTTTGCTACAGAACAATCCCGAGCTATATGACCTTCCTTTCCACAGTTATAACATACCTTGGATTGTCAGGCGTTTCAATGATATGTCCCTCTTTCCCGCATTTGTAACATCTAACCGGTGATTCGTTCTCCTCTCCTAGAATTTGTTGTTGGTCTTTGGTCTGCTCTGCTTGATGTCTTCCGTTATTGTTGAATCTCTCTCTTTTGAAATTTTCACTTGACTCACCTCTCCTATTATCATGGCCACGATTACCACCCGAGTGGTTCTACGCGCTTTGTCCAGTATTTTTCCTCCTCATTTGGTTATCATCGCTCGATGATTCGGCCATCACTTAGCAGTATGACCACGGTTGTGGTCCCTCGGTTGAGTATACTCATTATCTCGCTGTAATAACTGAGCCCTATTTACAACATCTGAATATAAAGAAAATTTATGAGAGATAAGATATTGTTGAATCTCGGGTTTTAGACCTCTCAGAAACATCCGCGTCATACGTTCCTCATTTTCTACCAAATGAGGTACAAACCTGGATAACTCCGCGAACTTCGCCTCGTACTGGGACACCGTCATGCTGTTCTATTCCAATCTAATAAACTCTACCTCCTTCATATGACGAATACTTTCAGGAAAGTACTTGTCATTGAACAGTTTTTGAAATTTTTCCCAAGATATGTTGAGTGCGACTGGCTGGGTATGCTTCACAGATTCCCACCAGTAATCTGCCTCACCACGGAATATAAAGGTGGCGAATGGAACCTTCTGTTCCTCCGTGCAGCCCAAGACATCGAATATCTTGGTAATTTGCTTAACCCATGTTTCCGCCTTAATCGGATTGGGCTTTCCCCAGAAATCTGGTGGTCCCAACTCCTTGAACTGCTTGGCTGTGACAAACTGCACGTTGCTATCATTTCCACCCGTATTTTGTACATGAGTCTCCCTCGTCTGATTTTGCATGAACTGCAAAAAGCTTCTAAACATCGCATCATTCATCCTTTACTCAGTAGTGTTGTTTACAGGAGGAATATTGCCTTCCTGTTGCACGTTCTCTTGGTTGGTAATAAAAGGTTGTTCCACCGTCTCATAGACTCCATTGTTAACGTTCTCAGCTGCCATTCTTAAAAACTGTCATAAAACAGGGGTTAATTAAACAAATTAACATATCACATAATATCCCTAAATTATGACCGACCAACAAATAAGCTTAGGTAGGACACACTAGCGAAGGATTTACTCGTCTCTCCCCTCCTAGTTCTATTCCCCGATCTCCGCCAAAGACCATATCCCTAAGCTCTGATACAAACTGTGACGCCCCCAAAATAGGTATACAACACCCATTCTGAGTCGCCAAATACATGGTACGAGAAAGCAAACTACTGACTTAATACAATTGTAAATGCAAAATACGACAACACATAATCGAAAGTTTAAATACAAATATTGTCTTCTAGACAATATCCACACTCAAATAAGTCCTCATTACAATTATTCAAACACTATATTACAGAAATAGTGAGGATTGCTAAAATATCTTTCTAGAACCATCACTCCATACCTCGACTAGATCCTGCTCTGTTCTCACCTCCTGAGAAGAAAAATGGAACAAAAAGGAAAAGGGTGAGCTCAACTAGCCCAGTAAAGAATATTATGGCTAAGATAATATACAACAAATTATCATTAGTCTTCAACAGGGAAAAATCTGATAGAATATAATAGACAACAAATTTTAGATTAATATTTTGCAGCGGAAACAACAATCCATTAGAAGAGTCAAGTAGAGAATGAGTTCTACTATCTTCTAAGATTTAAAAGTCCATCATCAATATTTTATCCCTGTAACAACAATCAATATACATCTTTAATCAAATATTCATCTTTGCACTACAGGCCAAAGATATTCATTTGTATCACCAGTTGGTCATGTTCATCTCAACACCTGTTCATCTTTGCACTACGGGCCAAAAATATTCATTAGTTAATCATTCATCTTTGCACTACAGGCCAAAGATATTCAGTAATATCATCATTTAGGACTGAGGATGATGAAAAATATTTTAAAGAAAACTAATCCGGTGAGACAGAAGGACAAATATTATGGATTCGTATAACTGTTTATCCAAGATCAATAATACTTCATAATAACCAATTGTGAAGCAAAATTTAAAAATAAAGATCAAAACATGGATACAATCAAAGATAATAACCATAATAGACATCTTGGATGAAAAGAAGAAAATTTCATTTTTTGGTGAATAGTGCCGTATACGTGAATAGTAATCCTGACACAAAAAGGTAGAAACTCCACAATAAAATTCATAACAATATCTCAGCATAATGATATTGAAGAAAATAATATCATTTAAGAAGAAAATAATATCCCTTACCTCAAAATAACGATACTTTTGATCGGAATATCGGATAGAAAGTCGAAGGAAACTTGTATCGAACAGCAACTCTCAAAGTATCAAAAGACTCACAAAAATACGCTCGATAATCTAGAGAGAAAGAAAACTTGTTTCTGGTGTGATTTTCAATTCTAACCTAAGCGCCTATTTATAGAAAAATGTTAGAACGCCATAGGAGACTAAATAATAAAATATTATTATTATTTTTTTCGTCTTTCTATGCCTTCACTTTGAAAAGCCACCAGCAGCCATCTTGGAAGAGAATTCAGCAGCCCACATGTTTATAACATAAGTCGGTCTCACCCATAATTTAATAAAAATTATTTTATTTTTTGAAACTTCAGTAATTCATAGAAAATAGCCCGTTTATCAGAAAAATACAAATTTTATGTCCATTCCACACGAAATCGAATTCTCTACAACTTTGTAGCTTTGAGTTTTTCCAAATTCCGAACAGAAAATATCCGAAATCCACAAACGGATAATTTTTAATACCTCCATTCCGACAAAATACTGATAAAATATCTCAGCATTAATTCCTTCATTTATAACCACATAAATAAATCCATCATTTATATCCACATCAAATAAATATTTCCTTGTCATATTAATCAATAATTAATTATTCACAAATAATATTATAGAATCACAATTATGACAACCAGGCCGTTCCCAGGAAAGAGGGGGTTTTCCAATAAGGATTTCTCCTTACTGGCGCGCAATTAGGTGACAAAACCTCTCCTTAGACAGAACTTTCTAGACATTGCCAATAATGCCATCTAATAATATTATTCAAATAATATGAATTATTGATCGGATAATGGGGAATACTGTGCAGAGACAATTATTGAAACAACAATAATATAAAATATCAACGCAACAATTATTGAATCAATAAAATAAAATATTGAACATAATTATCGTAACAATTATTGAGTAGTGTCTTCTTCTTACGTAAGAATCAATAATTCAAAAAAATCTTTGGACAATCTTGTGGCGCCCCAAAATAGGTATACACAACACCCATTTCGAGTCGCCAAATACGTGGTACAAAAAGCAAACTACAACTTCAATAATACAAATGTCGTGTGAAATACGACAATATATATTGTGAGTTTAAATATAATATTGTCTTCTAGACAATATCCACATGCAAATAAATCCCCATCATAATTATTGATTCATTATTTTACAAAAATGGTGAGGACTACTAAACAACTCTCTCAGAACCTTCATTCCATACCCACTAGTACTCGCTACATTCTCGCCTCGAGAAGAAAAAAAATGGAACAACAAGGAAAAGGGTGAGCTCAACTAGCCCGATAAAGAATATTATGACTAAGATAATATACAACAAATTATCGTTAGTCTTCAACAGGAAAAATACGATAGAATACAATAAACAACAAGTTTCGGATCAATATTCGCAATGAAATAATAATTCATAGAAGAGTTACGAGAATGAAATCTACTATAATCTATGAATTTAATAAATCCATCATCAATATTTTATCCTCGTAACATCAATCAATATACATACGGAATCAAATATTCATCTTTGCACTACTGAGCCAAAGATATTCATCGATTTAGTCATGTTCATTTAAACACTGTTCATCTTTGCACTCTGAGCCAAAGATATTAATCAATCCATCATGTTCATCTCAACACTGTTCATCTTTGCACTACTGAGGCCAAAGATATTCTTCAGAAATCATTCATCTTTTCAGACTACAGGCCAAAGATATTCAATAATATCATCATTTAAGACCGAGGATGATGAAAATATTTTTAAAGAAAACGAATCCGGTGAAACAAAATGACAAGGATTAAGGATTAAGGATTCGTACTTGGTTTTATCCACGTCAAAAATACCTCAAAAATAATCATAGTGGTGTAAAATTCAAGAATGATCAAAACATGGATACACACAGAGTTAGTATCCGAATAGATATTTTGGACAAAAAGAAGAAATTTTATTTTTGATTGAATAGTCAGATATCGTGAATAGTAACTCAGACCAAAAGATAGAAATTCCACAAAAACATCTTCACGCTTCATGAATAGTACTCGTGAATAGTAACTCGTGAATAAGTAACTTTCATGAATAGTAACTCGTGAATAGTAACTCATGAATAGTAACCCATGAATAGTAACCCCAGACACATGAAAAAGTTCCAAATTTGATAAAAACTTCAGATCAACATTTGAAAGATAATGATATTGAAGAAATAATATCATTAAAAAAAATAATATCCTTACCTCGAAAGATCAAGATTTCTAAATTTGAAACACAGGATATAAGGCTATGACTTGGACTTGCACAGTATAGCAATACTCAAAGTATACTCAAAATACTCACAAGAATACGCCGATAATATAGAGAGAAAACTTTAGTTTACGGTGTGATTTTCAATTCTAACCTAAGACCCTATTTATAGAAATTGCTTAGAACACCAAAAGAGAAAATTTAATAAATTAATATATATATATATATATCAAATTCATACGCCAACCTTAGAATTCAGATCCTAGCATTTCCCACATGCCACCTTCTAGAAAGAAATGATAAAAACGTTTTTCATAAAATAAATAATTAAAACTTACAAAATTAATTATTTCGCAGCCTTCGAACTTCAATAATTCATAATAAATAGCCCTTTCATAAGAAAATTCGAATCTCGCGAGTTTGTGTAGGAAATTCAATTCTCTACAACTTTGCGGAAGAAAGTTTTCCAAATTCCAAATAGAAATTGACCAAATCCACAAACCAAGCGATTTTACAAAGTTATAATCAAATTTCGATCAATAAATGGGGTCCACCGACATGTTTAACATGTTTTAAACATTTATTGCAACAAAAATACTCTTCCTCCTCAGATACTCATATATCCCACATTCGTTGTAAAAAATATCACCGATTAATATATTATTAAAATAATATATTTAAATGAATTATTTTATCGTAAAAGATAAAATATTAATTTTCAACAATTGTCATTTTAAAAATTTTCTCCATCTATATCCACATAAAATCAATATTTTCCTCATCATATAAATCAATAATTAATTATTCACAAATAATATTACGTAATCACAATATTGACAACCGGTAGTTCCAGGAAGAGGGGCTTTCCAATAAGAATTTCTTCTTCTTCTTCATGTGGCGATTAGGTGACCAAACCTCTCCTTAGATGTAACTTTCTAGACATTGCCAATAATGTTATCTAATAATATTATTCGAGATAATATGAATTATTGCTTCGATAATGAAAGATTTGTGTAATGACAATTATTGAAACAACAAAGAATATAAAATATCAACGCAAAGCAATTATTAACTCAATAAAATCTTCGATAAAGAATTACCGTAACCATTATTGAGTAGTGCCTTCTTACGTAAGAATCAATAATTGGTGCAATACCAAGTGCTACTGTTCAACAACGCGTATTAGTGTGTTTTAACCACCGGGTATTCCAACAGTATTAACGGTAACAACTACGCCGTTATTTAAAAACAACTTATATTTGTCGTTTTCTTCATCCAATCACTTTTCGTTATGGGGCCCACACATGGGCTACTTGCAAATGCATTTAATATTCCCCGACAAGCATTTAATATTCCACCGACCAAACGAATATTCCCCGACGATAATGAATATTTTATAACCACTTGCTTAATTTGAAATATTTGCATATTTAACCCTTAACTATCCACATTAATCAAATCAACCCTTACTATTTCAAAATAATAAATAAAGGAAATTCCTTTTTATTTAAAAATTTTGGGGTCTTACAACCTCCCCTCCTTATGAAATTTCGTCCTCGAAATTCGACGACGACAGTGTTTTGAAAAGGTGAGGATACCTCGCTTTCATTTCTGCTTTCCAACTCCCGGGTCATTTCCTCTATAGCATGATTCCTCCACAAAACTTTAACTTGTGGTATAACCTTTTATGCGTAAGACATGCTCCTTCCTATCCAAAATCTTGGCGACAGTACCTCCTCACACGTTAAGTCTTGGCTATCTCGTCCTGGTTCTAACTCTATAACGTGGTTCGGGTCTTTCACATATTTCTGAAATGAGATATGTGAAACACATTATGAACACGAGACATACTCGTGAGGTAACGCAAGTCTATAAAGCTACATTTCCTACTTATCAAGAATTTGAAATGGACCGATAAATCGTGGATTGAGCTTTCTCTCTTCCCAAATCTTGTAACTCCCTTCCATTGGAGCAACTCGCAACAATACATGATCCCCTACATTAAATTCCACGTCCTTTCGATGAAGATCCGCATAACTCTTTTGTCGATCTTGTGCCGTTTGTATACGTTGTCGAATCATTTGGATCTTTTCGGTAGTCATACGTACTAACTCGGGTCCCAACAATGTTGCTTCACCCACCTCATCCCAACATATTGGAGAACGACATTTTCGTCCATATAATGCTTCGAATGGAACCATGCCTATATTTGTTTAATAACTATTGTTGTATGAGGATTCCACCAATGGCAAGTACTTATCCCAACTTCCTTTGAAATCTAGGACACAGAGTTTTAATATATCTTCAAGAGTTTGAGTAGTCCTTTCTGATTGCCCATCCGTTTGAGGATGGTATGCCAAACTGAATCGTAAATTCGTGCCCATAGCTTTCTAACCCAAAATCATGAAGTGAATCTTGGGTCACGATCTAAAACTATGGATACTGGCATGCCATGCAATCTCACAATCTCATTTACGTACATACGAGAAAGACGTTCAAGGGAATAAGTCTCTCGTATCGGTAAGAAATGAGCAGACTTGGTTAATCTATCAACAATAACCCAAATAGCATTGATGCCTTGAGAAACCGCAGGAAGACCCGTAACGAAATCCATAGTAATGTGTTCCCACTTCCATTCCGGAATCTCAAGTGGTTGCAACGGACCCTTAGGTACAAGATGCTCCGCCTTTACACGTTGGCAAGTTAAACACATCGAGATAAACTTTGCAATCTCTCTCTTCATATTGTTCCACCAAAATGTATGTCGAAGATCACGATACATTTTAGTACTTCCAGGATGGATTGCAAATGGCGTATTGTGTACTTCAAATCAGAGTCGTTAGGAACACAAAGTCTAGAGTGGACTCGAAGTATCAATTCTCGCTTCCGGAATAGCTCCTTCTTGTACTTTCTTCTTCATACGCATCAACTCCGGATTGGGGTGTCTTGAGCAACCTTAACTTTTTCTATTAAAGTTGGCTCTGTACGCGTATACTTGACATCATCGCTTTTCGTTCGCATATAATCTTCTACTCACCGCGTCACTACCACGTTCGCTTTTCGGGATGGCATGATCGTAACATGTCCCGAAATGAGTCTCCTCTTGAGTTCTTCAAGCTCATCCCACATTCCTTGCTCCATTCGAATTTTGTATCTCTCTGAGTCGAAATTTGCGTTAATGGAATAGCGATTCGAGAATATCCTTCAACGAATCTCCGATAATAACCAACTAAGCTAGAAAGCTACGTCTTTCGATAATCGACTTAAGTTGCTCTCAACTATGACTCATATCCCAATCTTGGATAGACGTCACAATGACACCTATCGCTTTCTTATCGCATCTAATATGACGTCCCCCTACGAGAGAGTCTCGGCTTAGGTGAATTCCACAAAGGAAGTCACAAAATAAAGGCTCGGTACCAAATTCTATAGTTGAATTTTTAACTCCTAAAGTTCAATAGAGCCATTCGATATGAGATTTTAGAAATGAGTTTTTGTCTACGGGTCAAAGTCGATACAAAATTTAATATCAGGGCTTTGGGAGTAAGCAAGAAATTCTTCAGAAATACGTCGGGAAAATCAATAACAACAGAATATTATTCAAATCGACGTGTCTTTATTCAAATCCATAACATGGACTAAGAAAACTTGACATCCGTAATAAACGAATGACTTCATGGCTTGATATGAAAATGTTTGACTACAATGGTTTGATTGCTTGAATTGAATAACAAGTTGCTTAGGAATATGAAAACTAACAACCTTACAAAAGAAATCAATTTGGCATGATGAGTAGTTAACCTTAAAATCACATCAAAAGCAAATATCTCTATAGAAATAAGGTTAACGGTGTAATGTGATAGTGCCAACTTGAATCAAGCAAGATTTTTAAACAACGGATGTAATGAAAGTTTCTCCTAATGGAGTCTCCACAGATAGGTCAAAGTTTAATTTCTCCGTAGTCAAGTTCAAACGTTGAGCGTATGAGTAAAGAGATAAAAGAATGGGTAGAACCAATATCTAGTAAGGTATATACTTCGCAGAAGAATTTATAATTAACTAACCGTGCTAACTTCGTTCGGGTTCCTCGATTTTGACCAATCACAACAAACGCTTCTTCCGGAATCGTTGACTTTGACTTTTTTGGGACGATCTTTTGAGTCACCGTCCCATTGAACTAGGTTTTGATCTTGCATAATCTCGAGCGATATGTCCTTCCTTTCCACAATTATAGCATACCTTGAATCTGTTGTGGGCGGTTTGACCGATATGTCCCTCTTTTCCGCATTTGTAGATATGACCGGTGGTCGTTCTCCTCCCTTAAAACTAGTTACATCTTGTGGCCGACGTCTTCACATGGTCGTTGTTGAATCTCCTCTTTTAAAATCTCCTCCCAGACTCGCTTCTTCTATTTTCATGGCCACGATTACCACCAGAGTGGTTACCGCCTTTGTCTGTATTCTTCTTTCTCCATTGGTTATCGTTATTCGATGATCGCTATCTTGGTATGATCCTGGTTATGGTCCCTCGGTTGAAGCGTATCGTTATCTCGCTTCTAACAACCGAGCCCCGTTGACAACATCCGAATAGAGAGAAAATTTATGAGAAATGAGATCTTGGACGTATGTCGGGTTTCAAACCTCTCGTAAACATCCCGCCATACGTTCCTCATTCTCCACCAAATAAGGTGCAAACTCGATAACTCCATGAACTTCGCCTCGTCTTTGGGACACCGTCATGTTATTCTCGCTCTAGTCTAATAAACTCCACTTCCTTTATATAGACGAATACTTTCGTGGAAGTACTTGTCATTGAACTGCTTTCAAACGTCTCCCATGACATGCCGAGTGCGGTGGATTTGGTACGCTTCACGATTCCCACGAAGAATCGCCGCTCGCCACGGAACATAAAGGTGGCGAATGGAACTTTCTGTTCCTCCGTGCATCCCAAGACATCGAATATCTTGGTAATTTGTTTGACCCACGTCTCCGCCTTTAATCGGATCCCGCTTTCCCAGAATGCACGGTGGTCCCAACTCTTTTTTTGCTTGCTTGCATTGTGACCACCCGTGAATTGCTATCATTTCTCTCCGTATTTTGAACACGAGTCTCTCCTCGTCGATTTTGCATGAACCGCAAAAAGCTTCTAAACATCCCCTCGTTCATCATCGCTTTCGGTGGTGTTGTTCACAGGAGGAACATTGCCAAACTTATTGCAGACGTTCTCCTCGTTGGTAAAGACAGCATCTCCACGGCCTCATTTACTCTAATCGTTAATATTCTCAATTGAAATTCTCAAATCACCGCCATAATACAAGGGTTAATTAAGGAAATCAATATATCACATAATATCCCTATATCTTGACCAACTAACAAATAAGCTTAGGTAGGACACACTAGCGAAGGATTTACTCGCTCTCCCTCCTAGTTCTATTCCCGATCTCCTTGGAGATCATATCCCTAAGCTCGATATTAATCTGTGACGCCCCCAAAATAGGTATACACAACACCCATTCGAGTCGCCAAATACATGGTACAAAAAGCAAACTACAACTTCAATAATACAAATGTCGTGTGAAATACGACAATATATATAATGAGTTTAAATATAATATTGTCTTCAGACAATATCCACATGCAAATAAATCCCCATCATAATTATTGATTCATTATTTTACAAAATGGTGAGGACTACTAAACAACTCTCTAGAACCTTCATTCCATACCCCGACTAGTACTCGCTACATTCTCGCCTCCCGAGAAGAAAAAATGGAACAACAAGGAAAAGGGTGAGCTCAACTAGCCCGAGAAAAAGAATATTATGACTAAGATAATATACAACAAATTATCGTTAGTCTTCAACAGGGAAAAATCTGATAGAATACAATAGACAACAAGTTTCAGATCAATATTCGCAGCGGAAATAATAATTCATAGAAGAGTTACGTAGAGAATGAAATCTACTATAATCTATGAATTTAATAAGTCCATCATCAATATTTTATCCCTGTAACATCAATCAATATACATCCGAATCAAATATTCATCTTTGCACTACAGCCAAAGATATTCATCATTAAGTCATGTTCATTTAAACACTGCTCATCTTTGCACTACAGCCAAAGATATTAATCAATCCATCATGTTCATCTCAACACTGCTCATCTTTGCACTCTGTGCCAAAGATATTCTTCAGAAATCATTCATCTGCACTACTGTGCCAAAGATATTCAATAATATCATCATTTAAGACTGAGGATGATGAAAAATATTTTTTAAGAAACGAATCCAGTGAAACAAAATGACAAGGATTAAGGATTAAGGATTCGTACTTGGTTTTATCCACGCCCAAAAAATACCTCAAAAATAATCATAGTGGTGTAAAATTCAAGAATGATCAAAACATGGATACACACGAGTTAGTATCCGAATAGATATTTTGGACAAAAGAAGAAATTTTATTTTTCTATTGAATAAGGCCGTATACGTGAATAGTAACTCGACACCAAAAGATAGAAATTCCACAAAAACATCTTCACGCTTCATTAATAGTACTCGTGAATAAGAATTCGTGAATAAGAACTCGCTGAATAGTAACTCGTGAATAGTAACTCATGAATAGTAACCCATGAATAGTAACCCCGACATGAAAAAGTTCCAAATTTGATAAAACTTCAGATCAACATTTCAAAGATAATGATATTGAAGAAATAATATCATTAAAAAAAAAATATCCCTTACCTCGAAAGATCAAGATTACTAAATTTAAAACAGGATATAAAGGCTATGACTTGGACTTGCACCGTATAGCAATACTCAAAGTATACTCAAAATACTCACAAGAATACGCTCGATAATATAGAGAGAAAACTTAGTTTCTCGTGTGATTTTCAATTCTAACCTAAGCACCCTATTTATGAAATTGCTTAGAACACCAAAGCGAGTAAAATTTAATAAATTAATATATATATATATATATCAAATTCATACGCCAACCTTAGAATTCAGATCCTAGCATTTCCCACATGCCACCTTCTAGAAAGAAATGATAAAAACGTTTTTCATAAAATAAATAATTAAAACTTACAAAAATTAATTATTTCGCAGACTCGTAACTTCAATAATTCATAATAAATAGCCCTTTCATAAGAAAATTCGAATCTCACGCGAGTTTGTGTAGGAAATTCAATTCTCTACAACTTTGCAGTAAGAAAGTTTTTCCAAATTCCAAATAGAAATTGACCAAAATCCACAAACCAAGCGATTTTATGTGCTATAATCAAATTTCGGTCAATAAATGGGGTCCAATTGACATGTTTAACATGTTTTAAACATTTATTGCAACAAAATACTCTTCCTCCTCAGATACTCATATATCCCACATTCGTTGTAAAAATATCACCAGTTAATATATTATTAAAATAATATATTTAAATGAATTATTTTATCGAAAAAGATAAAATATTAATTTTCAACAATTGTCATTTTAAAATTTTCTCCATCTATATCCACATAAAATCAATATTTTCCTCATCATATAAATCAATAATTAATTATTCACAAATAATATTACGTAATCACAATATTGACAACTGTGTAGTTCCTGTGAAAGAGGGGCTTTCCAATAAGAATTTCTTCTTCTTGGGCAAGCAATTAGGTGACCAAACTCTCTCCTTGATGTAACTTTCTAGACATTGCCAATAATGTTATCTAATAATATTATTCGGATAATATGAATTATTGCTTCGATAATGAAAGATACTGTGTAATGACAATTATTGAAACAACAAAGAATATAAAATATCAACGCAAAGAATTATTAACTCAATAAAAAATCGAATAAGCGAATTATTCTGTAACCATTATTGAGTAGTGCCTTCTTACGTAAGAATCAATAATTGGTGCAATACCAAGTGCTACTTTGCTCAACAACGCGTATTAGTGTGTTTTAACCACCGGGTATTCCAACAAGATAATTGGTGAATAACTACGCCGCTATTTAAAAACAACTTATATTTGTCGCTTTCTTCATCCAATCACTTTCCGTTATGGGGCCCACATACGGTCGTTACTTGCGTCGCATTTAATATTCCCCGACTTTAATATTCCACCACCAAACTAATATTCCTCGACGATAATGAATATTTTATAACCACTTGCTTAATTTGAAATATTTGCATATTTAACCCTTAACTATCCACATTAATCAAATCAACCCTTACTATTTCAAAATAATAAATAAAGGAAATTCCTTTTTATTTAAAAATTTCGGGGTCTTACAAATACCGTGTGCTACTATGCAACCACGCGTATTACTGTATTTTAACCACCGGGTATTCCAACAACGTTAACAGTAATAATTACGCCATTTTTTATAAAAACTCAACTTGTCATTTTTTTCATCCGATAGTTATTCTGTTATGAGGCCCAATTTAATGGCGCTACCGTCGCATTTAATATTCCCCAACAACAAGAATATTCCACGACCAAACGAATATTCCCTGACAAAAATAAATATTTTATAACCACTTGCTTATTTTGTAAATTTGCACATTTCACCCATAACCAAAGTATTATATCAAATTAACTCCTTATTATGTCAAGATAATAAATAGAGAAAATTTAATTTTATTTATAATAAGTTGGGTCTTACATGGATGAAGCGCAAATATCAAGGATATTCCACTAATTTCATGGAGTATAGAAGCCAAAACTTTAACCAACTGAGTATAATAGAATATATGAAACTGCAAATGGATTTTTCGCTTCGCATACGCAGAATCCACGCAGTATGCATCATTTCCACAAGTTAAAGGAATGAATACGAAGGATCATTCACCACGCATGTGATAATCCTCATAAACAAAAGTTATTCCAATGTAATAATAAAGAATGGAACTGTGTCACGCAGAATCCGCATGCATGTGATATTCCAAATGAATAATAAAGAATGGAATAATGTAAGACTTCACCAGCATACGATAGAGCCGCATGCATAAAAGTTATTTCAACGAGTAATAATAAATAATGGAACTGTGTCATGCTGTAATACGCATGTACGTAATATTCCAAATGTAATAATAAAGAATGGAATAATAGAAGATTTCACTAAGCATGCGATGTAATCAAGATGCACATGTTATTCCAACGTAATAATAAATAATGGAACCAGTCAGTCACGTAATACGCATGCATATGATATTCTAATGTAATAATAAAGAGTGGAATAATGGAAGAATTTCACCACATATGCGATACTTAGATAGATAGGTTATTCCAACATAATAATAAAGAATGGAATAATGTAAGAATTTCACCATGTATGCGGTATCAGATAGACAAATTATTCCAACAGAATAATAAGGAATTGAATAACAATAGCTCTCTTCATGAATCTGAAAGAAATAATACCCTTACCATAGAAAAGATCGATAATCGGGAGTAGAGAGGTAGCAGATTTCTTCTTCTTTTCTCTATAATTTCTCTCTATAATAATTGATCTATAACTTGAGTGAATTGGTGAAGAATAATGAAGAAATGAGCTTCTATTTATAAGAAAATATAGTTTCGATAATTGTACGTTTTGGAGCTCAGAATATTACAGTTTAATACCTTCCTCTTTTCCTTTATTTTTAATTTAGTCCTACAAGTATTATCAAACTTGCACCACCTCCCTTAATAGTAAATCATGTGAATCAATAGTTCTAGACATGTGAAAATACGAATTACAGTATAGTACCTCCATTTTTAACTTAGTCTTGCAAGTATTATCAATCTTGCACCAACTCCCCTAATAGTAACAAGAATGTGAATCAATAGTACATACATGTGAACAAATAGTTATAATCATGTGAATTAATAGCAATTAATTACTCATTTATCCGATTAATTACCCGACTGATCAGTATAACTTCCAAACATCAATAATACCGAAATAAATATCGATTTCCACTAACACTAATAATTTCAACACAATGGAACTATCAACTTCATCTTTAATCAACACGAACTTATTCATCATTAATATTATAACTCACAATATTTAACAACCAGGTCGTTTCCAGGAAAGAGGGGGCTTTCCGATAAGGATTTCTACTTATTGGCGCGCAATTAGATGACCAAACCTCTCCTTGACAGAACATCTAGACATTGTAAATATTGTAATTTAATAATATGAATAACTTTGTCGTCTTAATTATTGATTTAATAACATAAAATGCAGATAATACTGTGACAATAATTGAATCAATAATACGAGAGATATGATGCAAAGAATTATCAGAAAGTAATAATTGAGTGACTTCTCACGTAAGCATCAATAACCAATACCGTGTGCTACTATACAACCACGCCAGACATCGTACTTTTACTACCGGGTAGTTCAATAGTTTTAACGGTAAAATTTTCGCCGTTATTTTTATAAAAGATAGTTCGTCGTTTTTTAACTACTTATAATACTTCCGTCATAAGGGTCCATTAATGATTAGATTGTCCGCATTTAATATTCCCCGTTAAAACGAATATTCCCACCAATCTAATCGAATATTATATAACCACTTGCTTACTTTGCTAAATTTGTAAATATTACCCACAACTATAACATTATATCACATCCACACAATAATATTCCAAAAATATATTTCGAAAAAATATTCTTTATTCATAAAAGTTGGGGTCTTACATGTTCAATTAATCAAATTTATTTTTATGTTTAAGAAATCATACATGACATTAACAAAATTACATCAAGTAACAAATTTTAGGTTTGAAATTTGTTACTCATGAATGCTTCAACATTGGTTAAACCATTATAATTCAATTAAAAATATTTCTAATCACAAACATAAAGTTTAAAAGTGTATAACATAATTAAAATAATCTATTATATTTTTAATAATTTGTCCATATAATTTCTATAAAAATATAATATAAACACTACTACAAAACAGTAAATAGATAACGCGGAAAAAACGTTGTGGTTTCAATCAGAAAAACGTCGTGGTTAAGGGTGTCATCTATTTGACACCCTTACACAACGCTTTTTAAAACATCAGAAGTTAAGACATTACACAACGCGTTTTTAAGAAAAAACGTTGTAGATTTATTTTTCATAAATTAATAGATGCTTAAAAACGTTGTAGAAGGTATGATTCCACAACGTTTTCTGGATAAAAACGTTGTAGTTTAATATATCAGACAACATTTTTAACCAATTTATACAACGTTTAGAAGGTGTCATTTATTTATACAAATATACAACATTTTTAAAATGTTGTAGATAAAGAAAAAAAAAAGAAAAAAAAATGTTGTGATTCACCTATATTACCAATGCACCTGCAATATGCTAATGTCATGATATATAGCTAAAAGGTCTAAATTCTCATTTAAATTTAAAGCCAAAATGTATCAACCATTCAAAATACATTCCAATAATACCATTCGTTTACAGTTTCAAATTACTACATCCACAAAATATATACCAAACTATCCATATATGCATCTCAAATTCACTTTTCAATATAAATTACTACTATATTGAATTGTGAATTTGATTACATGCATCCACAAAATAAATCAAACTATCCATAAAATTAAGCTACTACCTAAGCATGTGCAAAAAAGTCTAGTTCTCCCAAAATACGCACATTCATCTAACATATTCACCGTTAACTCGAGGCTCTACATGTTGCTCACATACGTTGCCCACTCATCCCGTACTTTGTCAATTTGTTCTTGTGTACGTTAATCCACATGCCTTATCCCACTGAAATAAAAGAACAACAAATTTAGTAGACATGAAGATTGTTTGGCATGTTTGACTGACGTGGTACGGAAGCAGTAACAGGAAACATTGTAAGAGCATGCCACTTCACAAATGTATTCACGATTGGAAATAATCAATTGT